>JAJJWW010002816.1:0-269913 GCA_023531295.1 Papaver armeniacum
GGTATTTTGAAACACTAGTTCTCATATCATTCTCTCCTTCGCAGAGAAGACATGAGAGAGGCAAGATGTAGGATCAGAATATCGCAACATCAATACCTTTGCAAAATCTTTATACAACACACTGCGAAGATATCGCAGACTGGTTACAGAAATGACGCAACAGATGACGACAGCCTAAGCATGAGAAAGATGTGGAGACCTAGCGATATTTAGGAGTGTTGCGAGATCTAATACTTGTATACTTGCGAGAATATCGCAAGCCAGATCCTAAAATAAAGGACAGCTTAGCTGTCACCCACTATGTAATATCCTATATAAAGAGCCGAGCAGGCTTAAGAGAGGGAGAGATCTTTTTGAGAGTGGAGAGAAAGTTTTGAGGAGAGAGAAAGTCTAGAACAGTAGTTGTATTCTTAATTTCATTTCCTATTTGTAAAATTCCTTAACTCAATTAATAAAAAGTGTGATTATTGATCTTAAAGATGGGTTGATTATTGTAAAATTCTTGTGAGGGATGTATTGTGAGATTTCCTGCAACTACAACAAAGGTTTAACATACCATTTTAGATAAGCATTTCAAAGCAAAACCACAAAAGTTATTTGCTTGACTCTTACCACGGAAACAATTGCCTGAAGCAATTTTCCCTTTGATTTGATATGTCAGACTAAGATCAGAATTAAATAGTTACTTATCATGATCCAATTATTCATAAATAATTGTACATCATTTAGACAAGACAAAACTAGGTTAGATAACTAGTTTTCTTATCAAAGAACTGACTAGACTTGAATTATTGTTTTGATAAGTCGAAACTATGATCAAGATTAACATAGTTTTTCTTATCAGAAATCAATAAGACTAAAGAAATTGAACCTCCTTTTGTTAATCAAAAATAAAAACCAGAGTTGACTTAGTTTTTCTTAACCGAAACCAATTGTATCATAACAATTGTACTGTATTTCCTTAAGAAAAAGCAAGAATAGGCAATTAAAATCAGCTTTTCTTAACAGGAAAACGATTAACAAATCATAAAAAAATCGTTACCTCGTTTTTCGATATGACAAACTAAGATCCGAACCGATTAAGTTTTCATATTAGGAAAGAGATTATCAAAATTCTTCCATCGGTTTCCACAACCAATCACCCCACAAAGATATGACTTTTAAGTACCAGTATAAAATAGAACTCCCCCCCGTGTTGTTATTCCCTGCAAGACAAAAAAATTAACAAACAAGACAATATCTACCAGAGAAACTCATATGTATACTAATACGCAACTTATGAAACATAAATTGATAACAGATGGTCGTGACTTCACACATGGGTTCAGTCAATATACTTATGATTATTTGATAAAGCATCCCAATAGGTTAGATCCGTAATCTGCTAAATCAAAAAGTCACAAAATCATAAGAGATAACCAATATTAAATCGAAACTTAAATTTAATAAAAACAGAAAACTTTATCTCATAACAGAAAGCACTCACATGTATATCAAAAATTTAGTTTATAGAATATAAATAAACATTGGTGTATGCGACTTACATGTGAGCTAAACCAGCACAACTTTCTTATGATTTTGATATAGCAATCACTAGGATATGATCTGAAGATCGGCTATACTCAAAAGTCATTAACCATAAGAGGGTGAATCCATATATGGGACTAAAATACAATTGTTTATCTCATAAACTCAAGTGCCATACACCATAAATATTCAACAGAAAATCAAGTATTGCAATTACTTCAATCTTGTAGGAAATGAAAATACGAAACCAACACAAAAAGAACGAAATCATTCCAAGTTCAGACGAAGAAGTTATAGGAAAAACAGTTTTACACTCCTTCGACTATGGATCTATTTCGGGACCGATCCTAGAAGAAATCTCCAACATGGATCCACACACAATTTTTTTTAAGCATAACTTTTTCATACGATGTCCGAATTGAGTAATTTTTGGCTCGTTTTAATTGTCTGACCAAGAGATACACATATACAACATGTCGAATTTAACACCATAAAGTCATAATTACCATTTCTATCAAATACTCAATTATGGATAGAGAATGTATGAGCAAAGAAGAGAAAAATCTCCCTGAAGATGTTGAACAGTCATATAATGATCGAGAGATCGTGTGCTCTGTTTCATGTGATTCCTCACCTTCCATATGATTGAGCACAAAGGTGAGCCTGCACATTCCAACACAAATAGGTTATGCTGAGTTGAGAGTTGTCTTGTTTGTCACATGTGACTAAGACAGAATCATCATTCTTGACCTCTTGCTTGGTTTGATTTCTCTTGTTCCTTGTTTTTATTCGTTAACTTGTGATAAAGAGTGTCATTATCACAATGTTCATTCGCACAAGAGACTTTATAATCATGGGGTCTTTCTTGATTCTATCGAAAATACATTTAAAATTATTATCAACAATAAACATTTGAGGGTCATTCTTGTGATAGACTACTAGTTTCCCTTTGGTTACTTGCATGGTAGTCTCCGGGAACCATTTATAGATGGGTTTCACAATAACTGCTTTCTCCCTCATACCATTAGAACGATCGCCCTTTTGTATACCTCGCGAAACAACTTTTCTCCAAGTTGGAACATCAACTCTTGTCTTTGCATAATTGACAAAGTCACCTCTCTTTTTATTATCAGGTCTTTTATGAGAGGACCTTGTTGAGCGATAGACAAAACTTGAACTATCATTATAATAATTATTTTTCCTGAACTTTGGATAATAGGGATCTGAGTTCTGAAGGGGAGAAAACTTAGACAACTCGTTTGATACAAAAGAAAGTGCATCTTACGAACTTTTCATGCAAGTGTCCTTTATTACCATAATAATAACAATGCTTAGTAACATAAGGAATGTGAGTTTTAATGTTACCTTTTTGTGTATCCACTTGTATTGGAGATCGATGAGTTTTATTCTTTGTTTTCTTGACATTAGTAGAGGTGTTTTCTTTGATAGCCGCACTTGAAGAATTTGGTTGAATATGATTCGTAGGCTTGGCAAACTTTTCTTCTTTACAAGAAATAGGAGCATCTTTGTCATCAGTGGAAGCCTCCGGTTGAAAAGAATTTTTAGCTTTGAAATTTTTTACCTCTTTGCTAGTATTTAAAGCATCTACTCCTTTATAGCCCTATCCTCGTGTATCACGATGATTTCTACTTGATTCTAACATTGAGGTTAAATTGTTTGAGCTATCATTAAACTTTTTCAAGTCCTCTTTCAACGTCTTGATTTTATCAAGAGCACCAGTTAGATCAGACTCAAGGCGTTTTTCTTGAGAGAGATATGCACCTTATTTCTCTTCAAAAGTTACTTGTTGAGAGTTAATCCTTGCTTCAGATTCAACAAGTTTCTTTTCCAAAAAATATACCTTTTCAAGAGCAACATATCAAGATCTTTCTCTAACATTTCTGCTCGAGAAAGACTAGCACTTACTTTGACTTCAAGACTCTGGATTTGTTGAGAATTATTCTCCCTCAAGTTTACGAGATCTTGACAAAGACTTTCATATTCGGTAGTCTTTGCTTGTAAATCAACTTCAAGTATCTTTATTTTCTCACAATACATACTTAGGTAATTGCTGTCATTGAGCAATTTTTCACGGGCTTATTCCAGCATGGAGGTTAACATATCCACAGAACTTTCATCATTTCTAGAAGGGTTTCTGTTTGAGTTATTGGACATGCCTACATAACTTAGTTTTATCTCATCATGAAATCTTTCGGAATCATTCAAGATAATATCAGAAGAACATTCCGAACTTATTTAGATGAGATAGAACCATTATCATTGTTTGTAACCTCTGAATCAGAGAGTGTTTTGACAACCTATTGTGATACGTTAATTGAGTCTTCGCTTTCGCTTAATCTTACTTTGACTCATGTCTTATAGGTTGGATCACACCAAACACAGATTATTAGATCTTTTTGTATTTGCTTGCTCTGGTACCAATTAAAATAAAGAGGGTACCAAGTATACCACAATCTTTCCGATATCAACCTATAAGTCTGATACCTTATGTGATCTAATATAGATAGAAACTGTCAAGAAGATGACGATAACAAGGCATACACTTGTTATATAGTATAAGTCCAGAACCGATCCTTAAATTATAGGATCAACCCAAGTATATGTGATTAATGTACAAGTATATATAATTACTTTAATTATAACTTAAACAAATTATAGTGCAGAAAGTAAAAATAAAGACACAACAAGATTTTGCAAACAAGGAAACCGCAGATGCAGAAAAACCCCGGGATCTAGTCTAATTCTGAATACTCTCGAAATTAAGCTGCTATACGAAGAACACTACCAACTTCGTATAGTTGAGACCAAGTAAACTACCCCTAGTAACCTAGTTTCCTCAATATCCCCGCGCTTATAACCAATGCACCTGAATCCTAAGATAGAGTCCATTATCTTAAGTTGCTTCAGATACTGTGAAGACTTCAAGCACTCAACTCCTTTGGATCGTCTTCCGAAACAACAAATGACTAATCTTTTCGGTAACCACTTTTTCAATCTCAAGAAGTAAACCAGAGATTTGTTTTAGTTCAGCAAAGGCTCTTCCGTTTAATTTAATAAACTCCTTTGTTGGGAAAGATCTACCAAGATAAAGATTATCAAAATAACTAGATCTAGGTGTATAAACTATCAGATTCGGATACTGAAGAATACCACCAAACGATAGCTTCCGGTCTAATACGACTAGTTAATCAATCTTATATCAAAGATAAACAAGATATAGTAGGATCCCAGTCGTTCAAGTTTGTGCACGAATTTAAATCACAAAGATGCGAAACCAATAAGAAATCTTCTTGCCTTGAAATCTTCAGTATCTTGTTATGTACCTGTACAACCAAACTTGATTCCAACTTATGAATGATCATGCACTAAACAGAGTCTGTTAACAATAGATAATCACAAATCAACATCAAATCTCAAATCATATCTGAACTACCCCTAATCCCTTGACATAGTTTGAGTGACCTTATGTCAGAAGAGAAGGCTCTCAAGAATAACAAACTAGGTGCAATCAAGAGTTAACAAACCATTAGTCAATCAAATCAATAATTGAAAACTAAAATAACAATGCAATTCTAGTTTCCCACCAATGGTACTAGTATACGCTTCTCGATCCCAAAGAAGTCTTTAAACTAGTGGACTTAAGAGATTTTGCATAATTAGGTTACTCTCATCTCCAAGATAGTATTACAAGTAAAACTATTAGTCGGCCATATCAGTGACTACAAAATGAAGTGCCTGCCTCAAGATAAGTTTGTAAGAACAAAAAACTTTACTATTTATAAACCAAGGTATTTTGGACACCAAGGAATTTCCATAACCGAAAATATTTTCAAGATATACAATAAACCACCTAAATTCAGTTTTGTCTAACTCAACCAATATCCAACTGTATAACCGAAATTCCTCTTGGACAACTCAATATTAGCTAGCATACAAGACACTTAACTAATCTATCTTCCGGAGATATGTTTTGCTTGCTGGAAAAACAAAACATATATATTTGAAAATCTTAACAAAAATATTCTCAAACATTTCGGTTTGGGATGTCAACTTGAGTATCAAGGAATATCATTGAACAATAAAATATAAGATTTTTGCACATGTTCAAATTACTCACTGTGTCTATATATTGAACTTTCCTATTTTGCAAACCCAAAATCACACAAACCCTAAAGTGCACGTGATAGTAGAAATCGGTTTTGCTTATGGAGATCGGTTTTACCTTAGTTCCGAATGTAGGTAATGATCGGTTCTACCTTAGTTATACATATAGGTAAGTATCCATTATACCATGATTCCCAACATAAGTATGGATCGGTTTTATCATGATTCCCAATATAAGAAGGAATCGGTCATGCCTTAGATCTTCAATAAAAACCGGACCACCAATCCATTTGATTTCTTTCAACTACGAAACAAGTTCGTAAGTCTACTTCCTTAACCTGATGAAATTAAAAATATTTTTCTAGGCATGAAATCAATCCTAAGTTCGTTATTACACAATCTAGTAACAATTAAAAAGATTATGTTTATGTCGCAATTAAAAAGTTCAAAAGACAAACTTTGGACTTCGTAATTCAATATACCAAGGTTGTAAAACAAAATGTATATTCTTCCTTGATACTTTGATCATAATAAGATAACCAAGTCTCAAATATAAGAGTTTCATGTGTATAACTTCGAATGTTATGTTTTCAATTAAAATGGCTCGAAAGTAACGATACAGAAATGGAAACAAGTCAACGCTTGTATTACTAACCTCGAGTAGAAGGATGATGTCTTCGTTGTCGTCGATACATCTTCAGGTCTTCAGAGTAATACTTGTATATCTCAATATTTATAGACTTTTTAACATAATCTAACGAATTTGACTCTAGTAATCTAATCAAGCGACTTTTGAGTTTTGATACTAAAATACGACAACCAACCTTGACATACCAATGCTTTGCGGGTTCAATCGAGCAATGCTCTAACCACCCGACGCAAAACCTGACAGTCAATCCTCCATAAACTGCAAATAGTAAAACAATTTCCTAAAAGGTGTACAGTGTTTACACCACCAACCGCTTTAACAAAGTCATACTTCATGTGGAGTAAACTCGTAGAATCTTTTGTTGGACTTAAACATGTTGTACTCTTTTTACTTCGCCAAGGTTTTTTCCCGAGGGGTTTTCTTTGTCAAGGTTTTAACGATGAAGCATATGCGTATCCAACACCTTTATTGGGCGACGTCCGTTGTACTCTTTTCCTTTGATCTGGTTTTGTCCCACGTGGTTTTTCAGACGAGGTTTTTAACGAGGCAGCATACTCATCGACGTCGGGATTGTTTAGATGCTCGGGTTTTTTCCCAAGTGGTTTTCCTGGAACGAGCGTCTAGGTTTTTTTCCCCAAGTGGTTTTCCTAACACAATTTTGATGGATGAAGTATCTCATGGCAGTGACCAACCTCACTCTAAGTTCAGGTTTTTCCTAAATAATTTTCTTGAAAAAGTTTCATCAAAGGGAGAAAACTCATGACGCTCATCATCACTTTAAAGCTCCAAGAATTTTACTCTTTTTCCTTCGTCTAGCCTTTATCCCAGTCGGATTTTTCTGGCAAGGTTTTCACGAGGCAACAAATTTTGTCCCAATAAATTTTCCCGACAATGTTTTGACAAGGAGACATTTTTTGGATGGTGATCATCCAAGGGGGAGTGTTATAAAGTCGGCTTTTAGAATTTATGGATGACCGCATGTAATGTGGGGCCCACACAACCCAAATTTCCTTAAGTGATAAGAATAATCACCTAATAGGTTAGCATCAAACTAAACACCACGTACGTGAAATCTTGGAAGAGTGTGGCCATACCCACCTTTCACAGAAGGCACCCCCAATCATACATCTCATGTATGTGGATGATCTACTAATAACATATAAAGCAACAACATAAGGCACAAATCATCTCAAGCGACTGCTACACGCTTATAGCGCCTCAGCAGGTCAACATATCAACACTTCAAAATCAACAATAATTCACCACTTGAGGCTCGATCAGCAACAAATAGACGATCTCCAACAAATATTTGACATGCCAACAACTTCAATCCCACCTACCTACCTAGGAATGCAATTTAAACAAGGAAGAATATCACATCATATTTTTGCACCTCTCCTTCAACGTCTGGCTCGCAAGGCAAAAGGATGGATGACCAAATGCTTAACACAGGTAGGAAGATTGGTGCTCATAAAACACTCACTTACACATACAACCAACCATCTCATGCAAACACAGATGCTTACAGCATATATCCACAACAAAATGAATTGCATCACAAGAGATTTCTTCCGGGGACACGACTCAACCGTTAGGAAGCTGCACCCAATAAGATTTGACAGGCTCATCCAACCTAAATCCAAAGGAGGATTAGGAATACGAAGCAGCAAAGAGCATAAAAAGGCCCTCCTCATGAAGAGAATCTGGAACATCCATGAGAAACCAAAATTGGTGGTGGCCTTGCTTTACAACGAAAAATACCTAAAACATCAACCCATCCTTCAAAATATACCCCCTCCCCCCTCTTCCATAATCCCCCAATGGAGACAACTGGCTACCCTCATACCAAAATTAAAAAAAACACCTCTTCCACCAAATAGGAAACGGCTCAAACACCCTGATCCAAGCAAACTGGATCCCACATATCGAAAATAACATTGACCCTTATCAATGTTACCCCATACAATCAGTTGTCGATATCATTGACCCTTCAACCAGGTCTTGGAACCATGAAAAAGTGAATATCCTCCCACCACCCATAATACAAAGAATAGTCAACCTTCACCTCCCACAACAGAACCTGCCAGATAAAATCATTTGGCCTTTCACAAAATCAGGGAAATACACTACGGCTTCAGGATACAAATGCCTAATAGACACTTCGGATCTGCAGCAACACTAACCTCTTCCACCATCCAACTACCTATGGACACTACCATGTCCACCAAAAGTACAACTTTTCTTGTGGAAAGCACTTAACGAGGGGCTATCAACCCTCCAAATCCTTAACCGGATTCACCTTACCAACTCAAACATTTGTCCCCAATGCAAGGCAGATCCTGAAACAGCAATACACATCCTTCTTCATTGTTTGACTGCTACAGATGCTTGGAACGTCCTACTCCCCCGGCTCTCCACCCCTCAAACCACCCTTCAAGGCATTCCACTATCCGTAAACCGTCAAACAACTATAGCACAACTCATCCAAACACAAACTCGAAATGAAACAACCACCACAGATGTTTGCTTTCTATTCTGGTCTCTTTGGTTAGCCAGAAATGATGTATTGTACAACCAAAAACAAGCAAATCCAACAAACATCACGCAAATGGCTATCAAACTTCAGCAAGAGTATACATGGGATCAACACAGACTTCCACCGGTGCTACCGGGCATGGACTTACCTACAAACCCTATGCACATGACCCCACACTCAACCACAATATTAGTGGGTTGGAGCAAACCTCAAGCAGACTGGATCAAAATCAACACGGATGGGGCAGCTGGAGGTCATCTGGGTCTTGCAGGAGCGGGTATCATCTGCAGAAATGAACAAGCTATCACAATCTTAGACATCACACAACCTCTAGGGATAACGACCGCCCTCACTGCAGAAACTTGGGCCATGCTTATCGCGACAAGAATGGCTACAAATCGAGAATGGCCAAAAGTACAGTTCGAAACGGATTCAGAAAACCTCCTGCGCTTTGTAAACTCAACAACCGAGCCACCTTGGTACCTGATCAATATGATAGCAGAAATCAAAAGTAGAATGGCCCAAATCCCACACTGCACCGTAAATCACATTTACAGGGAAGGGAATCAGGCGGCAGACGGGATAGCAAACAAAGCGGCGGATGACAGCGCTTCAACAAACCTATCGACAGCCATCTGGGATCATATTATACCACTTTGTATTAGCCCTATTGTAATGGCAGACTCTATGGGTACAACGTACCCCCGTGTAATTCCGTCCTAATCTTAATTAATCTTATGCTTAAAAAAAAAAAAGGTTAGCATCAAACTAAACACCACGTATGTGAAATCTTGGAAGATTGTGGCCATACCCACCTTCCGCATATTAGTTTGTAAAGTGGTTATAAACAACCTTATTCCCTTTGTGTATTTTGTTGAGAACTTGATACATCAATAAAAATCTCCTTTTTCATTTCATTTATAGTGGAGTATATTTATTCTTTATATTACTTCTTAGTTTTAATCTTCCATGTTTAATAGAAATACTAATATACACAAAGAATCGGTAGTTCGGTCTAACAAAGAGTTAGAATATACATCGAGAATCAGTAACTTGGTATAACAAAGAGTTACAACCGAAATAAAATAATTTGGGAGAAACATTAAACAATAATGGCAACAATCCAAAATCCGTGTCATCACACACGGGTTATACCCTAGCTTAAATAAAATATCTTACTGGTTGTTTTTTTTTTGAACACTTGTTAAGGATCCAGTTAAAAGCATATAGTGAGCCCGAGTTTAGCATAATGGTGAAAAAATTTATGCATGACACATAAACCTTTACATGAATGATATAATCATATATATAATATATAATTTTAAATTTAAATATGATACATGTGATGACATATAAACTTTTTCTGAATAATCATGGTGTACATTTTTAAAATAAATAAATAAATAGGGGTTTTGAACATAAAGTAATAGACATGCTAATCTTATGCTCAATTGAGTACGAACAAAGCACATGTTTAAAAATATTGATGTGTTTATTACAATTATAAAACTATATTTTAGTCCTTGTTCATTTCTAAAGCAAAAACTTATTGAGTTTTCAAAGATAACCACATGTTACTATACCTAGTAATGAAATGTACATTTTACTCTTATGATCAATTGAATATGAGGACTTGTTAGCAAATCGAAAATTTAAAGATGCTAGTAATGTTAATAATTTGAAAGAAAAGAAAGAACGAATGTGTGTGGATGTATTTATTATCTAACTAATATAAAGGAAAATGGTCTTTTCAACCGTTCAACTGTGGCACAGAAAGTTACCATACTATCCCTCCATGTTTTCATTTCTTTTACTTAGTTTATGGTAGATTTTCCAAAATCGAGTAACAAATACATATTAGATGCAATACTCATTCTTTCTTCCTCTTTTGCTTTATTCTCCAACTTTATATGTGCTCCTAGGAAATGGCAGTTGGACCAGGAACTATGGATGCGTTTTCGGAGAAAACTGTAAATACAATGCTGGAACGGCAAACTGAGCGTGCAACGGTAAAAACCTAACTTTAGATGGAGTAGTGAAGTGCTCTAAAAGTAATATTCCATCACAAAATATTCTATAGAAATTTAAAGGACTCGAACATCTTTTAATAGCTAATTTTTTTGTTTCTTCAATAGAAAGATTTTCTTCTATTACAACTCTTCATAAACTTAATTTATCAGATAATCAGATTGTTTGTAGTTTATAGATTCTTGTCGAAGCTGGTTTAGTTTCATTGAGAGATCTTGATTTATCAAATAATATGATTGAAGTTGTTGAAGATTTAAATCCACTTTCTAACTTGAAATTAGTGTCTCTTGATTTGTATGAATGTCCTGTTACAAAGATTGAATATTATCGATCTAGGGTTCTTGAGTTGATTAAATCTTTACAGTGTTTGGATAAGATGGATTTGGATGGAAATGAAGTACTTAAATTTGTAAAAGATGAGGAAGATGTTGATGAGCACCGTCCAGTTGAGCTCTTTTAAAAGAAAAACATGTCTTCCCCGAATTCATCGGCCGATATTGAATGTATTGAATCAAGATTATGCTGGCTTATCAAGTGTTAAACCAAAACTCAACAACAATTAGAGGCTTTCCAAGCCCAAAATAAACAACAATTTGGGGTGATAAATGCTATTTTCACCATACTTATAGTGAAAATAAACAAAAATGCTAAATTTGGTGATAACCATGATATCCACGATACTCGAGCTAGTGACTTACGTGGGATTTAGAAAATACACCGGGAATTGAGATGGTCACATTAATTCTATCAGATAATTCCCCCGTAGTTCCCGGTGATTATGCTTTTATGTTGTTTTTTTCTTTTCTTATTCTTGGTAATTTGCTTTTCCGCTGATCTTATTCTTTCTTTTGTTGGAAATATTAATGAAGTTGTTAAGGACAAATAAGTTCTTGAGCGAACCCAAACCACTGAGCTCGTCTAGATTGTTATCCTGCTCATGTACGTTGTTATGCAACACGTGATATCACAACCCAAATAATGCTTGTGATGAGGTTTGTTTTAGGCTGACCAAATTGAGTTGCCAAATGTTGGTTGAATAATTAGTCCAAGAATCATTTATTTTTAAATATGTAACATAATTGTCATTGTCTGTCATTGAAGGCAATGGCGAGGAAATTTTCACTCTTCCTAGATGCTTACAACTCTATAACCTCGCCAAGGATGGAAATTGGGTTGAGGCTGGGTCATTATTGAATGAGCGTTCAGAATTATTATTAGATGTAATAATAATTGCATCAGATACAACAATACTCATATCTACAAAATACAAACAATGGATATTTGTTGAATAAATTTTTGAAGCGTATGCCTCTATAGAAGCCCTTGAGTTACAGGATAACGTACATGGTAACACCGCCCTTCACATTGCAGTAAGGGAAGGAAACACTAAAGTAGTTGAGGCTATAATGGGTCGAAACAGGTACGAAAAAGTACCACTTATGACCTGTTTGATTCACCCGGGCGAAGGGATACGGTCGAGTATCTTTCCAGCGCAACCGAAAAGGTGTGTCCATAACTTTTTACTGGTCATGATGGTGCTACACTAGTATTATAAAAATTCTTTGAAGACAACGATGATGTTTTTATATACAAATTGTGTTCATAAAACAAAATACGAGGTAATTCATGGTTAATTATATTTTCTAATAATGCATTATATTATTTTGTTGACATATGAACTATTGTTTCCGATAAACATATAGTCGTCGCCTAGTGATAATTGCAAGCTTTCAAAGTTGAAAAATAATTTTTTTACATAAAACTAAACAATATGAGTAACCTTTGATACCTTAAAAGAGCACATATATAAGTTCTAATGTCATTGTTAGCAACGTCTATATGTAAAGAATAACGTTTCTTAAAAAACTGAAACATATGTTTAGGAAACTTTGAGAAGTAATGTTGATCAATCATCAGAAGATTCAAAACACTTGTGAAGTTATTATATAAATTATAAATATAATTTAACAAAATGTGTATCCCATCCTTGAGGAAACATGAGTGAATTGGTTTAAAAGATGAAACAAATTATTGTGAAGAAATTATCCACACCTTACAATCATTCTCTAAAAAATTAAGATATTCTAATTATTTACCCGAAAGACGTACAATTTGTAATGTATACTCAAATATGAAGCATGCCATTTACATTTAACTAATCAACAAACAGAGTGTTTATTGAACTTGACACATTCAAAGTTGACCAAACTTTTGATGTATCCGATTTAGTCAATGCTATTTGTACCAAGTTAACATTAACGAAGAAAAATCAATTTACACCATGATTCTTTTGTAATGGATAAAACTTTGTTAATAATTAACGACTCAAATACTTATTTATGAAGGTTATAGACATAACAGGCGCACACATATTATTCTAAAAAAATACATGTACATTAGTATATTCTTCAAATTTGTGAAATAAAAATATGTGATATCACAATTATCACATGTAACTTTTTCAATTATATATCGTATAAATGACTATCATCTCTGTAAATATTTATGTTTGTTTGAGTTAAACGGGCATGACCCGTGCCGTTACATGTTATTCACGTTGTTGATATTGCCAAATGTTTATTACTAGCATATCTGATGTTTATCCAACTAATATACTTTTTACTGATTATCTATCATGATTGATTGATCATCATATTTGATCTAGAAGTGTTAGATGAATATGGAAAAACTGTAAGTGTTCATATGGCTAACTTCAGTTAACTGTTATTGAGCCAACTGGGTTATACACGTTTAGGTACGGTTCATCCATATCTAAATATAGGTATATTTCATTTTTGTGTATCAAGCTAATACCATCTAACAGTGGAGATTGATTTCTTATTTTCTAAGCAGACTTAGCTTGAATATTAAATCGGGAGTTCATCTAACGGTGAATATCAATTGCTTTGTTACTAAGCTATCTTAGCTTTGATTGAAAGCAACCCTGATTTTAAAAACTATATAAGGGAGAACTCTAGCATTTGGGAAACCTAATCCCGACACTCTCGTGTGTCCTAGTTTCAAACTAGAGTCGATTCTCCATTAACCCAGGTTTACAGTTCTTTTGAAAACCATTATTAGGGTTAACGACTTAAAGACTTCATTTGGGATTCGTGAAGCCAGATCCAACTATTTTCTTTGTAGTTGCTTATTCTGATATTACTTTTTTCTATCGTATTAAGTTTAATCTTCTTTAATATTTTCTCAAGATTTATCTCTGATATGTAAGATACAAAAAGTAATCACAACAGTTCTTCGTCTCAGAGTCTTGTGATTCCGCAATAACTTCTTCTGTTAATCAGTTAGATTATTGTGAGGTGACTAATAGTTATAGGTTGCTCTTCGGGAGTATAAGACCGGATTTTTAGTTGAGTTTCTTGTATACCTTGATCTTTATCTTAAGATGGAAACAACAACCAGAATAGACTTATCCGTGGGAGACAGATTTGTTTATAAGTCTTCGACTTTGGGTCGTAGCAACTCTTAGTTGTGGGTGAGATCAGCTAATGGAACCAAGTGCGTAGAGTCTTGCGAGATTCAAGTGGTGTAAGGAACACGACTGTACTTTAATCGGTGTGAGACTTGGTTAGGACTCAACTACATTCCAGTCCGAAGTTAACTTGTAGTAGGCTAGAGTCTGTAGCGGCTTAATACAGTGTGGTGTTCAAGTCTGGACTAGGTCAATGGTTTTTCTACATTTGCGGTTTCCTCGTTGACAAAATTTCTGGTGTCTGTGTTGTTTCTTTTCCACATTATATTTTTTTTATATAATTGAAATATCACATGTTGTGCGTAGTTCAATCATAGTTGGTAAATCCAACCTTGTTTTTTGGATACGACTTGATTGACACTCGAACATTGGTCTTTGGTACCATCTGAGTTATTCTCATAACAATCAGGTTCATGCATTTTTATCTGTTTGATTTACTGATTTTGTGAAGAAAGAGATAAAACTCTTTAATATATATTCTGATTGAGACTCGGTAACTTGGTGCTCTCAGATTTATATTGGAGTTTAGTCCATACAAATTGACAAACAAATTAGTTGGGTGTGGTTGTTGTGCCCCCGCGTTTTCATTAGTTTTTAGCTTGTTTGTTTTTTCTTCAATTTTCAGTAAATTGTTTTAGGGTTTCCTGTTTTGTAGTTCTTTTGTTGTTGTATTCTTCAAATCTTGTAAGTTTGTGTTTGTAATGGTGATTTAAGCTAAGGGTTAGTGTTGAAAATAAAAGTTATTGTTGATTCAGTTGTAGATTTCTCCCAGAAGAACAATTCTTTTAACATCAATGGATACCACTCCGAGAAAAACTCACTTATTAGCAACGACAACAAATTCTCCAACAGACTCATCAACAACAACTACAAAAGATACCAAGACTCCGATACCAATCAAGACCGACACAGATCAAGACCGATTTTGACATACTCCGACTATTCCAGAAGACCCGTGTTACTGTAACTGTTTATGTTTCTTTGTTTATTGTTGTTGTTGCTCCTTTATTCAAGAGATTAAAAACCCCTGGTTATATCAAGAGATAAAAAATATTTGGTTTAATCAAAACCCTTGGTTGGATCTTTCAAAAGATCACACTTCTGCTTCACTGCACGGTGCAGATTTGATTTGTTTCAAACAAATTTGGCCTTTTATGATATTATTACTTAGTTGGTTTTTAGGGATAGTTGGAATGTTTAAAATTGTCGAATTTTTAGTCAGAAATTGGCGGAGTCTCCATAGCTTTGATGATTGTAATCTGAACCTTGATCACCTCGGTCACAAATCCGATATTCAATCGGTTTTATCTTACTTTTAATATATGAGGTTTGCCCCTTTTTTTGAAGAACAAAAAAAGCAGCATATGTTTTGGAAAAAGCTGTTAGATAGTGCTGTTTAAATGAGGAATGGTGGCTAGATCCACCTCAGTTGTTAATTCCTAATATCTCCTTATGTAAATTCTCATGGTGTTTAAATAGCAAGTTTTTGGGGCGAGTCATCTAACTCTTGAAGCCAAACAGATGAGAGTCGCTTTCACATTCAACACCGACTCTCTTTCAAGTTATTCTCAAAATCCCATCAACACCCCCATGATTCAAGCCAAACACATCAACTTAACCTTTGTTTCACTGGCCCCACGACACCAATCGATCGATGCTGCTCTTTTTAAGACATCCTCTCTTATTCTTGGTTCTTTATTCTAACCGAGTTTTGCTGCTGCTATGTTGAATATTTATTCAAAGAGGTTCTTTCAGATCTGATTTTCCTAAAGTTAGTCTATCGGATCCTGGTTTTCCTAGTAGTATAATCGATTATTCATCTCAAGTTATCAGGTAAACATTATTTCTCAAAGTTATTATTTGATTTAAGCATCTTCATCAAGCTATAACCTAGGGTTTGCGGGTAGTTCTTGAGTTCTTCTTCTGTGATGTTCTGAATCCATAGCAGTTTCCTATTATCGGATTATACGTACTTGTTACCCAAAATAAATTCTGGGCACGAAACACGATGAATAGATAATTTGGTGTGTATTTTGTTTTAGGAGACGAATTGAAGAACAAATAAAGAGACACAGGTTTAACGTGGTTCGGCATGGTTTGCCTACGTCCACGGATTAATCCCCTTGGGGAGAAATATTTTATTGATATTTGTATTACAGTGTTCTTTTTCTTGTATTCGCTACCTCCAAAAATGATCTCTGCTCCTCCCCATTTATACAGTTCAATATCTAATTTCAATATAAACTTAAATGGCATTAACTGCTCATTCATGCCTTCATCTTCAATTCTGCATGAAACTGCTGGAATTAATACTGCATGCCTCCATCTTCAATTCTGCATGAAACTGCACATTTATGCCTCCATGATGAATTCTGCATGAAACTGCACATTTATGCCTCCATGATGAATTCTGCATGAAACTGCTCATTCATGCTTCCATGATAAATTTTGCATGCTGGCAGACTGGATTGATGGTTGACAAGCATAATGGCTGACAGTATGGATGGATGCTGGCTGGCAGACTGGATTGGCTGCACGGGTAGAGACTGGCTGGCAGTGCGATTGAGTACTTTGTTGGGAATTGGTTGGCAGCACCGCACCGCTGGCAACATAAGTGGAAAATTGGCTATACACCCTAATATTTTGACGCAATTATTGCAATCAGTAATGTTAAATTGCTACAGTTAAGATTGATCGAATTGCCGTAGTCCGGTTCTTAAGCAAACTGCTGCACTCAGTTGGACGCAATTAATGCGGTCGATTACGCTTATCAATTACGTATTGATTGGACGCAATCGATGCGATGCAGTTTTATTTATAACTGTTGCACTAAGATTTATCGAATTGTTTAAGTCTACTCCCTCAGCAGCTAATGCAGTCCAGCTGATCGGAGATGCTGCAGTCCAACATAGCTCGCCACTTCTGCAGTCCAGCTGATCGCAGCTGCTGTAGGATCAGAATATCGCAAAATTAATATCCTTGTGAAATCCTTGAACAACACACTGCGAAGATATCGCAGATTGGTAATAAAAATGACGCAACGGATGACGACATCCTGAACACGAGAAAGATGTGAAGACCTAGCAAGATTTAGAAGCGTTGCGAGATTTAACATTTTAATACTTGCGAGAATGTCGCAAGCCAGATCCGAAAATAAAGGACAGCTTAGCTGTCATCCACTATGTAATGTCCTATATAAAAGACCGAGTAGGCTTAAGAAAAGGGAGAGATCTTTTTAGAGTAGAGGGAAAATTTTGAGGAGAGAGAAAGTCGAGAGCAATAGTTGTATTCTTGATTTCATTTCCCCTTTGTAAAATTCTTTAACTCAATAAATAAAAAGTATGATTGTTGATCTTAAAGATGGGTTGATTATTATGAATTCTAGTGAGGGATGTATTGTAGGATTTTCTGCAATCACATAATGGCGCTAGAAACAGGGATTGAAGATTAAAGATTAAAGATTGTTATTAAGATTGTTCAAATCAAGAAAATGATTAAACAAATGGATAAATCAGTTAAAGTAGAGAAAATTAAAATCAAGGAATGTAATAGAAAGTTGGAGTGTAGGTTGATTACAAAAACAATGATTAATGAATTCCATGAAAATATCAGAGGGAGAATACATAAACGAGATTTTGAAGGAAAGAAAATCACAACGATGGAGAAGGTATCACCCTTGAAAGATTGGGAAAAACAGAAGATTACATTCACAACAGCAGAGGTACCAAGAGAAAATTTAAACCACACATCTCCTTTGGTAATCACAGTAACCACACGGAAAGAAAAAGAGAAATCAGCAAAAACTATAAAAGAATGGGCGATAAACAGAACTCTGGTTGATACGGGGAGTTCGGCCGATATAATATTTTACCGTGCATACAGAGGAATGGGATACAAAGATGAAGAAATGTCTCCTTCAACCTATCATATTCATGACTTTGGCAAATCTACAACAAAACCAAAAGGAGAAATAGAGGTGCGAATTTCGCTAGGAGAGATTGAAACGCAAGTGGCACTATGTGTAGTGGATATGGAATCACCGTACAACATGCTGTTGGGAAGGCCATGGATACATGCAATTAAAGCTGTAGCATCAACATTACATCAGTGCATTAAATTTCCTATGCCAAGTAGGATTGACGAAATTAGAGGGGAGGCTGGTAAAGCGAGATTATGTTATCAAATTGAAGTGAAACAGTATGAAGGACGTGCAAAGAAGCGAAAAAATCGCAGAAAAGTGGCGAAGGAGGCAAAGAAAGAAGAAGAATTTAGAGCTTATATGATAAGAACAGAGGAAGGAAAAGGAATACCCAGCGAAATTTCGGGAGAAGGGAATGAGCCTGCGAAGGAGATAAAAGAACCCACACCTATGGGAGAACCTAAGACCAGTTACACTACGGAGGAACCAACAAATGAAGTGAATGTTGGAACCGAAGAAGAACCCAAAATACTAAAAATTGGGACTAAGATGGAGGCAGATGAAGAAGAAAGAACTATTGGTCTGTTGCGAGAATTTAAAGATATTTTCGCGTGGAACATGGATGAGATGCCTGGAATAGACCTGTCTATGGCGTGTCATAGGTTGGAGATTGACAAAAATGTGAGGCCATTCAAACAAAGGATAAGAAAAATCGCAACAACATATCATCCTCAAATAGAAGAAGAGCTGCAGAAGATGCTTGATGCTGGAATCATAAGACAAGCAAAATATCCAGAGTGGATAGCAAACATGGTTGTGGTACCAAAGAAGAAAAAGGGGATAAGAATTTGCATAGATTTTACTGATCTAAATAAAGCCTGTCCGAAAGACAGTTTTCCGTTACCAGATATTCCACAAATGGTCGAATCAGCAGCAGGAAATGATAGAATATCTTCTCTATACGGATATAAAGGCTACAATCAAATCCCTCTCGCTGAAGAAGATATACAAAAATGCCATTTGGTTTGCGAAATGCTGGAGCAACATACCAAAGGATGGTAGAGAAGGTGTTTGCGAAATGGATACACAAAACATTAGAAGTGTACGTGGATGATATGTTAATAAAAAGTAAAGAAGCAAAAGATCATGTCCAAGATATGAGGGAAATTTTTGAACAAATGAGATATTTTAACATCAAAGTAAATCCAAAAAAGTGTATCTTTGGGGTTGCGTAAGGAAAATTTTTAGGCTACATCGTATCAAAAGAAGGAATACAAGTTGATCCAGAGAAAGTGCAAGCAGTTCATGACATGCCAACACCAGCGACGGTAAAAGATGTACATAAGTTAAATGGGCTCTTAGCTTCGCTGGGAAGGTTCATTTTGCGATCATCCGACAAATTTAAACATTTTTTCAACATACTCAAAAAGGGGACGAAGTTTAGATGGACAGACGAATGCGAGAAAGCTTTTCAAGGAATAAAAGAACATCTGACGAATATATCTATTTCGCAAAAAGCAGAACCAGGGGAAGAATTATTAATCTATCTTGCGACAACTTCGCATGCGTTAATTGCTGTGTTACTACGAGTAGACGCATGAGTTGAAAAACCAATTTATTACATCAGCAAAACCTTCAATGCCGCAGAGAAAAACTATTCAAAAATTGAAAAGCTAATTTTGGCGTTAGTTTATGCAGCATTTAAACTTCGCATATATTTTTAGGCACATGAAATAAGAGTACTGACAAAAATACCAATCGAGTCAGTAATGAAGAATTCAAAAAGATCAGGCAGAGTTGAGAGATGGAATGCACAAATTGGACATTTCAAAATAAAATATGAAATATTATCTTCACCCAAATCGCAAGTTGTTTCAGACTTCTTAGCAGAATTTCCTTTAGAAGATGATGAAGCTGTGGAAGAAATGATAGATGTAGAAGAAGAACATGGAAATCCGAGGGATCTATTAACAGAGCCAAATAGATGGGAAATATTGGTGGACGGATCATCAAATGGGGAAGGTAACAGAGTTGGAATTGTTTTGATTTCTCCAGAGGGCAACAAAATGGCTTTTTCCTTTAGATTGGAGTTTACATCCACCAATAATGAAACAAAATATGAAGCTGTGATACATGCCCTGAAGTTCGCAATAGAAATGAAGTTGGAAAATGTGAGAATCACCAGTGATTCAAAGCTAGTCATTCGTCAAATAAAAGTAGAATACACTACAAATGAATCATCCATGAAGAAATACAAGAAACTTGTTGAAGAATTGTCAGCGAGAATCCCAAAAATAAAATGGAGACACATATCAAGAAAAGATAACAGACTCGCAGATGCTTTTGCTTTTATCTCAAGTATGATGACAGACCCAACTGCGAGATGCATAAAGATACAGACACTTTTATCACCATCAATCAATAAAGAAGAAGAAGAAGAGGTAAATGTAATGATCATAGAAGATGGAGAACAAACACCCAATATCGAAGATTGGAGAGCAGAATTCATGCATATCTGATGAGAGGAGAAACACCAAGGAATAGACTGGAGGCGCAAAAATTAAAAAGCCGTGCGACAAATTATGAACTAAGAGATGGGATACTGTACCGGAGATCCTTTAACGGACCTTCACTCAGATGTTTGACACGAAAAGAATGAGAAGAAGTGTTAAAGATGTTACATAGTGGGGATGCTGGCAATCACAGCGGCGGAAGATCTTTGGCATACAAAGCGAAAATACAAGGTTATTATTGGCCATATATGCACGAAGATGTGAAACAAATATCAAGACGTTGCGAAGATTGCCAGAGGCACGGAAAGAAAATACATGCACCTGGAGCAACATTAACATCTTCAACAACCGTATGGCCTTTTGGAAAATGGGGTTTAGATATTGTGGGACCGTTTTTACCGAGGTATGGACAAAGAAGATATCTGATTGTTGCTACAGACTATTTCACAAAATGGGCAGAAGTAAAGGCAGTACAACACATTCGCGACAAATACGTTTTTACATTCATATTTGAGAATATCATATGCAGATTTGGAATCCCCGCACAATTGGTATCTGATAATGGGAAACAATTTGAAGGACATAATATAGAACTATTACTTAATGCATTTAAGATAAAATGTGGGAAGTCAACTCCTTTATACCCTCAGGCCAACGGACATGCAGAAGCAACAAATAAAACAATCGCAGATATATTGAAGAAGAAATTAGAAGGGCATAATAGAGCATGGTGCGAATAGGTGCATAATGCAGTATGGGATTACAACACAACCAGGCGAGAAGCTACGGGAATGTCACCTTTCTGTTTAACATATGGAGTTGAGGCTGTGCTACCAATAGAAGTTATTATTCCAACAACAAAGAGAGAAGCTTGGGAGAAAAATCTTAGTGCGAGTATTATTTTAACCAAGTTAGATGAATTAGAAGAAAATAGAGAAAGAGCTCTACAGCATATGGAAAATTACCAGCGAAGATTAGCCCGAGAATATAATAAACGTGTTAAAACACGCGAATTTCAACCAGGTGACTTGGTGCTGCGAGAAACACCAATATATCAGCGAGAAAGTGGTGGAAAGCTTGCGAAAAATGGGATAGACCTTATATCATTAAGGATATAGTTGGAACATGGGCATATAGATTGATGGACCTTGAGGGTAAAGATGTGGGCCGCAAACTCGATAGACCATGGAACAGGTTATACTTAAAGAGATATTACCCGTAAAAGATTGTGGGGAAAAAATTGACTGCGAAATGATGTATGATTGAAGCAAAATGAATTTATATGAAAATCTTGTGAAAGAATTATTGCGAGATTATACAAAACAAAGAAAGAACATGCGAAAATTTCGCACAGATAATGGCAAGAGATAATCAAAGATCAATGACATACTAGAAAGGGGCGAACACGCTATGGCGTACACCTAGTTCGCGAAATCAAAATTTCGCAAGAGGCAAATGTAAGACCTAAAGTGCGTCATAAAAGGGGGTTTTTGTTGCATGGCTCAGAAAAGGTTACACCGCCCGGAACTGAGTCATGGAGATTTGGGGTCAATAAAGCCCATCCGGGAGAGGTACCTTGGATTTTCAACCTAAGCTAATGACTTAGGTTGGATGATCGAGGGTCTCTTCTAAGGAGTGCGGCATCGATCAAGGCGCCGAGGTACACGGTTGAGCCAAGAGTGCCCGGGCGTCCGGAACTACCCTGGCCATTCTTGGCAAGTCTTGACGTATGCTGCACTCGGCCCGAAGAAAACCCCACATAGGGTGCAGTCTCGTAACCATAATCCCTATAGGTAAAAGGGATAAGAGACTGCGAAAACAACTGGTTGTTGTTAAGACCGGATGGGAGGATCCAACCTTGTATGGTAGAGGTATGCCTCCTTGAAGGGGAAACCAGGGGGAAGATAAGGGCGGCACCCTCCATTAGGGAGCTGATAAGTGTCTCAAGACGGCAATGTCATGGGACTTTATGTTCGCAAGAATATTTAGGCCTGTCATATTGTCGCATGAAAAATATCCTGCAGAGGCAATAATACTAGAGAAAAGATAAGACGAGATCAATGGGTCAGTACATGAAAGTGTAAGGACGTCCTGCGATTTCGTCGCAAGATGGCAATGTCATGGGGCTTTATCTTCGCAAGAATATTTAGGCCTATCATATTGTCGCAACAAAAATCATAAAAGGTTAAGGCAAGATCAAGGGGTTTTTGCATGCAAGTGCAAAGACGTCCTGCGATTTTGTCGCAATGACAAGAGGTGGCATAATAAGACCTTTAACTAGGAAAGCAAAATAAGACACATGGTTCAAAAAATAAAATAAAAAATTAAGAATTAACTGTTACTTATGCAGATCTTTCATCGCAAGAAAGATAATGAGAGGCAGTATGGGAATTGTTAAACAACAAGCATTATCTTCCTCGCTAGTAAGCAGAATAATAAAAGAGTAAATACATCTCAAAGATGACTGAAGTACACCATTTGCAAGAAGTTATAGAGATGAAGTAATCCAAAGAAGTAAAATTACAAAAGAAGTTCAAGCCTCAACATCATTTTTTTTGCAAGAAGGAGATAATGGACATTCTTCAACAATTTTATCACCTTCACCAGCTTTCTCACTTTCGCCAGCTTTTTCAGTCTCGCCAGTCCTTCCTTCATTCTGGTTTATTCTAGTTTCTTCTTTATGTGGGTTATTATCAACAGTTTCATCATTAGGAGAAACTTCCTCTCCATTTGCGAAATCTTCGCCACTTTCATAATAATAATCACTATCAGGAGAACAAGGAACTTCATCATCGTCTACTTCCAAAGGTTCGACATATATAGGAGCAAGAGATTTGGACAATAAGATATCATTCACAAGAACTTCAGCCCTGAGATGAACTTGGCGAAGAAGTTCTTTCTGGTGATTCCTACTTTGTATATCTTTTAAGTAAGAAAGATAATCAAATCTTCTTTCTGCCCGATCGCGAGAACGAGCAAGGGTAGAGGCAAGTAATGTATTCTCTTTGCGAATCTTGGCATAGCTAGATTCCAAAGTAGAAAGGGAGGAGCGAAGATTTTTCTCAGAATCTGCAAAAACAAAGAATAAAGAAAATCATTCAGGCAAAGAATTTGCAAGGAAGATATCATAAAAAGACTTAACAAAGAAAAAATGGTTGAGGCAGTCAAATTTTATGACTACCTTCCTTTTGCGAGATAAGATATTGGGCTAAAGCCAAGCAACTATTCTCCAAGTGGTCCATGGCATTGTCAAACTTATCTCCAACCAAACCTTTCAGTCGAGATCGCAAATTCTTTTCATTAGAAATTAGTAAGGTGTTTTCCTTCGCAAGAGAAGAGTAGGATTCTTCTAGATTGGAATATTGATCCTTGAGTTGGCTTGCCTTTACACTTAAAGTTATTATGCCTTGAATAAGTTTGTCCTTCTCACCAGTAACTTCTTTAAGTTTACTTCTCAACAAACAGAGAGATTGTTCGTGCTCATTACATACTTTTTGACAAATGTTAAGCTGTTGCGAAGAGATCGCCATCTTATTTAAAAGAAATCGCCTCTCTTGAGATAGGGTTTCATTCTCATCTGATAAAGTTTCCAACTCCAGATTAGCTTTAGTCAAAGACTAAGAGAGGCGAGATAATTCACTACTTAATAAGTTTTGCTTCTGAACTAATTGAGCATTCTCCTTGGTAAGATTATCTACTTGATCAACAGAGTATGTATGAAGATTATCTAATTGGTTATATTGATCCATCCAAGCATCTCTATCCATTCGAGCTTCTTAAGCAACGGATTCAAACTGATATATCTCCATTTTTCGTTTATGGTTTAAAGCTTAAAGGCTTTTAATTCCTTTTAAAAGTTATACCTTTTAATTCCTTTCAACAAGGGATTTAAAAAAAAAAAAAAAGTTATACCTTTTAATTCCTCGTTCTTCTTGCGAAGATTGTCACAATCCAGCGAAACATTCTAAAGCTTTTGATTTTCAAGATGAAGAGTGTCACATTTCAAGGTCATGGCTTGGAGGTTATTCTTCAAAATTTCAACTTCCTTTTCTAAGGATGTTTGCGAAACCATTCTGTCAGAGCCAAAATATTTACTCAAAATTTCGTAGACATCAGATTTGATAGGATCAGTGGAGGTTTTCTTGACATCATCCAGAATATCTGATAAAACCTTGAAAGCAATATCCATCCCTTCCATATTTTCTTTAGTAAAAGGGAGAGATTTGGATGAAGAAGTGATGATGACAGAAAATGGGAGAATTGAATCATCTTTCGTCATAGATGTGTCATCTGAAGATAAAATTTGATGAAGGTTAATAACTGAGGCTGAGGCAGTATCAAGAGAAAAGGCATTGACATCAGAAGAAGAGAAGGGTTCATTCGCAACAGGGTTGTCACGAGGAATTTCATTTATAGAAAGGTCAGTTACAGGGGAGAAATCTGCGGCGACACTTTCGCGAATAAGGAGAGGGGATTCAGCTTGTGAAGGTACCACAGAAGGTGTTGAAAGCTTAAACATAGGAAATAGAACATAAGTTTCAACATTTTTAAGGTGGCGAGATATTTTGGGGGGCCTATCGCCATTTCCATCTCCCTGCGAGTCACAAGTCATATAAGAAACAGAGGCAACAATATTGTTATTATTAAAAGAATAAATGTTTCTTAATACCTTGTTATTCGCAGGTTTTCTTTTGTTTACAACGATTTTTGGCTGCGAACCCTTGGGAACATTAGGGTTTTGGATTGTGATCTTGGTGCTAGAGGTGCTTTTACTGAAACAGAAACAGTATGGGAATTATTCAAAGATGAGCAAAATCAAATAAGATAATTTCAGTAGAAGAGATCAATCCCAAAAAGATCAGTTTCAGCAAAATCAACAAACCTTGATGGCTCCATAAGAACAGTAACAGAAAGATGAAGAAGATTTACAGAAAGATAAACATTAGTAAAAAGTTGCAGACAACAAAAAGATTCACAGAGAATGTAGAGATGAAGAAGACGAAGTAAAATAAAGAAAATATTCTTATGATGGATCTCTTCTTAAATAGACAAGAAAATGATGACCGGTTAGCATTTAATGTGCCGGTGAATAAGGGAATGTTTAACACGTGTAAGAGGTTATGCTTAATTCATGGAATCTTGTCGGCAGAAAATTTGGTGAAAAATGAACAGCTGCGGCATTTTGAAAGTACTAGTTCTCATGACATTCTCTCCTTCGCAGAGAAGACATGAGAAGAGGCAAGATGTAGGATCAAAATATCGCAACATTAATATCCTTGCAAAATCCTTGAACAACACACTGCGAAGATATCGCAGATTGGTAATAAAAATGACGCAACGGATGACGACAACCTGAACACAAGAAAGATGTGAAGACCTAGCAAGATTTAGAAGCGTAGCGAGATTTAACATTTGAATACTTGCGAGAATGTCGCAAGCCAGATCCGAAAATAAAGGACATCTTAGCTGTCATCCACTATGTAATGTCCTATATAAAGGACCGAGTAGGCTTAAGAAAAAGGAGAGATCTTTTTAGAGTAGAGGGAAAATTTTGAGGAGAGAGAAAGTCGAGAGCAATAGTTGTATTCTTGATTTCATTTCCCTTTTGTAAAATTCTTTAACTCAATTAATAAAAAGTATGATTGTTGATCTTAAAGATGGGTTGATTAGTATGAATTCTAGTGAGGGATGTATTGTAGGATTTCCTGCAATCACAGCTACTGCAGTGCAGCTTTGCTCGTCGTTGCTGCTGCAGTTCAGCTGATCGAAACTCCTGCAGTCCAGCTATGTACGCAGCTCTCACGCGATCCGGCTAATCGCAATTCTTGCTGCGGTGTACCTTTGCTCATTGCTGCTGCTGATTGGTGATCGAAAACTCTGCCGGTTCAGCTATGTTCGCAGCTCCTGCAATCCAGCTGATCGCAGCTGCTGCAGTGCAGCTTTGCTCGTTGCTACTGCATTCCAGCTGATCGAAGCTGCTGCAGTCCAACTATGTTCGCAGGTCCTGCAGTCCAGCTGATCGCGGCTGCTGCCGGTGCAGACTTTGCTCGTTCTTCTTGCATCCAGCAGATCGAAGCTGCTGCAGTCCAGCTATGTTCGCATCTCCTGCAGTCCAGCTGATCGCAGCTGCTGCAGTGCGGCCTTGCTCGTTGCTGTTGCAGACTAGCTTTGCTCAATTCTATTACTACCCAGTTTTGCTCATTACTGCAGATGACAACTTTTTGTAGCCGTCGCAGTCCAGTTTACCGCAGTCACTGCAATCCAGTTCCGCAGCAACTATTGTAATCGAGTCGACATCGTTGTTGCTATCCTGATTCATATAACTATTGAAGACGTATAAAGATCGATGTCACATCCAATAGCACAACCAAGACCATTGGAGACCCAACAACACACAAAGTCTGTTACCATCTCAACTACTAAAAGGTCACACCCTTTCGCTAGCAACTACCGAGGCTCAGTCCGTAATCGACAACAACTTAATACCAACAGCTCACACAGATTCCAGCCGAGTGACGTCAAATATATCTCATCTTTTCCAAACAACAGCTACTATTTTAGTTCTACGCAACTACCATGGTCCAGTTTTACATCAACAGTTACCGCTCACTTTCAACATCACTCCGCTCCAGTATCACGCTTCCGTTGCAGTCTAGTTCAGCCTTCAGTCCAGTTTTTGCATACAACAACTATTCATGTCCAACTGTTGCCCGCCGATCTCCCAGTCACAATAGCCTCACTTGGGGGGCGTCTTGATTGTGATTTCCGCAAACAACAAGGGAAGTTTGCCAATCACCTCGACATCAATAATCCACACTTGGGGGCGAGTTTTGTCATTGACTGAGGAAAACGAAATTTTCTTAACCCCCAACAAGTTGGAGGTTAAGAGGGGGCGATGTTTGTACCATAAGTAAAAATGCCACATAATGGGCCCAATTGGTACTTGGATCATCTTTTGGCCCTCATCCAAGCCCGCTAACCATTCAACCTAAGCAACCCAACAGCCTGCTCAGTGTTACATAAATTCAATGACCGGTCAATGGTCAAAGTCAATGCCCGGTCAATGGTCAAAGTCAACGCCCGGTCAACTGTCGAAGTCAGTTTGCGAGTCGCACCTCTAGCCAATTTTCCACTCATGTTGCCAGCGGTTCTGCCAACCAATTCCCAGCAAAGTACTCAATCGCACTGCCATCCAGTCTCTACCCTTGCAGCCAATCCAGTCTGCCAGCCAGCATCCATCCATACTGTCAGCCATTATGCCTGTCAACCATCAATCCAGTCTGCCAGCATGCAGAATTTATCATGGAAGCATGAATGAGAAGTTTCATGCAGAATTCATCATGGAGGCATAAATGTGCAGTTTCATGCAGAATTCATCATGGAGGTATAAATGTGCAGTTTCATGCAGAATTCATCATGGAGGCATAAATGTGCAGTTTCATGCAGAATTGAAGATGGAGGCATGAATGAGCAGTTAATGCCATTTAAGTTTATACTGAAATTAGATATTGAACTGTATAAATAAGGAGGAGCAGAGATCATTGTTGGAGGTAGCGAATACAAGAAAAAGAACACTATAATACAAATATCAATAAAATATTTCTCCCCAAGGGGATTCATCCGTGGACATAGGCAAACCATGCCGAACCACGTTAAACCTGTGTTTCTTTATTTGTTCTTCAATTCGTCTCCTAACCCAAAATACACACCAAATCATCTATTCATCGTGTTTCGTGCCCATAATTTATTTTGGGTACAAACATTGGCGCCGACTAAGGGGAATACGAGAAAAGGAATTGCGTTTTCCGTTGAGAAAAGTTGTACAAAATGCTTCAAAATCGTTTCCGTGAAAAAGTTGTTTGAACGTCGTGAAAAATTACTGTTGCAGTCCAGTTGATCGTAACTGCTGCAACCCTGTTTGATCGAAATAGTTGCAGTCTAGGCGATTGCTGGCGACGATTAATCGCGATTCTCGAGTCCAGTTGATCGCAATAATTTGTAGTCCAGATTCTCAATTCGAGATTTGCTAAAGCTATTACCTTCTGAAACCACTGAAATTGCATCACAACAAAGCCTGATGAAAATGTTGCAGGACGTTCGATCCGCGGAAAAAGATGGCGTAAAAACATCATCAAAATTGTTCTTTGGATATTCGATCCGCAACATGGTCGGGTCCCGATTTTGATTTTAATCCTGTGATCGATTGATCGCAGTTGCTTGCGATCTAGCTAATCACGATTATTGCAGTCGGTTGACCGCAATCGGCTGCTGCAGATCCCGGCTTCATAGTCGAGGCCACCTAGTCGACTCATTGGAAAGATCGCTAAGATTATTGCAAGGATGTTCGATCCGTAGCATATTCAATTCCAAAGTTTGAAAAATTTTGCTTCTCAAATAGCGGAGTGTCCACATGTTCGAGTTTGTAGTATGTCAAAATCACTACCGTCATGATCACAGGGTTGTCAGGGTGCCTACACCTCTAGGCGCTTGAAAACCCTCCCGAGAAGTCCTTCAGAAAAGTATCGCAAAAAATTTCCAGAAAAGATCACAAAAGGAGTAACAAAATTTCCGCATGAAAATTCGAGAGGAACGGTAACAGTCCAACAAAAATGTTGCTGAAATTGTAAAGAGAAAAGACAACAACCCAGAAAACTATTGCAAAAGGTCAGAGAGAAAAGATAACAGCTCCAACAGCCATTGCAGAAATTTCAAGACTAAAGGCAACAGTTCAGTGCAAACCGTGGCGAAAGGTTTCAAAAAAAAAAAAAAATTAACAGCAGCAGAAGCCGGCGGCCATGCTGACGGTCAGATCTGTTCACCCACTTCAGGGTCTCCTTCACCCACGTTAGCATTTTCCATCACTTACTTCAGGGTCTTCTTCACCCACGTCAGAAAATTTCGATGCTTCAGGTTACATCAATCTTCGATGCGTTGCGTATACAAACCGTCGATGCTCTATGTTACATCAAATTTCGATGTTCTGCGGTACATCGAAATTCACTGCTCAGGAAAAATTCGATGCTTCTTCTTTCATCAAACTTCGATGTTCTGCGTATCCCAAGCGTTGATGCTCGGAGGTACATCAACCTTCGATGCTCCGCGGTACATCAAAATTCAGCACCACGTCAGCAAGGTGATCCAGTCAGCAGTGACACTTCAACAAAGTGGCCCAATCAGCAGCGCCACGTCAGCAAGGTGGTCCAGTCACTAATGCCACGTCAGCAAAGTGGCCCAGTCAGTAGCGCCACTTCAGCAAGGTGGTCCAGTCCGCGTTGCTACGTCAACAAGGTGCCACGTCAGCTGTTTGGGGCCAATCAGAAGATGCCACGTCAGCAGAAAAATACAGTCAGCAGATTTCGTTACCGTTAAAAACGGCGTCAACATATACCAGGAATATTCCGTTACCAATAACGGAATTAGAATATACCAAGTATATTCCGTTACCGTTTGATGACACCGTTATTATCTTCCGTCATGACGTCATCATCGTCGGCAGCAGCAGTCGCCGGGGCTTTTTTCATCTTCTCCGGCAACGTTAACATCTCCGGCATCGACACAACAGCAGGTTCCATCAACGTCATCATCTCCGGCGGCTCCACCCGGCGGCTTCCCCGGCGGCATACCACTGCCAGCATTATGATTCTGTTTCGGTGTATCGGATGCAACATAATATCGTAGAGCTGATTCGGTGTAGCACGATGTAACTTAATATCGTAGATCTGATTCAGCGCTTCACGACACAACTTAATTCCATAGCCCTGGATTTTTCAGCCCCATGCTTTAAGCCTTGCGGATTTCTCAGCCCCACTTTGTGGGCTGAGCCAACTACGCCCATTTTTGGGCTTGGTCAACGATCTTGTTTCTTTGATATCTCCTTCATACGACGTCCGAATTGGGTGATTTTTGGCTCGTTGCGATCGTATTTCAATATTCTTCATCATGAAGGTAAAATTCTTACATTTGGAGAATAATATTTTTGGTACAAGGCGCTCACTGACCAGTTTTGTTTCTTCGATAACTTCTTCTTCGTGCATCCAAACTAAGTGATTTTCGACCCGCTGATATCGTATGTCAATTTCCAACATCATGAAGGCAGAATTTCAATTTTTGAAGAAAATTAAATTTTTAGAAATATAAAATGACAACACCGGAAACGGTCGCATTCAATCACCAAAGGAATGCTACAGTCCAGTTGATCGAACTGTTGTAGTCCGGTTCCTCAGAAAATACTGCGGTCCAGATGATCGAACTGCTACAGTCTTTTTTCGTATAATTACTACAGTCCAGTTGATCGAACCGCTGTAGTATAGTTTTCCTAAAAACTGTTTCAGTACAGTTTTCCTCACAACTGCCTAAGTCTAATATGATCGAACTTTTTTAGTTCGGTTTCTCAAGCTCTTCTTGATCCAGTTTACTTATAATCATTATTCTGATTCATTTGGTCGTTCTTTCTTGAAATGAGTTCCATGGCAACTGTATTCAATCCAGTTTTGACAACTGGTGCATTCCAGTACCCGCAGACAAATCTAATAGTTGAGTTAAGCCGAGACGCTAAGGCAACTACACTAGTCATCGCCGCTTGAAAATGTCAACATAGCCAATGGACATCCTAATCACCTCATAAACGAAGTCACAATAACACTTTTAATACTAAGACGTATACAATTTTCATATTTTCGCATCTTTTCATATAAACATGCATACCTTTGTTCAATGTGGCGAGCATATTCTCATGAGGAGATGCACACATTTTAATCATGCGCGCATCTGGAATAATGTGATTGGCCCCCCGCGCGACATCTTCAAAATCTCATGCGCGAGCAAAATGCAGCAAGGCAGTACATCCTTGTGCGAGCATTGAGCAGCATGATAATCACTATCTTCTGGGGGCGAGTTGCATATCACTTCAACGTGACTGACTATCACTTGGGGGCGAGATATGTAACACCTCATGGTTTAAAATAACTCTTTTGGGGCGAGCTACGTAACACTCCATACACTTTGGGGCGAGTTACATAGCACCTAAATGCAATGCGAAATTCAGTTCCTGAAAATCGAAACAAAAGGTAACCCAAACAACTTAATCCTCCAACGAGTTACAGGATTAAGAGGGGGAGAGCATACACCCTAATATTTTGGCGCAATTATTGCAATTAGTAATGTTAAATTGCTACACTTAAGATTGATTGAATTGTCGTAGTCCGGTTCTTAAGCAAACTGCTGCACTCAGTTGGACGCAACTAATGCAGTCCAGTTCTACTCATCAATTCTGTATTGAGTTGGACGCAACTGATGCAATCTGGTTTTATTTAAAACTGTTACACTCAGATTTATCGAATTGTTTAAGTCTACTCCCTCAGCAGCTAATGCAGTCCAGCTGATCGAAGCTGTTTGCGATCCAAAGATAGCTCGCCACTTCTGCGATCCGGTGATCGAGGTGCGCAAGTCTAACTTTGCTCGCTGCTGCTGCAGTTCAGCTGATTGAAGCTACTGCAATCCAACTATGTTCGCAGCAAGATCCGGTGATCTTTGATGCAGCTTTGCTCATTCTTCTTTGCATTCCTGCGATTGTTCGAGTCAGTGAGCAGTGATCTTTGCTCATTGGCTCTGCCGCAGCTCAGTGATCGAAGCTGCTGCGGTCAGCTATGCTCGCGGCTCTCCCCGATCCCAGCGATCACTTTGTTGCGGTGCATCTTTGCTCGTCGGCTTGCTGCGGCTCGGCTAATCGAAGCTGCTTTGCAGTCCGGCTATGTTCGCGGCTCCTGCTGGTCAAGCGATCGCGATTCTGCAGTGCGACTTTGCTCGTCGATGTTGCGGCTCGGTGATCGAAGGCTTCTTTGCCGATCCGGTATGGTCGCGGCTCTGATCCGGTGATCGCAGAATTTCTTTGCAATGCAGCTTTGCTCATCGCAGCTGTAGCTCAGCTGATCGAAGCTGCTGCAGTCCAAATCTGTTCGCAGTTCCTGTAGTCCAGCTGATCGAAGCTGCTGCAGTGCAGTCTTGCTCGTTGCTGTTGCAGTCCATCTCTGTTCGTAGCTCCTAAAGTCAGCGATCGCATTCTTTGCGGTGAATCTTTGCACATCGGCTAACTGCTGCGGTTTAGGCGATCGAAGCTCTGCGGTCGGCTATGTCACGCGGCTCTGCAGTCCAGCTAATCGCGAGATCTGCGGTGTAACTTTGCTCGGCTGGCTGCTGCCGGTTCGGTGATCGAAGCTTCTGCCCGGTCCGGCTATGTTCGCAGCTCTTGCGGTCCGGTGATCGCGGCTGCTGCGGTGCATCTTTGCTCGTCGGCTGCTGCTTTCTGATTCAGGTGATCGAAGCTCTGCGGTCCCGGCTATGTTCGCGGCTCTGCACTCCGGTGATCGCAGTTTTGCTTGATGCGGCTTTGCTCATTCTGCTTTGCATTCCGGTGATCGATGCTCTGCAGATCCGGTATGTTCGCGAGTCTGCAATCCAGTGATCACAGCTGCTGCGGTGCATCTTTGCTCGTTCTTTCTTGCATTCCCGGTGATCGCAGCTGCTGCCGATCTGCTACGTTCGCATCTCCTGCCAGTCCGGTGATCGCATTTCTCTTTGCGATGCGGCCTGCTCGTTCTCTGTTGCAGACCAGCTTTGCTCAATTCTATTACTACCCAGTTTGGTCATTACTGCAGATGACAACTTTTTATAGCCGTCGCAGTCCAGTTTACCGCAATCACTGCAATCCAGTTCCGCAGCAACTATTGTAATCAAGTCGACATTGTTGCTGCTATCCTGATTCATATAACTATTGAATACGTATAAAGATCGATGTCACATCCAATAGCACAACCAAGACCATTGGAGGCCCAACAACACACAAAGTCTGTTACCATCTCAACTACTAAAAGGTCACACCCTTTCGCTCGCAACTACCGCGGCTCGATCCGTGTCGACAATGACTTAATACCAACATATCACGATTCCAGTAGAGTGACATCAAATATAGCTCATCTTTTCCAAACAACAGTTGCTATTTTAGTTCTACGCAACTACCACGGTCCAATTTTACATCAACAGTGACCGCTCACTTTCGACATCACTCCGCTCCAGTATCACGCTTCCGTTGCGTCTAGTTCAACCATCAGTCCAGTTTTGCATACAACAACCGTTCATGTCCAACTGTTGCCCGCCGATCTCCCAGTCACAATAGCCTCACTTGGGGGCGTCTTGATTGTGATTTCCGCAAACAACATGGGAAGTTTTCCAATCACCTCGACATCAATAATCCACACTGGGGGGCAAGTTTTGTCATTGACTAAGGAAAACGAAATTTTCTTAACCCCCAACAAGTTGGAGGCTAAGAGGGGGCGATGTTTGTACCATAAGTAAAAATGCCACATAATGGGCCCAATTGGTACTTGGGTCATCTTTTGGCCCTCATCCAAGCCCGCTAACCAGTCAACCTAAGCAACCCAACAGCCTGCCCAGTGTTACATAAATTCAATGACCGGTCAATGGTCAAAGTCAACGCCCGGTCAACTGTCGAAGTCGGTTTGCAAGTTGCACCTCTAGCCAATTTTCCACTCATGTTGCCAGTGGTGCTGCCAACCAATTCCCAGTAAAGTACTCAATCGCATTTGCCCGGCCCGCCTCTCTACCTGTGCGGCCAATCCAGTCTGCCGACAAAGCATCCATCCATATGCATCGGCCATTATGCTGTCAACCATCAATCGATCTGGCGGCATACAGAATTTATCATGGAAGCATGAATGAGCGGGAATTCATCATTAAATGTGCGAGAATTCATCATGGAGGCATAAATGTGCGGTTTCATGCGAGGAATTCATCATGGAGGCATAAATGTGCAGTTTCATGCAGAATTGAAGATGGAGGCATGAATGAGCAGTTAATGCCATTTAAGTTTATATTGAAATTAGATATTGAAATGTATAAATAGGGAGGAGAAGTGATCATTGTTGGAGGTAGCGAATACAAGAAAAAGAACACTTTAATACAAATATCAATAAAATATTTCTCCCCATGGGGATTCATCCGTGGACGTAGGAAAACCATGCCGAACCACGTTAAACCTGTGTCTCTTTATTTGTTCTTCAATTCGTCTCCTAACCCAAAATACACACCAAATCATCTATTCATCGTGTTTCGTGCCCATAATTTATTTTGGGTACAAACATTGGCGCCGACTAAGGGGAATACGAGAAAAGGAATCGCGTTTTCCCGTTGAGAAAAGTTGTACAAAATGCTTCAAAATCGTTTCCGTGAAAAAGTTGTTTGAACGTCGTGAAAAATTACTGTTGCAGTCCAGTTGATTAACTGCTGCAACCCTGTTTGATCGAAATAGTTGCAGTCCAGCTGATCACAGCTGCTGCTGACCATTTAATCGTAGTTACTGCAGTCCAGTTGATCGCAACTGCCGTAGTCCAGATTCTCAATTCGAGATTTGCTAAAGCTATTACCTTCTGAAACCACTGAAATTGCATCACAACAAAGCCTGATGAAAATGTTGCCAGGACGTTCGGTCCGCGAAAAAAGATGGCGTAAAAACATCATCAAAATTGTTTCTGGATATTCGATCTGCAACATGGATGGGTCCGATTTTGATTTTAATCCCTGATCCGGTGATCGCAGGCTTTGCGATCTAGCTAATCACGATTATTGCAGTCCGGTTGACCGCAGCTACTGCGAGTCCGACTTCATAGTCAGAGGCCACCTAGACTGACTCATTGGAAAGATCGCTAAGATTATTGCAAGGATGTTCGATCCGTAGCATATTCAATTCCAAAGTTTGAAAAATTTTGCTTCTCAAATAGCGGAGTGTCCACATGTTCGAGTTTGTAGTATGTCAAAATCACTACCGTCATGATCACAGGGTTGTCAGGGTGCCTACACCTCTAGGCGCTTGAAAACCCTCCTGAGAAGTCCTCCAGAAAAGTATCGCAAAAAAGTTCCAGAAAAGATCACAAAAGGAGTAACAAAATTTCCGCATGAAAATTCGAGAGGAACGGTAACAGTCCAAAAAAAAACTGTTGCTGAAATTGTAAAGAGAACAGACAACAACCCAGAAAACTATTGCAAAAGGTCAGAGAGAAAAGATTATAGCTCCAACGGCCGTTGCATAAATTTCAAGACTAAAGGCAATAGTTCAGTGCAAACCGTGGCGAAAGGTTTCAAAAAAAAAAAAAAAAAAAAATTAACTGCAGCAGAAGCCGGCGGCCATGCTGACGGTTAGATTTGTTCACCCACTTCAGGGTCTCCTTCACCCACGTTAGCATTTTCCATCACCCACTTCAAGGTCTTCTTCACCCACGTCAGAAAATTTCGATGCTTCAGGTTACATCAATCTTCGATGCGCTGCGTATACAAACCGTCGATGCTCTATGTTACATCAAATTTCGATGTTCTGCGGTACATCAAAATTCCTTTGCTCGGAAAAATTCGATGCTTCTTCTTTCATCAAACTTCGATGTTCTGCGTATCCCAAGCGTTGATGCTCGGAGGTACATCAACCTTCGATGCTCCGCGATACATCAAAATTCAGCACCTGCCACGTCATCCATTTGATCCAGTCAGCAACACCACGTCAACAAAGGTGGCGCGATGACACGTCGATAAAGCGGCTCGGATCGGTCAGCAAGGTGGTCCAGTCAGTAATGCCACGTCAGCAAAGTGGCCCAGTCAGTAGCGCCACGTCAGCAAGGTGGTCCAGTCCGCGTTGCTACGTCAACAAGGTGCCACGTCAGCATTGCCACGTCAGCTGTTTGGGCCAATTAGAAGATGCCACGTCATCAGAAAAATACATTCAGCAGATTTCGTTACCGTTAAAAACACCGTCAGCATATACTAGGCATATTCCGTTACCGTTAACGGAATTAGAATATACCAAGTATATTCCGTTACCGTTTGATGACGCCCGTTATTATCTTCCGTCATGACGTCATCATCGTCGGCGGCATCGATCGCGGGGTTTTTTCATCTTCTCGACAACGTTAACATCTCGCATCGACACAACGGCGGAGTTCCATCAACGTCATCATCTCCGGCGGCTCCACCGCGCGGCTTACAGCGGCATACCACTTTGCCAACCATTATGATTCATTTAGGTGTATCGGATGCAACATAATATCGTAGAGCTGATTCGGTGTAGCACGATGTAACTTAATATCGTAGATCTGATTCAGCGCTTCACGACACAACTTAATTCCATAGCCCTGGATTTTTCAGCCCCATGCTTTAAGCCTTGCGGATTTCTCAGCCCCACTTTGTGGGCTGAGCCAACTACGCCCATTTTTGGGCTTGGTCAACGATCTTGTTTCTTTGATATCTCCTTCATACGACGTCCGAATTGGGTGATTTTTGGCTCGTTGCGATCGTATTTCAATATTCTTCATCATGAAGGTAAAATTCTTACATTTGGAGAATAATATTTTTGGTACAAGGCGCTCACTGACCAGTTTTGTTTCTTCGATAACTTCTTCTTCGTGCATCCAAACTAAGTGATTTTCGACCCGCTGATATCGTATGTCAATTTCCAACATCATGAAGGCAGAATTTCAATTTTTGAAGAAAATTAAATTTTTAGAAATATAAAATGACAACACCGGAAACGGTCGCATTCAATCACCAAAGGAATGCTACAGTCTAGTTGATCGAACTGTTGTAGTCCGGTTCCTCAGCAAATACTGCGGTCCAGATGATCGAACTGCTGCAGTCTTTTTTCGTATAATTACTACAGTCCAGTTGATCGAATTTGTAGTATAGTTTTCCTAAAAAAGCTGTTTGATCTGATTTTCCTCACAATCGCCTAAGTCCAATATGATCGAACTTTTTTAGTTCGGTTTCTCAAGAATCTTGCTTGATCCGATTTTACTTATAATCATTCTGGTTCAGCTGGTCGTAGTTCTTTGAAATACAGTTCCATGGCAACTGTATTCAATCCAGTTTTGACAACTGGTGCATTCCAGTACCCGCAGACAAATCTAGTAGCTGAGTTAAGCCGAGACGCTAAGGAAACTACACTAGTCATCGCCGCTTGAAAATGTCAACATAGCCAATGGACATCCTAATCACCTCATAAACGAAGTCACAATAACACTTTTAATACGGTACGTATATAATTTTCATATTTTCGCATCTTTTCATATAAACATGCATACCTTTGTTCAATGTGGCGAGCATATTCTCATGAGGAGATGCACACATTTTAATCATGCTCGCATCTGGAATAATGAGATTGGCCCCCCGCGCGACATCTTCAAAATCTCATGCGCGAGCAAAATGCAGCAAGGCAATACATCCTTGTGCGAGCATTAAGCAGCATGATAATCACTATCTTCTGGGGGCGAGTTGCATATCACTTCAACGTGACTGACTATCACTTGGGGGCGAGATATGTAACACCTCATGGTTTAAAATAACTCTTTTGGGGCGAGCTACGTAACACTCCATACACTTTGGGGCGAGTTACATAGCACCTAAATGCAATGCGAAATTCAGTTCCTGAAAATCGAAACAAAAGGTAACCCAAACAACTTAATCCTCCAACGAGTTACAGGATTAAGAGGGGGAGAGCATACACCCTAATATTTTGGCGCAATTATTGCAATCCGTAATGTTAAATTGCTACACTTAAGATTGATTGAATTGTCGTAGTCCGGTTCTTAAGCAAACTGCTGCACTCAGTTAGACGCAACTAATGCAGTCCAGTTCTACTCATCAATTTTGTATTCAGTTGGACGCAACTGATGCAGTCTGGTTTTATTTATAACTGTTACACTCAGATTTATCGAATTGTTTAAGTCTACTCCCTCAGCAGCTAATGCAGTCTAGTTGATCGAAGCCGCTGTAGTCCAGCATAGCTCGCCACTTCGCTGATCCGGTGATCTTTGCAGGCTGTTGATTCGGTGATCCTAACTTTGCTCTTTCGGCTCTCGCTGCGATTGGTGATTAAGCTTCTGCACCCAATCCAACTATGTTGGCAGCTCTTGCAGTCCAGCTGATCGCAGCGGCTGCAGTGTAGCTTTGCTCGTTCTGCTTTGCATTCGAAGATGATTGAAGTTCGCTTGCGGTGAGTCCGGCTTTGCTGATCATTTCAGCTATTGCTGCAGCTGCGGCTTTTGTGCAATCCATCTCTGTCGGCTAGCTCCTAAAGTCCAACTGATCGCAGCTGCTGCGATCCATTTATTCGCTATGCTCGCGGCTATGTTCGCAGCTCCTCCAAGCCGATCACATTGCGGTGCATCTTTTGGTATCTTTGCTCGAAAATCGCTCAGTCGGCTATGCTTGTGCCCATCGCGATTCTTTGCGGACTTGCTGCGTCGATGTTGCGGCTCGGGTGATCGAAGGCTGCTGATCCGGTATAGTCGCGGCTCCCGTCCTATGTTCGCTTTGGCTCCTGTGATCCAACCGATCGCCGCTTCTTTGTCCCGGTGATTCGAATCTTTGCTGCGTGCGGTCTTGCTCGTCTTTGTTGCGATCCATCTCGGTGATCAGTCAAGCTAGGCTGCCGGTGAATCTTTGCTTGTCCGGTTTATGGTCGTCCAGCTATGGCTCCTGCCCAGTCGGCTAATCGCGAGATCTGGTGTAACTTTCTCGTTCTGCTGCATGATTGGTGATCGAAATGCCAGCGGCTATGTTGCAGCATCGTCCATATTCGCGGAGTCAGTGCGTCTTTGCTCGTCTTCTTTTTCTGATTTGATCGCGGCTGCGGCTTATGTAGCGCTCAACTCCGGTTCTTTGTGCACCAGTCGCATTTCTTCAGCTCCCGGCTATGTTCGCATCTCCTGATCAGTCTTTATGCTGCGGTGCATCTTTGTGATGCGGCCTTGCTCGTTCTCTTGTGATGCGGTACGCTGCCGGCCTTTGCTCAACCCGGCTTTCTATTACTACCCGGTTTGGTCATTCTGCTGAGATGACAACTTTTTATAGCCGTCTGATCAGTTTACGCAATCACTGCAATCCAGTTCCGCAGCAACTATTGTAATCAAGTCGACATCGTTGCTGCTATCCTGATTCATATAACTATTGAATACGTATAAAGATCGATGTCACATCCAATAGCACAACCAAGACCATTGGAGGCCCAACAACACACAAAGTCTGTTACCATCTCAACTACTAAAAGGTCACACCCTTTCGCTCGCAACTACCGCGGCTCAGTCCGTAATCGACAACAGCTTAATACCAACATATCACACAGATTCCAGCCGAGTGACATCAAATATAACTCATCTTTTCCAAACAACAGTTGCTATTTTAGTTCTACGCAACTACCACGGTCCAATTTTACATCAACAGTGACCGCTCACTTTCGACATCACTCCGCTCCAGTATCACGCTTCCGTTGCGTCTAGTTCAACCATCAGTCCAGTTTTGCATACAACAACCGTTCATGTCCAACTGTTGCCCGCCGATCTCCCAGTCACAATAGCCTCACTTGGGGGCGTCTTGATTGTGATTTCCGCAAACAACAGGGGAAGTTTTACAATCACCTCGACATCAATAATCCACACTGGGGGGCGAGTTTTGTCATTGACTAAGGAAAACGAAATTTTCTTTGACAAGTTGGAGGCTAAGAGGGGGCGATGTTTGTACCATAAGTAAAAATGCCACATAATGGGCCCAATTGGTACTTGGATCATCTTTTGGCCCTCATCCAAGCCCGCTAACCAGTCAACCTAAGCAACCCAACAGCATGCCCAGTGTTACATAAATTCAATGACCGGTCAATGGTCAAAGTCAACGCCCGGTCAACTGTCGAAGTCGGTTTGCAAGTTGCACCTCTAGCCAATTTTCCACTCATGTTGCCAGTGGTGCTGCCAACCAATTCCCAGCAAAGTACTCAATCGCACTTTGCCCGGCCGGCCTCTACTGTGCGGCCCAATCCGATCTGCCCGGCCAAACATCCATCCATAGTGTCAGCCATTATGCCTGTCAACCATCAATCCAGTCTGGCAGCATACAGAATTTATCATGGAAGCATGAATGAGCAGTTTCATGCAGAATTCATCATGGAGGCATAAATGTGCAGTTTCATGCAGAATTCATCATGGAGGCATAAATGTGCAGTTTCATGCAGAATTCATCATGGAGGCATAAATGTGCAGTTTCATGCAGAATTGAAGATGGAGGCATGAATGAGCAGTTAATGCCATTTAAGTTTATATTGAAATGTATAAATAGGGAGGAGCAGTGATCATTGTTGGAGGTAGCGAATACAAGAAAAAGAACACTTTAATACAAATATCAATAAAATATTTCTCCCCAAGGGGATTCATCCGTGGACGTAGGAAAACCATGCCGAACCACGTTAAACCTGTGTCTCTTTATTTGTTCTTCAATTCGTCTCCTAACCCAAAATACACACCAAATCATCTATTCATCGTGTTTCGTGCCCATAATTTATTTTGGGTACAAACATTGGCGCCGACTAAGGGGAATACGAGAAAAGGAATCGCGTTTTCCCGTTGAAAAAAGTTGTACAAAATGCTTCAAAATCGTTTCCGTGAAAAAGTTGTTTGAACGTCGTGAAAAAGTTGTTTGAACATCGTGAAAAATTACTGTTGCAGTCCAGTTGATTAACTGCTGCAACCCTGTTTGATCGAAATAGTTGCGATCGGTGATCACATTTCGCGACCATTTAATCGTAATTCTTTGTGAGTCCGTTGATCGCAAGCGCCGTAGTCAATTCTCAATTCGAGATTTGCTAAAGCTATTACCTTCTGAAACCACTGAAATTGCATCACAACAAAGCCTGATGAAAATGTTGCCAGGACGTTCGGTCCGCGGAAAAAGATGGCGTAAAAACATCATCAAAATTGTTGCTGGATATTCGATCTGCAACATGGCTGGGTCCAGTTTTGATTTTAATCCCTGCAGTCCAGTTGATCGCAGCTGCTGCAGTCCAGTTAATCACAGTTACTGCAGTCCAGTTGACCGCAACTGCTGCAGTCCAGCTTCATAGTCAGAGGCCACCTAGACTGACTCATTGGAAAGATCGCTAAGATTATTGCAAGGATGTTCGATCCGTAGCTTATTCAATTCCAAAGTTTGAAAAATTTTGCTTCTCAAATAGCGGAGTGTCCACATGTTCGAGTTTGTAGTATGTCAAAATCACTACCGTCATGATCACAGGGTTGTCAGGGTGCCTACACCTCTAGGCGCTTGAAAACCCTCTTGAGAAGTCCTCCAGAAAGTATCGCAAAAAAGTTCCAGAAAAGATCACAAAAGGAGTAACAAAATTTCCGCATGAAAATTCGAGAGGAACGGTAACAGTCCAACAAAACTGTTGTTGAAATTGTAAAGAGAAAAGACAACAACCCAGAAAACTATTGCAAAAGGTTAGAGAGAAAAGATTATAGCTCCAACAGCCGTTGCATAAATTTCAAGACTAAAGGCAATAGTTCAGTGCAAACCGTGGCGAAAGGTTTCAAAAAAAAAAAAAAAAAATTAACTGCAGCAGAAGCCGGCGGCCATGCTGACGGTTAGATTTGTTCACCCACTTCAGGGTCTCCTTCACCCACGTTAGCATTTTCCATCACCCACTTCAGGGTCTTCTTCACCCACGTCAGAAAATTTCGATGCTTCAGGTTACATCAATCTTCGATGCGCTGCGTATACAAACCGTCGATGCTCTATGTTACATCAAATTTCGATGTTCTGCGGTACATCAAAATTCACTGCTCAGGAAAAATTCGATGCTTCTTCTTTCATCAAACTTCGATGTTCTGCGTATCCCAAGCGTTGATGCTCGGAGGTACATCAACCTTCGATGCTCCGCGATACATCAAAATTCAGCACCTGCCACGTCATCCATTTGATCCAGTCATCAACACCACGTCAGCAAGGTGATCAAGTCAGCAGTGACACGTCAGTAAAGCGGCTCAGTCAGCAAGGTGGTCCAGTCAGTAATGCCATGTCAGCAAAGTGGCCCAGTCAGTAGCGCCACGTCAGCAAGGTGGTCGATCGCGTTGCTACGTCAACAAGGGTGCCCCACGTCGGTTTGTTTGGGCCAATCAGAAGATGCCACGTCAGCAGAAAAATACAGTCAGCAGATTTCGTTACCGTTAAAAACACCGTCAGCATATACCAGGAATATTCCGTTACCGTTAACGGAATTAGAATATACCAAGTATATTCCGTTACCGTTTGATGACGCCGTTATTATCTTCCGTCATGACGTCATCATCGTCGTCAGCATCAGTCGCCGGGGTTTTTTTCATCTTCTCCGGCAACGTTAACATCTCCGGCATCGACACAACAGCAGGTTCCAGCAACGTCATCATCTCCGGCATCTCCACCCGGCGGCTTCCCTGGCGGCATACCACTGCCAGCATTATGATTCTGTTTCGGTGTATCGGATGCAACATAATATCGTAGAGCTGATTCGGTGTAGCACGATGTAACTTAATATCGTAGATCTGATTCAGCGCTTCACGACACAACTTAATTCCATAGCCCTGGATTTTTCAGCCCCATGCTTTAAGCCTTGCGGATTTCTCAGCCCCACTTTGTGGGCTGAGCCAACTACGCCCATTTTTGGGCTTGGTCAACGATCTTGTTTCTTTGATATCTCCTTCATACGACGTCCGAATTGGGTCATTTTTGGCTCGTTGCGATCACATTTCAATATTCTTCATCATGAAGGTAAAATTCTTACATTTGGAGAAGAATATTTTTGGTACAAGGCGCTCACCGACCAGTTTTGTTTCTTCGATAACTTCTTCTTCGTGCATCTAAACTGAGTGATTTTCGACCCGTTGATATCGTATGTCAATTTCCAACATCATGAAGGCAGAATTTCAATTTTTGAAGAAAATTAAATTTTTAGAAATATAAAATGACAACATCGGAAACGGTCGCATTCAATCACCAAAGGAATGCTACAGTCTAGTTGATCGAACTGCTGTAGTCCGGTTCCTCAGCAAATACTGCGGTCCAGATGATCGAACTACTGCAGTCTTTTTTCGTATAATTCCTACAGTCTAGTTGATCGAACCGTTGTAGTATAGTTTTCCTCAAAACTGTTTCAGTACAGTTTTCCTCACAACTGCCTCAGTCCAATATGATCGAACTTTTTTAGTTCGGTTTCTCAAAGAATCGCTTGATCCGAGTTTTACTTATAATCATTCTGATTCAGCTGGTCGTAGCTGCTGAAATACAGTTCCATGGAAACTATATTCAATCCAGTTTTCACTACTGGTGCATTCCAGTACCCGCAGACAAATCTAGTAGCTGAGTTAAGCCGAGACGCTAAGGCAACTACACTAGTCATCGCCGCTTGAAAACGTCAACATAGCCAATGGACATCCTAATCACCTCATAAACGAAGTCGCAATAACACTTTTAATACGGTACGTATACAATTTTCATATTTTCGCATCTTTTCATATAAACATGCATACCTTTGTTCAATGAGACACCTATAATGTGGCGAGCATTTTCTCATGAGGAGATGCACACATTTTAATCCTGCGCGCATCTGGAATAATCGGATTGGCCCCCCGCGCGAATTCCAGATAGCAGACATCTTCAAAATCTCATGCGCGAGCAAAATGCAGCAAGGCAGTACATCCTTGTGCGAGCATTGAGCAGCATGATAATCACTATCTTCTGGGGGCGAGTTGCATATCACTTCAACGTGACTGACTATCACTTGGGGGCGAGATATGTAACACCTCATGGTTTAAAATAACTATTTTGGGGCGAGCTACATAACACTCCATACGCTTTGGGGCGAGCTACGTAGCACCTAAATGCAATGCGAAATTCAGTTCCTGAAAATCGAAACAAAAGGTAACCCAAACAACTTAATCCTCCAACGAGTTACAGGATTAAGAGGGGGCGAGCATACACCCTAATATTTTGACGCAATTATTGCAATCAGTAATGTTAAATTGCTACACTTAAGATTGATCGAATTGCCATTGTCTGGTTCTTAAGCAAATTGCTGCACTCAATTGGACGCAACTAATGCAGTCCAGTTCTACTCATCAATTTTGTATTGATTGGACGCAAGCGATGCGATGCAGTTTTATTTATAACCTGTTACACTCCAGTTTATCGAATTGTTTAAGTCTACTCCCTCAGCAGCTAATGCAGTCTAGTTGATCGAAGCCGCTGTAGTCCAGCATAGCTCGCCACTTCGAAATCCGGTGATCACGGTATTCTTGACCTAACTTTGCTCGGCATTTTTTTGCGATTCGGTGATCGAAGCTACTACAATCCGGCTATGTTCGCAGCTCCTCTGATCCGGTGATCTTTGCTGTTCTTGCTGCGGTGATTGAGGCTTTGCTTGTTCTTCTGCTGCATTCCGGTGATTGAAGCTCTTTGCGATGCAGCTTTGCTCGTCGGCTAAGCTGCATTTCGGCCTGATCTAAAAGGCTATTGCGATCGGCTATGTTCGCAGCTCTGCGGTCAAGCGATCGCGATTCTTTGCGGTGCGGCTTTGCTCGTCGATGTTGCGGCTTCCCGATCGAAGATGTTGCGGTCCAACTATGTTCGCGGACTCCTACGGGGGATCGGTGATCGTTAGGCTGCCTTGCAATGCGCTTTGCTTGTCACAGTGCATTTGGTGATCGAAGGCTGCTGTGATCCAACTCGTCATATTCTCGTAGTCACTGACGAAGATCTTTGCGGTAGCGATCTTGCTCGTTCTTTGTTGCAATCCATCTCTGTTAAGTAGCTCCTAAAGTCAGTTGATCGCATTGACTCTTTGATGCAGCTTTGCTCGTCGTTCGTTCTTGCGATTCGGTGATCGAATCTCTCATGGCGGTCCGGCTATATGCGCAGCTCTCCGATCCAGCTAATCGCGAAGCTGCAGTGTAACTTTGCTCGGCTTCTGCTGCGGTTGGTGATCGGCTCTGCAGTCCGGCTATGTTCGCAGCTCCTGCGTCGATCCGGTGATCGCCTTGTTCTGCTGCAGATGCATCTTTGCTCGTCTTTTGCTACTGATTGGTGATCAAAGCTCTGCGAGTCGGCTATGTTCGCAGCTCCTGCACTCGGTGATCGTTGCTTGATGCAGCTTTGCTCGTTCTTCTTGCATTCCAGCCCGATTGAAGCTGCTTGTAGTCGGCTATGTTCGCAGAGTCCTCTGATCCGGTGATCACAGTCTTGCGATCTGCGGCTTTGCTCGTTCTTCTTGCTTCGGTGATCGTTATTCTTTGCGATCGACTACGTTCACATCTCCTATGATCCGGTGATCGCGGCCTTGCTCGTTCTTTGATGACCGGCTTTGCTCAATTGTATTACTACCCAGTTTGGTCATTACTGCAGATGACAACTTTTTGTAGCCGTCGCAGTCCAGTTTACCGCAATCACTGCAATCCAGTTCCGCAGCAACTATTGTAATCAAGTCGACATCGTTGCTGCTATCCTGATTCATATAACTATTGAATACGTATAAAGATCGATGTTACATCCAATAGCACAACCAAGACCATTGGAGGCCCAACAACACACAAAGTCTGTTACCATCTCAACTACTAAAAGGTCACACCCTTTCGCTCGCAACTACTGCGGCTCGATCCGTGTCGACAATGACTTAATACCAACATCTCACACGATTCCAACCGAGTGACATCAAATATAGCTCATCTTTCCAAACAACAGTTGCTATTTTAGTTCTACGCAACTACCACGGTCCAATTTTACATCAACAATTACAACTCACTTTCAACATCACTCCGCTCCAGTATCACGCTTCCGTTGTAGTCTAGTTCAGCCATCAGTCCAGTTTTGCATACAACAACCGTTCATGTCCAACTGTTCCCTGCCGATCTCCCAGTCACAATAGCCTCACTTGGGGGCGTCTTGATTTTGATTTCCGCAAACAACAAGGGAAGTTTGCCAATCACCTCGACATCAATAATCCACACTTGGGGGCGAGTTTTGTCATTGACTGAGGAAAACGAAATTTTCTTAACCCCCAACAAGTTGGAGGTTAAGAGGGGGCGATGTTTGTACCATAAGTAAAAATGCCACATAATGGGCCCAATTTGTACTTGGATCATCTTTTGGCCCTCATCCAAGCCCGCTAACCAGTCAACCTAAGTAACCCACCAGCCTTCCCAGTGTTACATAAATTCAATGACCGGTCAATGGTCAAAGTCAACGCCCGGTCAACTGTCGAAGTCAGTTTGCAAGTCGCACCTCTAGCCAATTTTTCACTCATGTTGCCAGCGGTGCTGCCAACCGATTCCCAGCAAAGTACTCAATCGCACGGCCAGCTAGCCTCTACCCGTGCAGTCAATCCAGTCTGCCAGCCAGCATCCATCCATATTGTCAGCCATTATGCCTGTCAACCATCAATCCAGTCTGGCAGCATACAGAATTTATCATGGAAACATGAATGTGCAGTTTCATGCAGAATTCATCATGGAGGCATAAATGTTTAGTTTCATGCAGAATCCATCATGGAGGCATAAATGTGCAGTTTCATGCAGAATTGAAGATGGAGGCATGAATGAGCAGTTAATGCCATTTAAGTTTATATTGAAATTAGATATTGAACTGTATAAATAGGGAGGAGCAGAGATCATTGTTGGAGGTAGCGAATACAAGAAAAAGAACACTGTAATACAAATATCAATAAAATATTTCTCCCCAAGGGGATTCATCCGTGGACGTAGGCAAACCATGCCGAACCACGTTAAACCTGTGTCTCTTTATTTGTTCTTCAATTCGTCTCCTAACCCAAAATACACACCAAATCATCTATTCATCGTGTTTCGTGCCCAGAATTTATTTTGGGTACAAACAATACTATTTGTTTTAACCAAATTCTAATCAAGGTTTAGGCCTGATTAATTCGATAATTCAAAACCTCTTCCTCTTACTGCTTATTCAATCTTGTTAAACCAAGTGAAACCCTTTATCTCCCGCAACTTTTTTCCTAATCAGTATAATCCAACTGAAATCAATACCTTTTTGGACTAGTTATAGGCGTATGTTTTCTCACATCTAAACCATTTATATCCCCTTGAACCTGTAATGTGTCTCTCTACAAGGTAATTTTTTTCTTCAACCCCATCTGAATGTCTAGGTGCTTCTCAGCTGGTATGAAGTATTATTTTGTTTTTGCTGGTGGGTACTTATCTAGTGCAAGCATTCTCTGTTGTCGTGTATTGTGCCTGGTGTTTAGATTTGAAGGTTCATGGTGGTTTATATGTCAGATGTTTTTGGAATCCAGTTTATCCTACTTCGGTTTGTTTGCTAGCTGGTTTGATTCATGTTTTAAGTCCAAATCTGCAATTCTTGAGAGATGTTTATTATGATGAAGTTATGGGACCTTGAGAGATTTTATTGCTTGAATTGGAGTTATCTACAGAAGCTTTTGATATTAATTTTTCATATCCTTTACCCGGAATAGACCCTGATAAATCAAGCTTGAAGATTAAACTCGAATGGAAGAAATAACTTCATTCATGCATCAAAGGTGGAATCTTTAGATGTTCTGCACTATCTGCATCAACTCCTTGTTTCTATATGGATCTCACAAAGCCAACCAACAACCCTAAAATATAAAGTTAGCATCAACAGAGCAATCAACTTATCATCCTGTTGAGGAAAACATGAAATGATTACGTTATTATCACAAGAGCAAGCAAAAATCCTAATTGGATGCTAATGGGTCGGCGAAACATCCTCCTTTTTACATAGCCTCTCAACATCGTAGTATAATTGCAGCTGATAATTTAGTTAGTATTATTGTAATAGTTTGTTGTGTCGAAAAAATTACTTTTACTTTGTATATTTAAAAGTTTATTGCATTTTAGCTATCTGTAGTTGTAAACCTAATTAGATCTTCCTAATTAAGTACTATATCTCTTAGTTCTGGTATAGTCTAGATTCGTATAGTCATAATAAATGGAGCAGTTAATTAGGTAGTTTGGTTGTAGTAGTTTATTTAGACCATCGTTTCATTTTCCCTCATCCAGCAACAATTTGTAATAGCATTATCAATTTTAGCACGTTTGAAGTTATGGATCAAGAAGAAAAACAATGAAGCAGAGATATACTATTCGGGCAGCTAACCGCAGCATCAAGATACAAAGGCATGACTGGCAATTCTCATCAATTGCGTCGCTCAACTCTGCCTCCATCCAAGTTCCTATGGACACTGTCGTATTCATCAAAAATACAGCTTTTCTTGTGGAAAGCATTGACCGAGGGCCTTTCGGCCTTCAACACCAACATCCGCCGCCGATATAATTCCTAAAGTTTGCTATTATGCTCCAATATCATGTTACCGTGGATTCTCGGCTTACAATGAGTGTAATCGATAAATCTTGGGGAATGATATGCCCTCATGCAATAGTGTTCCAGTAGTTTAACAAATTTCATGCTTTAGGGGAATTTTTTTTTCCTTTGTTCAATTCTCGTATCCGCGGCGTGTGATTCATGTCCGTTGGTTCTTCCCATGTGGCTACTTAGAGCAGTTCCTATTCCACTATGGACTCAACAAACATGAGAAATGGATGTTCAAACCAACAAATTTGTTGGTTTGTTCATTGAGTTGGAAGATGTAGCACGCGCTTGATGAAAGGCCGGGCGAGGTTAGCTCCAGCGCGCGCTGATAGTTGAAACTCCATCATTTTTAGTTATCACATTCACACCGCGTTCATCTTAAAAGCGCCAACGACTACTTCAATCCAACGAATGATGCTCTTTTTTGTTTCCCTATAAATTCAGTTCATCTCCAGACTTAAAACTCACACCTTCTTCATCACTACCTCAAAATTACACAATTTCATACCATTTTTTTTTCAAACAAAACTATTCATATCAACTTAATCTACCAGAAAAAATTTCATCTCCACAAATCTATATTTCTAACAAATATGGCATCCCCACAACAACGATCACAACAACGAGCACGAAAACGATCACCACAACAAACACCACAACAAACACCACAACAAACACCACAACAATCACAACAACAATCACAACAAAATATACAACAATCACAACCAAAAACACAAGAATTCGTGGTGTCAAGTATACGATGGATGAAGACGAGTCACTTTACATTGGATGACATCAATGGTATTTATCAAGAAAAAAAAACTTTTTATGATAAGATTTTACAAAATTTTTGTGAAGAAACAGGTAACCCCAATAGACGTGATGGCGATGGGTTGTCTCATCGTTTTCACGTAATTTTAGCAGCCGTTAGTGAATATGTAGCTTTGATCACTCAAATGTGGAACAACAAAAAAAGTGGTGAAGGCAAACCGGATGTGGAACGAAGATGTCGGGAAGAGTGGCAAAGATCCCACAGATTGGGATTCCAACATGAAACTTGTTTCACCATTCTGAGGTTGCTTAACAAGTTTAATCCATACTTGATGGAAGGTTATCAAGTGCCTGCAAGATCACCACATGGTCCAATCGGGCAGGATTTTCAGAATGGAGGGCCTGCTTCCCTCACCTGATGGAACTCCAAGTAGTCAGGAACAACACAACACTAATCTAGACGTTAACACCAACATCAAGAGAAGAAGAGGAGGTAGTCAGAAAGCTGCAAAAGCAGCGAGAGACGCAGCCCAACGAGCATTAGAAGGAGGTTCAAGCGAGTTCAATGATCGAATTTGTCAAATAAAGAATTAATTAAAATTACCCATGTATGAAATTTGTCTTCCTCAGTCGTCCCAGTGATGGGTTCTAGCTCATCATGTTGGAAACACGCTCAAATTTCATTTTTATTGCTCAAAAATGGTTTACAAATGATGGAATGGAGAATAAGATGAAAATCGTGTGTTTGCGGCGATTATAAATGTTGCAAACACTTGTTACAAAGAGGGTTGAAACTGTTACGGATTTTAAGTCTGCCGCGGTGTGTACGACCCACGATGAAGTGTCATTTGTTCTTTCGTAGAGGAACGACTGTCTTTGCTGGTCCGTTCTTCGTGTTCTTCAGAGATGCAGCAGCAGAAAATGGCCGTCTCTGCAACTTCGATTTTCTTGCTTTTCTCGCGTTCCAAAACCTCCCAAACTCTCCGTAATTCTTCTACTGATCCTCTACACCTTATATAGCATCACATGCAAGAGAATCCTCCGTCTTAACTCCGCGTATTCTCAAAAATATTCTCATGCAGGTTACGGGAATATCTTCCCTGATTTATCTTCTGACGCGATTATTTCCTCTTAAATCTCTCCAGCTCACTTTTGCACGTTGCTTGATCGAGTTAGACGCGCTTCAAACAGGAAACCTCACGTAAAACACGGAAGTGTTTAGACCCGTGTAAAGCTCAACCCCTGTTTTATCTTCTCGTGGAATTTCCAGCCAAATATATGCAATTATAACGCCAGTACCACGCCTTTTATGATCTGTAACATCACCCCAACAAATTCCAGCCATTGAATCTCCCTCTAGCACGTCCAAATCTCGAACCAAAAATCTGCCATAGCCTTTTATTTTTTTCCCGCCAAAACTTAAGTTTGAAATGAAGAAGAAGGTGCCCCTTAACCAAATCCGTGGATGCCGAATATCGGTGGGTGCCCTTATCAATTGGGGTGCCCCTTATCCAAAAGTGAAAGTCCGATAACACTTGTCCTCCGGACGCTTTAGACAACTTTTCGAGCCGATTTTTCCAAAATGTTTATTGCCCAAAAATACCTACAAACACATAAAACACCAAAATTAATACAAAATCGAGTGCCAACAATATATAGTATTGAGATCAAATTAGACACAAAAATGTGTCTATCAAATACCCCCCAAACTTATTATTTGCTAGTCCTCGAGCAAATTTATTCTAGAAAATAAAAATCATTTGAACCCCTAGGTGGCCCTAGTGGCGGAGTGTTGTCTCGAGGAGGGTTTACCGAGAGGTGTACCCACAAAACCTTTACTCCTGCACCTAGCTATCTACACGTAACCTTGGAAGGCACTAAAGAATCTCCTTGGTTTGCATACTTATTGACTACAAGAGGAAGTGCCCCGATGCGAAATTCCAATTGTTGTACACGAGTTTGCACTCAAGCATACTAAAATTCATATAAAGTGTGAGCTCTACTCGGATAGTCGCACTATGGACATCAATACCGGGGAGTCAAAACTAATCACATGGATAGATCAAGAAGATGGATATAGAGAAAAACATAGATGGTTTTGATGTTTACTAAGTGAATGGTGTTTCCCATATCTGTCCAGAAGGCCTCCGCTAAAATGAACCTATCCTAATGGTGAGATACTAGTCGACTAATATCAACACACCGGCATATACAAGGGAACTAGTGGTCGATAATCCTAACTCTAGGTCAACACAACCGGCATATACAAGGGTTCCAGGTGGTCGACTTTATTGAATTTATTAGGTTGGTACGATGGTCCGGTCTCATTTTTTTTTTTTTTTTCACTTTTTTTTCACTTTTTTTTTTTTTTTTTGTATTTCAATCACTCTAATTCACCCTAGCTTTGGTAACAACTTGATTCGTGGGCCCCACCTAATCACTTAGAGAAACATAGTTTACAAAGAACAAAAAAAAATAAAAAGAAGTGAAAAAGGACTCAACGAGATATGGTGAAACTATCATGTTATTTCTAACACCCGAGCTCGTGCTTTTATGAATAGACTCTTTAGATGTTGTCATCCGATCGATTGGTTCCTCAACTCCTACAACCAAAATGCTTCCATCCACTTAGATTGGTTAGTGGCATCCTTAATAAGCATAGATTTCTAGTCTCCGAAGTTTATTTATTGCAACTAAAAGTTTCTCCCATACCCCAAACTTAAATCTAACATTGTCCTCAATGTTCTAAAGATGAAATTAAAAGCATGAACAATGAGAAAGTGTTACCATTTGAAGTAAAAGAGTTAAGGAAAGATATTACCGTGTTGCAAGAGCATGGGTTACCTCCCAAGAAGTGCTAAGTTTAAAGTCTTCAGCCAGACATTGGAAAGGATTAGTCACCTCGAAGAATCATAAAGCAACAATGGAATAATGCGGGTCATACGGATCAAAAAGTGCTAACCACAAGAAGAGGAAATCGCCACGAGACCAGAAGATATTCAACATACCCTTATATATTGTTTTGTTTAAGACAACTACATCTAGTTGTGGTTCGGGTTCAGAGCTCTATAAAAGGGTCTAGATAACATATTTTCATGGTTTGCGTTTCCTTAAAAGAAGGATTCTTAAGATCAGGTTGTAGAGTCTGGAAATACTCAGTTAAGAACTTAGAAGCACATAACAATAACCTCGAATAATTGAGGATCCTCTAAGTCAATCGGTTTGACTTACACGGTGGATTACAATAAGATTGGTGGTCTTCCTTAAGCAAATGTGTCGACCCTAATCTCCTAAAATAATTAGGTTTAGCCTCAAAACTTAATAATTGACACATCTGAAACTTATACGTTCCCACAATTGGAAGGAAGGTTTTTGGTGGGAAAACAAAGTCAATCGTGGTATCATAGCCTCGGGTTAACCACATCAACCAGAGGATGGGTTTCTAACAACCGAACTTCTTTATGGACACAACTAGGTTCGGGAAAAAGTGTATGAAGATAATCTTTTAAAATGGTTGAGGCACATATTTCAAGTCCCAAGTTAGGGACCTTTCTAAGAGTTAAGGTACATGGAGAATGATAATCACCCCCAAACTTAGAGTTTTCAGTGTCTCTAGAAAGACTAGTCACAACTTCCTAATTTCAAGGTCATCTAATTTCTGAAAATGGTCAATTGATTCTTCTAAGTCAGGTACATCCTCACTCATCTCTACGAGTTCATTTTCTTTTTCTAAGTCTATTGTTTCTAAATCGCTAGACTCAAAATATACTGTTCCTCTAAACCATCCTTGGCTTCGTAATCAAAAGGAAATACTACATCGTCTAAAACGGGGTATGTCTAGTCAAATCCTCATCCTTTTGAATAGGTGAATAATTATTAAAATTATTTGGATTTGAACTAGAAATAATATTATCGTTATAAAGCTCAATTGCGGTAACAATTTCCGATCACTATGCCTATTTATTTCAAATTCTTCATCAACACTATCCTCATCATAATCATCATTATAATAATATGAAAATGGTTGAACCTCATCTAGACAAGTAGTGTTACCAATTTTATCCTCATCATCTTGATTATGTAAATAACTATCCTCATTTTCAGGGGTACTATTGGAAACACTAATATTATCTCGAGCGAGTTCCGTTGGGCCTCTAAAAGCTTTCGAATCGACTCATATGACTTCATTATGGTATCGTGACTCGACTCACATGACTTCCTTAATGTATCGTGACTCGACTCACATGACTTCCTTATTGAATCTAGGAAAGAAATTTCACTCGTTCCATTGCTTTTGTCCATAACTAAGTTATTCATTTCTGCGAACTTACGTGTCGTCTCAGCTAACTTACGTGTTGACTCTATTAGAGAGGAATTTTGCTCATTTACGACCGGTTGGCGTGTGGATAGTAATTGGGCTCACCATGGTATGAGCCATAATCTTCAAAAAGGTTGGCGTTTGACCACTATTCACACTACGGTCATAAAAAGAGTGATGTCCATATTGTTCAGTTGGATATTCATATTCATTGTGATGGCTATTGTAATACCCGGTTTGACATCCTAACCTGCAAGGGAATTCTACACAAGCACAAACAAGGTCGACTCGACCACAACAAACCTACGATTTCTAGCAAACAAAAAGCATGATGGCTCCACTTAGATTGTTTTCTAGACCAGCTTCTAATCCTTCGAAAGGGAATTCGTTACAATCTGAGCAAACCCCTCTGGAATCAATCCGAGTCAAAGTAAGTTGAATCAAGGCGAGGGAAGCTCAGTGGAGATTTGATACCCAAGGCCTTACCGCAATTACAAGGCGGCGCAGTCACGCATTCAACTTCACAGAGACCATCATGAACTTCAAAGTATGCTAAAAGAGTAACCAATATTTTTCGGAAGACTTTCCTACTAAGCTCGTTACCCTATCGGTCTCGTTCTATTCTAGATTTTAAGGATTAGGTTCGCGTTTGGTTTCGTTTTCCTAAGGCGGGCAAGAAGAGAACGGTGATGAAATCCGAACTCTTATCTTGTATGGCCAGTCCTTGCCCTTTACTAGGATTTTAAAGCAGCCGTTTTCAATACCTCAACATATATGCATACAAAATCATCCGAAGAAACCCGCCTGACGACGGGGGATTCGCGGGTGTTTAGAATTCTTACCTCCCGTTCCAGACGGGGGATGAACCGTTGAGGTCGACTCGGGCCACGACTCCTATGTCATGTACGAACCCGAGGGGCCGAGACGATATCGTAATCGTCGTCCTTCCCTGTGCAGTTTATATTTAAATTACCCTTCCTTAGGGTTTGAAATTAATAATGTCCGATAGTCCAAAAAAAAAAAAAAAAAAAAAGTCCAAAAATTAAAAAGTCCAAAAAAAAAAAAAAAATTACAAAAAAAATTACCTAATTACAGTTTCTAAAAAAAAATAAAAATAATTACACTATATACAAAGTTTTCTTCTTCACTTCGTTCGGATCTCTCTTTTCTTTCCTATTTTGGCTTTGCTTTTATTTTCAAAGACTTTCTCTTTTTCTTTCGCTCCACTCCAAATCTGGAAAGCAAACGAAATACCAAACCGCGTAAAAAAGAACAAAAAAAAATAATAATAAAAAAATAAAACCTAAAAACAAATCTATACACAAGTCCCCGGCAACGGCGCCAAAAATTGATCGAATTTAGATAGTGGTAAGTAGAGTTGTCGTTCACTCGGACTTGACGAGATTGATTTTAAGAATTAATAAAAGAAAATAAAAGAAAAATATACAAAAATTGTCACAGGACGGAGAGAGTTACTGGGATTCAGGATTCCGCCAAACTCATAACAAGAGGTTCAAATATTAATTCTTTGAACAATTATAGCTCAACAAATAAAAACATGGACTCTTATTTTTGCCAAAGTTGATTCTCAAAATATTAGTTGTATCCCTAAGCATAGATTATCTAAACAAAGCATAACCTATCTAATTAAATAACAACCAATTTAATCAAATCATAATTCTATTTTAATTAGTGCAAAAGTCAAATAAAGAATTAATTAAAATTACCCATGTATGAAATTTGTCTTCCTCCGTCGTCCCAGTGATGGGTTCTAGCTCATCATGTTGGAAACACGCTCAAATTTCATTTTTATTGCTCAAAAATGGTTTACAAATGATGGAATGGAGAATAAGATGAAAATCGCGTGTTTGCAACGATTATAAATGTTGCAAACACTGTTACAAAGAGGGTTGAAACTGCATTACGGATTTTAAGTCCGCCGCGGTGTACGACCCACGATGAAGTGTCATTTGGCTTTCGGAGAGGAACGTCTGCCTTTGCTGGTCCGTTCTTCGTGTTCTTGAGAGATGCAAAGCGAGCAGAAAATGGCCGTCTCGCAACTTTGATTTTCTTGCTTTTCTCGCGTTCCAAAACCTCCCAAACTCTCTGTAATTCTTCTACTGATCCTCTACACCTTATATAGCATCACATGCAAGAGAATCCTCCGTCTTAACTCCGCGTATTCTCAAAAATATTCTCATGCAGGTTACGGGAATATCTTCCCTGATTTATCTTCTGACGCGATTATTTCCTCTTAAATCTCTCCAAACTCACTTTTGCACGTTGCTTGATCGAGTTAGACGCGCTTCAAACACCGAAACCTCACACAAAAACACGGAAGTGTTTAACAGACCCGTGTAAAGCTCAACCCCGTTTTATCTTCTCGTGGAATTTCCAGCCAAATATATGCAATTATAACGCCAGTACCACGCCTGTTATGATCTGTAACATCACCCCAACAAATTCCAGCCATTGAATCTCCCTCTAGCACGTCCAAATCTCGAACCAAAAATCTGCCATAGCCTTTTATTTTTTTCCCGCCAAAACGTAAGTTTGAAATGAAGAAGAAGGTGCCCCTTAACCAAATCCGTGGATGCCGAATATCAGGTGGGTGCCCCTTATCAATTGGGGTGCCCCTTATCCAAAAGTGAAAGTCCGAATAACACTTGTCCTCCGGACGCTTTAGACAACTTTTCGAGCCGATTTTTCCAAAAATGTTTATTGCCCTAAAATACATTCAACTATGCTGATCACAAGGAATTCGAGATGCAGATAGAGCCAGGGACCGTGGCATTGCTATAAATAATCAACAAAAAAGTCGTCTTTCACGAGAACAATACTACAGGGATTGTAAGCTAAACAAGTTACTCTCCTTGAACACTTCAGTAATGAATGAACGACAATATGTTGCATGGACTAAGCAAATGGATGCGGCCGAAAAACAACAAGTCCAGGCCGAACAACAACAAGTCCCTGAACAAGTCGCCCCCCCTCAACAAACTGGTCAGTATGTGAATGTGGAAGAGGACGAAGATGATGCCTCAGAAGAAAACGAAGATGAATACAGTCTTGCTAACTGATTTTAATTCTTGTTTAGTCAAGTTTAATTTAATTCAGTGTATTCGTTTAATTTAATTCAGTTTAATTTTTAATTATACTCGTTTATTTAAAATTACTTTTAATATAATTGCCTCAATTTTAATTTGAAGTGTAGTCGTTTAAACAAACAACTTTAAATTCAAAAACATATTAATTAAAATAAACAACAATACTAAATTGAAAATAACATGTATCTCCATATCCCTCTGCCTTGCCCCCGCGCATCGTCTGCTGCTCCTTTTAAACCCCAACGGTGCTTGGTTAAATCTTGTCTTAGTTGTCCATAGATTCCCCGGTTTTGGAGTCTCGGTGGCAAGTCTATATTCTCTTGCCGGGCGCCCATGCTCTACCACAAGATTCTTGGTTAAATCTTCATCTGGAAAACTAGTCCAGGTTGGGTCACGCCTTGTTTCTTCAATGACCATGTTATGCAAAATGATACAAGTCAGCATAATTTTGTTCATTTCTTGAATATCAAAAAAGCGTGCCGGCCCAGCTACGATGGCAAACTTCCTTTCCAGTATGCCAAAAGCGCGTTCAACATCTTTTCTGCATTTCATTTGTTGGGTGTTAAAGTACTTCATATCCTTCGAAGACGTCGGTCCAAAACCTACCTGTTTATAAGCTTGAACCATAGTTGACCATTCTGGATAGATTCCGCCTGCTAGATAATAACCCTGAGTGTAGTGATGACCGTTGATGGTAAAATTACAGTGCGGCGCGACCCCATTCTTAAGATCTTCAAACAATGGTGACTTATATAAAACGTTGAGATCGTTATTTGAACCCGGGAGTCCAAAAAGGCATGCCAAAACCAACAATCATAAGTAGCTGAAGCTTCCAAAATTACAGTTGGTTTTGGATAATGACCCTTATATTGGCCTGCCCATTCAATCGGACACGTATGCCACGTCTAGTGCATGCAGTCAAGACTACCTAGCATTCTTGGAAAACCCCTCTCGGTGTTTTCTGCAATTATTCTTTGAACATCTTCCTGAGTATGCTTTCTTAAAAAGGTTGTACCAAAATGCTCGACTATTGTTTCGCAAAACAATTCGAGATACCTAAAGGCGGTTGTTTTCCCAATACGGATGTAATCATCTGTGGCACCGCTGGTACCCCGTAACATAGTATACGGAGGGCCGCACTGACCTTTTTCTCGGGACTAAAGCCTCGTACATGTTGTGCATCATACTGATAATTAAATAAAGGTTGTACCTGACAAAGCTCGGCAATAATCCTTTATGTCAAGTTACGGCACATGCGGAATCGTCGCTGAAAATCCTCATCGGAATAGACACAATCATGATTAAAATAATCATGCATCATCTTTTCGTGGTAAAAATGTCGATCTCGCCACGTCCATCTTCTAGTCGCAACTTCATATGGCTCTAAAGACTTTGGTATGATCCCGGATTGTAATTGCAACATAAAATTTCGCCTTCTTCTATCTTGATCTGCATCTTCATCCATTTGACACAAAAACTCCATACACATTTCTTCATCTTCTTCATACAACATTTCATCCATCTCCATATCTTCCTTAGAAGAATCAAAATCAGAATTCATGGTTGAAAATTGAAAGCAATTGAAAGAAAAGATTGATCGGATGAAAGATTGTTGTGAATTTGTGAGATCAAACTCCAGCCGTATTTATGGAGGTAGAAACTAGCCGTTCCGGTTACCGTTGAAAAGTAGCTATTGGCGACCTTGGTTCAAACGCCAGCGTGTCTTTTACAAAGGCAGCGTTTGTGCAACGACCGCCAACGATTGATCCACGAGCGCTAGCGTTTGTATTACGCTCGCGCGCTTAGTTATCAAACACCTAGTGCTTTATCATAGTGGAAAAGCCAGTTTGGCCATCCACCTGGCTCGACAAAAAAATGAATTTGGCCATTGCCATAGGAATTGCCCTTAAAAGTTAAAGCAAGGATTTCCTGGTTGACTAGTTTCGTGGAGTGAGTCATCTAACATCCAGACTACCCGATCCAACCAGATCTGCTTCCATTAATTAGAAAAGAGAAGAAAAAGACTATTATAAAACCTAATTCCCAAATCCAATTATCCAATAACAAGAAATTCCGATCTTTCTCCATTACAAACTAACTAATTTTCTTCCTTGATTCCTAGGATCGCTCTAAAGTTTTGATCAGATTTCGAATCAATGGATACATCTAACAATCGCAAAGAAGATGTCTCCCCTGCCACAGCAGTTCTATTAGGGGCTCTGGCTCCTGGTGTGAATGTTCGTATTGTCTACTCTTAGGCTTTTCAATTTTCTTTATTCTGTTGATTTCAACTTAAAATTTGTTTAATTTCCAGGCTCCAACATGGTTTGTACTGAAGATGTCGTTCTTGACACTGGGTATCAGCTTTGCTGTAATACTGGGGCTAGCTTTTACTTCTAGTGACATAACCATGATCATTCACGTAACTCTACTTGTTTTGATCACGGGGACATTGTTTTTCCTCCTCAGCAGGTATTGCCCTTGCTTGTCTCTGACTTTATTGTGTGTTGTTTAACAATCGCTGAAATTTCGGCGATAAAAACTAAAAGTTACTGAAATTTGAAGCTTTTTTATTATGTGTTCCCGATGAAATGCATTATCTGTGTTTTCTGAATTTTTGATCATCTATATCTTGTACCACATGGGTTCAATCTAAAAAAAATGAATAAGGCTCATTTTGGTTAGTTTTATAAACTACGGATATGCATTGAATAACCCAGTAGAGTATCTGAGTATGACATCAATTCAGAACGGAATATGTATTGTTAATCAGTAATGTCTGATAATATAGAGAAGGGAGAAAGGCCAATTATATGATCCCCATTATGAGTTGAAGTAAAAGTGTCCTCTTCTTTTCTTGTGGATGTCACATTGTATAAGCACTGAAACCAGATTTTTAACTTATCCTGAAACTTTCATATTGCTTTCGCCACTTCTGCCTAGTGCCCTTTACTGATTCCTTTCTGAAGTGCATAAAACAAGTAGGAGTTTCTCAACTATCAATAATTTTCGTTTTGGCCAATGTTGCTGTTAGCCCATCGTGATTAATGTTATTAGTTTTCTTAGAAGTATAAACCGTAATGTAGTATGTAATCAAGTGTTGATTTTTTGTGCTTCTCACCTGGTGTTGGTCTAACTACCTAATCACCACTCATATAGTGGTTTTACTAATTACCATGCTTTAGACACATTTGGACACATCTCATAGCTTGTGATTTGAAACCTCGGAACTATGTAAGATTCATCAAAATGATGATAGGTATGCCCGTGATGTTCATTTTTCCTTTCTATTCTTTTTATGTAAGCAATTTATAAGAGAAGAAACCAAGACTGTTTTTTCATGATAGTTGTTGGTTTGATGTTAGCCTTTTCACAATACATGTAATTACTATGATTCCGGGAAAACCTTTTCCCAAACACAAAATATTATTTGATCTCTGTAAAAATTCCTTTTTCAGTTTACACTGTTGAACCATGTGAAGGAAACCACTAACAATAAGAATGGATAATGAAAAGCATCTCATAAGAATAGTAAAGACACAGTCTAAAAGATTCAGCTGTGTAGAGTGCTCTTTTAACTGTTTTGCTCTACTTTCTGCAGTTTTCTTGCAGAAACAGGTCTGGTTTCAGTGGAACAACAAATGCAGGACATAGGTCTGGCACCAAAAGATGAAGTAGAACCAAAGAAGAAGATGTAGAAGCACAGTTATTAGTAAATAGGATTTCAAAGTAGTGGCTTGAATGAGTTTATAGTTTCTGAAAAACTCGGCAGGCCAATTTTGTACCAAATTAGGTTGGGAGTTCACTTACATTTTGCTTCTGCATGCTTAGAAAGAAAAAAAAACGCAATTACTACAAAAAAGGGAGAAAAGTAGCTCAGAAGTAGTTGAATTGAGGTTGTTTATGCTCATTGTTTCACAATGTGTCTCTCATTGGACAGACTTCATTTCATCAATCTCCCTTCGACTCTTTTTCTTGATCCTTTGCCTCTTTCACTTGATCTTTTGCCTCTTTCACTTGATCCTTCGACTCTTTCTCTTGATCTTTCACCTTCGGCTTGCCTTTCTGCTGCTTCATGAAACAAAAACACGCACAGCATGGACATTGAAACAAGAACTTCATTTTCTCTGCTTTGTTTTATGGGGTTTATCTCCAACCTTCCCAACTCAAGTATGTATAAGAGAGGATCAGCCTCATAATTTGAGTCCTTTATTAAGTTGAAGTTTTTGTTATTGGATTCTATTCCTATCGCTGTCATAAAGGAAATGCTATTCCTTCCAGCTCTTGAATGAAACATGGTGGGGTTGGGTCCTGTATGCTTTTCTTTGTAGGTCATCTTGGCCACTAGATTCAAAACAAAGTGAAGTTAAAAAAGAAAAAAGATACAGTGTCATTTTACAGTATACATATACATTATTGAAAGTAATAATGTAACGGTGTAAATTTGAGTTGTTTTCAACCATGGTTGCTAGCTAAGCGCTGGATAATCTGAATACTCAAGGAGAAAATGATAAGAACTTTTATAACTTCGTTTTTCTTCTCAAGGATTAGCGTCTTATCAAGGACATGATAATGGTAATTCACGTGGCCACTAAAAGAAGATTTTTTTCTCCCTTTGGCTCTTTTCCTTAATAATTTGGGAAATTGAGGTTGTTTGTCAAACCAGCAGGAGACTTTCTAGCTCTAATTATCACAGATGTTGCATTATTTTTGTGAAACTTGATCATCTTTTTCACTCGTCTGATTATCGATATGGATGCTCGGTTCTCTTTGTAGTTCTTTTCAGTTCTTAATAATTTCAAATTCAAAATTTTATTGAAATTGTCAAATGGGGTTGTGCCCCACTAATATTTCTTTTTAATATAAAACCAGCAGGAGATGCGCCGCGTCTTTCTAGCTCTAATTATGTTCAAAGCAACAGATTTGTTGATTTAAACATCCATTTTTCATGTTTGTTCATTCCATAGTGGGAGCAAAATGAACAAACTTGGAGTTTGTTCATTCCATAGGAACTGCTCTAAGAGAATAAACAGTTCTATCCCAATTGAAATGATATCGGTGGACGAATTTAAGTTGAGTAAATATTAAACCTGTTCTCATGTAATCATCAATTTTACCATTGCAATAGTGAATATTAGTCTCGTGCCCTTAACACATGTGATAGTTATTTTTTTGTTTTGTACTGTGATTGGTGTGTGTGAGGTTCTCGTGTGTCATCCTGTGAAGGGTCAACATATAAAACCCCCTTTAGGGAAAGTCTGGTATGTAGAGAGACATTTTCATTTGTATGTTCTACCATATTCATCTTCTCTGAAGATTGTTTTTAATGAATTACAGAAACCTTATTTTGAATTGTGATTATCAGTCTGAACCACCATAATCTCATCATGGTATCAGAGCATTAAGTCTATCATTCGCTACAATTTCCTCATTAAGTAACAAAATTATGCATCTCTCGACTAGTAACAGGTGGTAAACGGACTCGAATGGAAGTTGCAAATGCATCATAATCAAGATGAAGTCTATTTAAAATAGTAACCACAAGTTCAGAATTAGAAATAATACATCCAGCAGCAGCCAAGGAATCAATGATCTTCTTTAATTTAGATAGGAACTGAGATATAGTGAGATTACCTTGCTTAAGAGTTTGTAGTTTGGTACGAAGTTGAATCACATGGGATGTAGATGTCTGAGAAAACTTCTCCTCAATGGGTTGCCAAAGATCATAAGCAGTGGAAGCACCATATAAATGACCAAAGACCGTGTCGGAAATAGTAGAATTTATCCATAGATTTGATCTTCTTCATTCCATAAAGTATAAGCAAGATTAACAACTTGGTTTCTCTAATTAACACGAGTTAAAAATTGAGGAGGGTAAAATACAGTACCATCAATGTAGGAAAGAGCATTATAACGTTTTAACAATGGAAGAAAAGCATTTTCCATAACAAAAAGTTGTCATCACGAAGCTTAACATGAATGATATTGGCTATTTGATTTAGAGGAGTTGAAGTTATCAACGAAGTTTGACGTTCCATTGAAAAATAAGATTGAAAATCAAAGGAGAAATAAAATTGAATTTAAGGTTTGAATCGATAAAGAAATGAAAGATAAATTGAAGGAGAATAACATAAAAGAATTGTAGAAACTACGAGAGATAAGAAATTACCTGATCTAAAAAATCTTCACCACCAGGAATGAAGAATTGAAGAAAAAACAAATTGAAAAGCCGAGAAACAAAGGATAAGAAGGATCGAAAAATCAGCGCTGTGAAGCTATACGCTCGAATGATACCATGTGATAGTTAAAAATCAGCGCTGTGAAACAGTGGTTGATGAAGGTTTCTTAAATTGTCCTCTGAGAAAGCTTTTTCTGCTAGATCTGATCTACCATATACTCCATATGGTTATTACTCTGCACCCAGAGCTTATAATCCTAACTATGTTGGAGGCAATAGAGGCCGAGGCCGAGGTTGGACTTCCACTTTCACTAAAACTTACAATCCTTTTCATCAACCATATTCACCTCCTACCTGGAAACCACAACCACCTCCTCAAAGATATTCTGCACCTTCTAACTGGTATTCTTCACCAACTGCTCAACGATCACCAAGTTTTGCTTATTCATATGAAACCCCTTGGAAACCAACTACCAGACATATGAAACCCCTTAGCACATGTAAAGAACAACTACCGGGCATATGAAACCCCTTGGCAACTAACATGAACTTGTACTTATCTATAGTACCATCAGCTTTATGTTTGACCCGAAAAACCCATTTGCACCCCACTACATTTTGATCAGGACAAGGTGGCACTAACGACCAAGTGCCAACTATAATGTGTGCAGTAAACTCATCAACCATGGAGGCTCTCCACACTGGAAATTTATTTGCTTGACTAAATAAAGTTGGTGTAGGAGCTGAACACTTAGAAAAGCCTTTAGAAAAATATATTTAGAGGCATAGTAAGATTTTGGTTTAAACACTCCAATTTTATGTCTAGTAACCATCTTGTGTGCATTAGTCAGTACAGTACGATCAGGTGCAAGGGAGGAAGATCAAAACTAGTGGCAGAGATAGTAGAAGTAGGAGCATCAGATGAGGACTCAATAGGCAGAGAAGGTGGAGGATTAGCACCAGATACTGGTGGAAGAGAAGGGTATGAAATCTCAGAAGAAGTGGACTGCTTGAGAGATAAAAACTCATTTGAAAGTGTAGGACATGTAGTGGAAAGACACAAATCATTTAAAGGATAAGAAGATTCATCAAAGATAATATGCCTAGACACATAGACTTTGCCTTTAGAAGGATCCAAACATTTATAACCTTTTTGAAATGAGTTGTAGCCAAGAAATACACAATGTTTACTTCTAGGTTGTCATTTATAGGTGGTGTAGAGTCTAAGTCATGGAAAACAGGCACATACACAACATTTTAGGAATTTATAATCAGGTTTGAGGTGAAATAAGACTTCTAAAGGAGTAGTAAAACCAATAGACTTAGTAGGCAATCTGTTTACTAAAAAAAATTGTTGTAAGAAAGGCATCTACCCAATAAGAATGAGGGAGACCAGATTGAATGAGTAAAGTCCTACCAAGATTCAAAATGTGTTTATGTTTAGATTCGTTAGTCCCATTCTGTTCAGGTGTGTGAGGACATGATGATTAATGGGTGATGCCTTTGTTGGTTAAAAAATCTTTGAGATGGTGATTAAAAAATTCACCACCATATCTGATCGAATGACTGTAACAGGAAATTGAAGAAGAAGTTCAATTTGATTGATAAAAGAAATAAAAACATGTTTAAAGTCAGACTTGAGAGACAATGGAAATAACCAGCAATATTTTGAATAATCATCAATAAAAACAGCATAGTATATTGAACCATCACTAGAGACAACATTACATGGACCCCAGATGTCCATATGTAAAAGAGCAAGAGGTTCAAGACTGACATAATTAGATAACTGAAAGGGTTGTTTATGACTACACCCTAGTTGACAATCATTACAAAACATTGGTTTATTCTTAAAATCAGTAAGAGCAAAAGATTTATTAACTCGCTGAAGTGACTGGAAGGAGGGATGACCTAGTCTCCGATGCCAAACTTAAGTTGCAGAAAGGAAGGCGGATGGTTGCATGGAAGATTGTGAAGAAGAACTAGTGTTGAAATGGATGGTGTATAGGCTATTACTCTGAATTCCCTTGTACAAAATCCCCATAGTGGAAAGATCATTAATAATGAAGCCATCACAATCAAAGGTTAGGAGCAGTTATTTTCAGAGGTGGATTTATGCGCGGACAATAAGTTTTGAGATGACTTGGGTACTAAAAGCACATTACTAAGCACACAAGCATGATTATTTAAAAATTTAGTACTAGAGCCGGAGTGTGAAATCTGCATACCTTCTCCATTTGTTGTATTTATAACCTCTGAATCAGTGTATGGAGAAGTAATAGTGATAGACTCCTCATCAACTGTGATGTGATTGTTAGCTAGCTCATAAATCAACAAACCAAGAGTTTTCCCCAAACACATTTGCACTAGCTAGCATCCCCGAAATATTCTGAGAAGGAGCTTTTCCTTGATACGCAAAGTTAACCTCTGATTACATGTGGGAGCCTGATGACCAGACTTAAATTTGGCATGGAGGTTTATCTGAAGCATCATAAAGGATCCTCAGGTATGTCAAAGGGATTATACACTATGGCATTCTGTTTTCAAAAGGCATTATTGCATTTCAAGGGTTTAGTGACGCTGATTGGGCAGGTAATCCAACTGATAGAAAATCTACAAGTGGCTTCTATTTATTCTTTGGTCCTAATCCTATCAGGTGGTCATCAAGAAAACAATCTACAGTTGCTAGGTCTAGCACTGAGGCTGAATACAAGTGCTTAGTCCAAACAGCTTCAGAGTTAGTGTGGGTATGTCAACTTCTACGAGATTTACACATCTTTTTGCATGTGGTTCCCTTTATTAGTGGTGATAATATTTCTTTTATCTCCTTAGCTAGAAATCTAGTGATGCATAGAAAAATGAAGCATGTTGCCATCGATTTTCACTTAATTCGAGAATTGGTTCACTTTGATCAGCTGCAGGTCTTCTATATCTCTACTCTTAATCATGTGGAAGATGTTTTACCAAATCTCTACATGGACCGAGGTTTAACTTTCTTAGACACAAGCTCAGAGTCCTTACTCCTCATGAGCTTGAGGAGGGGAGGGGGTAGTGAATATTAGTCTCGTGTCCTCGACACATGTGATAGTTATTTTTATATTTTGTACTGTGATTGGTGTGTGTGAGGTTCTCGTGTGTCATCCTGTGAAGGGTCAACATATAAAACCCCCTTTAGGGAAAGTCTGGTAGGTAGAGAGACATTTTCATTTGTATGTTCTACCATATTCATCTTCTCTGAAGATTGTTTTTAATGAATTACAGAAACCTTATTTTGAATTGTGATTATCAGTCTGAACCACCATAATCTCATCATGGTATCAGAGCATTAAGTCTATCATTCGCTTGCTTAAGAGTTTGTAGTTTGGTACGAAGTTGAATCACATGGGATGTAGATGTCTGAGAAAACTTCTCCTCAATGGGTTGCCAAAGATCATAAGCAGTGGAAGCACCATATAAATGACCAAAGATCGTGTCGGAAATAGTAGAATTTATCCATAGATTTGATCTTCTTCATTCCATAAAGTATAAGCAAGATTAACAACTTGGTTTCTCTCATTAACACGAGTTAAAAATTGAGGAGGGTAAAATACAGTACCATCAATGTAGGAAAGAGCATTATATAGTTTTAACAATGGAAGAAAAGCATATTTCCATAACAAAAAGTTGTCATCACGAAGCTTAACATGAATGATATTGGCTATTTGATTTAGAGGAGTTGAAGTAATCAACGAAGTTTGACGTTCCATTGAAAAATAAGATTGAAAATCAAAGGAGAAATAAAATTGAATTTAAGGTTTGAATCGATAAAGAAACGAATGATAAATTGAAGGAGAATAACATAAAAGAATTGTAGAAACTGCGAGAGATAAGAAATTACCTGATCTGAAAAATCTTCACCACCAGGAATGAAGAATTGAAGAAAAAACAAATAGAAAAGCAGAGAAACAAAGGATAAGAAGGATCGAAAAATCAGCGTTGTGAAGCGATACGCTCGAATGATACCATGTGATAGTTAAAAATCAGCGCTGTGAAACAGTGGTTGATGAAGGTTTCTTAAATTGTCCTCTGAGAAAGCTTTTGCTGCTAGATCTGATCTACCATACACTCCATATGGTTATTACTCTGCACCCAGAGCTTATAATCCTAACTATGCTGGAGGCAATAGAGGCCGAGGCCGAGGTTGGACTTCCAATTTCACTAAAACTTACAATCCTTTTCATCAACCATATTCACCTCCTACCTGGAAACCACAACCACCTCCTCAGAGATATTCTGCACATTATAATTGGTATTCTTCACCAACTGCTCAACGATCGCCAAGTTTTGCTTATTCATATGAAACCCCTTGGAAACCAACTACCAGACATATGAAACCCCTTAGCACATGTAAAGAACAACTACCAGGCATATGAAACCCCTTGGCAACCAACCTGGACTTGTACTTATCTATAGTACCATCAGCTTTATGTTTGACCCGAAAAACCCATTTGCACCCCACTACATTTTGATCAGGACAAGGTGGCACTAACGACCAAGTGCCAACTATAATGTGTACAGTAACCTCATCAGCCATGGAGGCTCTCCACACTGGAAATTTATTTGCTTGACTTAATAAAGTTGGTGTAGGAGCTGAACACTTAGAAAAGCCTTTAGAAAAAATATATTTAGAGGCATAGTAAGATTTTGGTTTAAACACTCCAATTTTATCTCTAGTAATCATCTTGTGTGCATTAGTCAGTACTGTACGATTAGGTGCAAGGGAGGAAGATACAAAACTAGTGGCAGAGATAGTAGAAGTAGGAGCATCAGATGAGGACTCAATAGGCAGAGAAGGTGGAGGATTAGCACCATATACATTGGAAGAGAAGGGTATGAAATCTCAGAAGAAGTGGACCGCTTGAAAGATAGAAACTCATTTGAAAGTGTAGGACATGTAGTGGAAAGACACAAATCTTTTAAAGGATAAGAAGATTCATCAAAGATAATATGCCTAGACACATAGACTTTGCTTGTAGAAGGATCCAAACATCTATAACCTTTTTGAAATGAGTTGTAGCCAAGAAATACACAATATTTACTTCTAGGTTGTCATTTATAGGTGGTGTAGAGTCTAAGTCATGGAAAACAGGCACAGACACAGCATTTTAGGAATTTATAATCAGGTTTGAGGTGAAATAAGACTTCTAAAGGAGTAGTAAAACCAATAGACTTAATAGGCAATCTGATTACTAAAAAAATTTGTTGTAAGAAAGGCATCTACCCAATAAGAATGAGGGAGACCAGATTGAATGAGTAAAGTCCTACCAAGATTCAAAATGTGTTTATGTTTAGATTCGGTAGTCCCATTATGTTCAGGTGTGTGAGGACATGATGATTCATGGGTGATGCCTTTGCTGGTTAAAAAATCTTTGATATGGTGATTAACAAATTCACCACCCACCATCTGATCGAATGACTGTAACAGGAAATTGAAGAAGAAGTTCAATTTGATTGATAAAATAAATAAAAACATGTTTAAAGTCAGACTTGAGAGACAATGGAAATAACCAGCAATATTTTGAATAATTATCAATAAAAACAACATAGTATATTGAACCATCACTAGAGACAACATTATATGGACCCCAGATGTCCATATGTAAAAGAGCAAGAGGTTCAAGACTGACATAATTAGATAACTGAAAGGGTTGTTTATGACTACACCCTAGTTGACAATCATTACAAAACATTGGTTTATTCTTAAAATCAGTAAGAGCAAAAGATTTATTAACTCGCTGAAGTGACTGGAAGGAGGGATGACCTAGTCTCCGATGCCAAACTTAAGTTGCAGAAAGGAAGGCGGATGGTTGCATGGAAGATTGTGAAGAAGAACTAGTGTTGAAATGGATGGTGTATAGGCTATTACTATGAATTCCCTTGTACAAAATCCCCATAGTGGAAAGATCATTAATAATGAAGCCATCACAATCAAAGGTTAGGAGCAGTTATTTTCAGAGGTGGATTTATGCGCGGACAATAAGTTTTGAGATGACTTGGGTACTAAAAGCACATTACTAAGCACACAAGCATGATTATTTAAAAATTTAGTACTAGAGCCGGAGTGTGAAATCTGCATACCTTCTCTATTTGTTGTATTTATAACCTCTGAACCAGTGTATGGAGAAGTAATAGTGATAGACTCCTCATCAACTGTGATGTGATTGTTAGCTATCTCCTAAATCAACAAACCAAGAGTTTTCCCCAAACACATTTGCACTAGCTAGCATCCCCGAAATATTCTAAGAAGGAGCTTTTCCTTAATACGCAAAGTTAACCTCTGATTACATGTGGGAGCCTGATGACCAGACTTAAATTTGGCATGGAGGTTTATCTGAAGCATCATAAAGGATCCTCAGGTATGTCAAAGGGATTATACACTATGGCATTCTGTTTACAAAAGGCATTATTGCATTTCAAGGGTTTAGTGACGCTGATTGGGCAGGTAATCCAACTGATAGAAAATCTACAAGTGGCTTCTGTTTATTCTTTGGTCCTAATCCTATCAGGTGGTCATCAAGAAAACAATCTACAGTTGCTAGGTCTAGCACTGAGGCTGAATACAAGTGCTTAGTCCAAACAACTTCAGAGTTAGTGTGGGTATGTCAACTTCTACGAGATTTACACATCTTTTTGCATGTGGTTCCCTTTATTAGTTGTGATAATATTTCTTTTATCTCCTTCGCTAGAAATCTAGTGATGCATAGAAAAATGAAGCATGTTGCCATCGATTTTCACTTAATTTGAGAATTGGTTCACTTTGATCAGCTACAGGTCTTCTATATCTCTACTCTTAATCATGTGGAAGATGTTTTACCAAATCTCTACATGGACCGAGGTTTAAATTTCTTAGACACAAGCTCAGAGTCCTTACTCCTCATGAGCTTGAGGAGGGGAGGGGGTAGTGAATATTAGTCTCGTGTCCTCGACACATGTGATAGTTATTTTTATATTTTGTACTGTGATTGGTGTGTGTGAGGTTCTCGTGTGTCATCCCGTGAAGGGTCAACATATAAAACCCCCTTTAGGGAAAGTATGGTAGGTAGAGAGATATTTTCATTTGTATGTTCTACCATATTCATCTTCTCTGAAGATTGTTTTTAATGAATTGCAGAAACCTTATTTTGAATTGTGATTATCAATCTGTACCACCATAATCTCATCATGCAATCTATTCGAAGAGTGTCGTTAGATGGAATGGAAGTGGCACACTATGACACTAAATGCAACCGAGTGGATGTGCACCTTTAAATTTGCTATTGCGGTATAATATGGTTTTGAAGTTGTAGGTTATGGTGATTTGCACTTTTAAATTTTCATTAACATTGAAAACGCGGGGGTACCAAAATCTACCTGAGAAGAGTATCGGGAAACCGAGGTTACGTTCATCTCGAACCGACATGCTTCCATAGAAGTCAATTCCATGAAACATCTTACTTTAGATAACTAGCTCGAATCCTCCACTTACATCTTTAGATTAGCATGCTCGGATAATACTAGAATGAATATATAGTTAATACGATAATAGACAATCACACACTACACAAAGATTACGTGGTTCACCTTTGTAGGCTACATCCACGGCCAAAACCACCCCGAGAATCTTCATTATCATAACAAGTTATTAAATCGACACACATCACATAATCAACTAGTTATGTAACCCACTAGCGCTAAACGTTAGAAACAACAAGACATATTACGAAGAGTTTACCTCTTCCTTTGTTCTTCTTCTTCCATAAACCTCCACCGCAATGGTTGCTTCGACTTAAGACAAGAACATGAAGAACATCATGAATTCTATCTTCTCTCATATGAACCCTAGAAACCCTAGATTTCTCCCATACCCGTTCTCACTACAAGTCACTCTTCTCACATAGATTTTGCCCCATCACCCACCATTGTAGGACACAACGGTTATGACTCGAATCAATAGTATAAATCAGAGTTTAGCTAACTTTGCCTATCTGAGTGGTGGTCAGGATTTATCCTTGGCAAAGATAAATCAAATGCTGTGGTTCTCCGTGCCACACCCTACAAGTCGCACACGTGGTGTTCATTCCAATATTATGAATTAAAAAGGAATACTCAAGTCAAGATATGGAATTTCAAAAATTATAACGGGGAGGTTCGAACTCATGACATATTGTGTCATAAGAGTGGCCTCTAACCATTGTTCCACCTTGGTTGGAATTGATAGAAAAGATAAATCAACAGTGGTTGTTTGTTCAACTTAAATATTAATTAGTATAAGTGTTTTATTAATTAGTATAAGTGATTTGTCTAGAGAGAAAAAATAAATCTATGGTTATGGTTTGTTCAACTTAAATATTAATTAGTATAAGTGTTGATGTCTCATTAATTTTGTAGGATCAGAATATCGCGACATCAATACTTCGCGAGATCAATAAACGACAGCATTGCGAAAGTGTCGCAAATGAGTAATATAAATGACGCAATGAATGACGACAGCTGAAACACGAGAAAGATGTGAAGACCTAGCGAGATTTAGGAGAGTTGCGAGATTATATATTTGTACACTTGCGATATTTCGCAAGTCATTCCCGAAAATAAAGGACTTCTTAGCTGTCATACATTGTGTAATACCCTATATAAGGAGTCGAGCAGGACTGTTCAGAGAGATCTTTTTCCGAGTGTTAGGCAAGTCATTAAGAGAGAGAAAGTTTGTAGTGATTGTAATTTCTTTAGCTCTTTTCCATTTTATCTTGTAAACATTCAAGGAATTAATCAATAAAAATCATAGTTGTTCATCTTCAATGGCTTAGTTGTGTGGATTCTTGTGAGGGGTGTAGTGTAGGAAATCCTGCAACTACATATTGGCGCTAGAAACAGGGAGAGAGTAAGGATTGACATCGTGATTTGAAAGAATTTGGAGTAGTAGGAAAGGAATTTCATATAATTTTCAACAGTTTACCAAAATTAAGAAATGGCTATAAGAAGAAATGCATCCGAGCAACCAACAACTGTTAGAAGAAGTAGGAGACTTGTTGGAGAGGGAGAAATGAAATGGGAGAATCCTCAAGAATGAACATAAGGAATAATGAAGAAAATCAAATTCAATCACCAATTCAACCAAAGTAGTGAATAGAATCGTGGATTATGATAGAGTAAGCGTGCATACTTGGAGATCGGATTACGTGGACGAAAGGGGAGAAGAACAACAATCGGTAAACAATGGACAAGAGGAGAGAGAGAGAAGAAGGGATTGGAGAAATAATTCATGGAAATGAAGAGATTGCAGCATTAGAGGCGTTGAGACAAACAATACATGAAGAAAGATGATTAGAGGCGAGGAACGTGCAAATTTGACAAGACAAAATCATGAATTGAGGATGGAAAACATGAGATTGCAAAACTTTTAAGAGAAGGTCGAGAAGCACTACAAGGTCAAGCTCAAGATCGGTTAGAGAGGAAAGAAGGAGAATTTTACCTAGGTGATTAAAAATGCTAATGAAGAAAACCAAGAAGAAGCGCAAAATCCAGCAAAGATCGGTGCATAGAACATTGCGAGAGAAGAGAAATGATGGAAGATCGTTATATCCCACGTCCCGAGACTCTTCAAAATAGGCGAGAAGAATGATGGAAATCAAGAAAATAGGCAGCGTCGGGGGAATCATGTCGTGATAGAATTCGAGGGGATTATGAAGATAGAGTGTCTGGAGTTATCGCATCGGGAGACTAGTCATCTTCATGCAGTGAACCACCAAAGAATAATCCAGTTGATGAAGAATCAAGGAGAGGTACCTTGGAAACAATGGACAAAGGTCTCTTCAGAGTCAGTGTATGCTCAAGGCCAGTTGAGCCAGAGTGCCGGGATGGATGACTTGGCCAGCAAGTCTTGGCATATGTTGCGCTCGCCAAGAAAACTCCACTTAGGGTGCGATCTCGTAACCATAAACCCAGGCTGCGAAAACAACTTGGTTGTTGTTAAGACCGGGATGGGGAGGAGCTAGTCTTGTAGAGATGTTTCGCCTCCTTGAAGGGGCAACAGGGGAGAAGATAAGGGCGGCACTCTCCATTAGGAAGTGCCATTGAAATGTCATGAGGCTTTGTTTTCGCAAGGAGACTTAGGCTTGTCATATTTGTGCAATGAAGAGGCAATAATACTATGAGGGTGAGATCAATGGGTCTTTAAAGTACACGGACGTCTGCGATTTCGTCGCAAGACGGCAATGTCATGGGGCTTTATGGCAAGGATATCTAGGCCTGTCATATTGTCGCAACTAAAACATCTGTGCAGGCAAAAATACTTGGGAAAATGATAAGGCAAGATCAATGGGTCTTTACATGCAAAATCGATGAAAGGTGGCAGGGGAAGACCTCTAATTAGGGAGGTCTAAGGAAGACCACACAAAGATGATAAGGCAAGATCAATGGGTCATTACGTGAAAATGTAAAGACATCTGCGATCTTGTCGCAATGATAAAAATTCAAAAGCAATGAAAGATTATACTATCGCATGAGCACAACGCAGGAGATAGAGGAAAGATAAGAATGAAGAAATAACTCACTCATTCAACACTTTTTCAACGATTCTACCTTCGTAGATAAAGAACGTGAGGCAACAAGAAAAAACATTTTATGTTCTTTATTTTCTCGTGAAGAATCATTTCCAAAGAAGATGTTTACCAATGAACAACAAGAATCCTCACCAAAAATGGAATAATGACTCCTGCGTGAACAGAGGCAATACTTCTTATACTTCAAGGATTAATATTTTTATCCACTTCGCAAAGTTTCGAGGAAAATGCTAATGAGGCAAACAACAAGAAAACAATACTTTTTATATTTAGAGGATTAAGAATGAAGGATACTTCATTCTTCGCATACTTCAAGAGATAATACTTCTTATTCAAAATCGCAAAGAATAGAGGCAAGCACTTTTCAAGAACTTCATCAACAAAGATTGCGACAACGGATTTTTCCTTAAAGATCGCTCTTCAAGCAATATTCAAGGAGAAATGATGCACAACATATTCTCTTAAAGCAAGTCGAGTGTCTCGAGAGAAGGTAGCAAGACGAGAATGTCTCGAGAAGGTAGCAGAGCTGAGAAATCATTAAATAGAATATGAGCTGTATGTGAGCTGTCATCCATTATGTAAACACCTATATAAAGAGGAGAGGAGGAGAGAAGGAGGAGGAATAATTTTGGAGGAGAACACTTTTAAGAGGAGAGAGAATCAAGAAGAATGAAGAAGGATATTGCATGGGAGAGAAGCACGGAGGAAGCAAAAAGAGATTGAAGATGAAATTGAAAGACACTATGTTGAACAAGCACGTCTAGCCTGCGAGAGAGAAAGATTGAGAGAAGAAATGGAAGAACAGGAGTTAGAAGAGGCAATTCGGCAGAATAATCATGATAATCGAGAAAGAAGGCGAGAACAAAATCGCAACAATGGTAATATCAATGAAGAATATGAAAGAGTACAAAGGAGAACCGATAGGCAACAAAGAAGAGAAATTGATAGATATATCGGTGTGCGAATTCGTGAAATAAATGAAGGAGAAGATCGCAGAGAAAGACGAGAAGAGAATGATGAACAAGAAAGTCAAAGTAGACATGAACGCAGGAGAAGAGAAGCGGAACTAAAAAGACCAATGGATTCAAATTCTGATGTAAATGAACAAATTTTGAGAGAATTGGCAGAAATGAGAGGAATGATGAACAGTAAAAGGGGAGGAGGAAAGAGACAGTTGGATGAAGCCATAGAAGAAGCTGCGAAAACTCCGTTCACACAAGAGATACAATTAGGAGGAATACCACCGAAGTGCAACTTACCTACATTAACCAACATTTTTGATGGAACAACTTGTGCGATACAGCATATCAAAGCTTATATGAGATGTATGTTACAATGGGAGAATCATGATGCTATATTGTGCAAATATTTTGCATCAAGTTTGACAGGAGAAGCTTTGAAATGGTTTGAAGGACTACCGAAGAATACAATAACATCTTTCAATCACTTGCAGGCTATATTTTTAGGGGCATACATAAGTAATAATTCCTCGCGACCTGGTATTGAAGATGTATTTGGGTTAAAACAAAGGGTTGGTGAAAGTTTGAAGCATCTAACTGTGAGATGGAAGACAATGTGTAGCGAAATTGCTGGTCGTGTGGAGGAGAGATATCTCATCTTATCATTCATTAATGCTATGTTCGCGACAAATCTGTTATATATTCAAATTTTTAGAGTCAAGAATACAATCACAATGACTGAGTTTGCGAGATCTCGGGGAGGAGTATATTGCTTTAGAGGAAAAGCAAAATGAGATGGAATCATACCCGTCGCGAATACAAGTTCGGGAGATGAATGCAAGTTTGTTACCCAAATTGATAAATACGTGGCGAGTACCTCGCAAGGTCAACAAGGAATGATGATACCGGATGATGGTCAGCAAAAGTTGGTAGCCATGGGAAGTCGCGATCAGGAAGAATTTGAAAGAGAAAGAAATTTCTACAACCGTGGCGGAAATAATAAAATACAAAGGCTTGATCAACCGCAAGAAACCTATGGAGGTCAGAGGCATAATTATCATAGAGGGCAGCGAGGTCATAGGGTAGTATGGGAAGAAATCAAGATGCCCCCTTTGAACGCTAGTGTAGAGAAAATATGGGAAGCTATAATCTTGATGGAAAACATACCTGCACCATGGAACATGGGGAATGAACCGCCTCCAGTGACGAAGTCATGAATTTCTGTTCCTATCACCATTTTCATGGACACCTAACGAATGATTGTAGGAATATAAAAATAATCATCCTCAGAATGATAGATCAAGGGAAGCTAAATCATTTCTTAAAATGTGAAGAGAAGACTCAACCATTACCAACACCTCCAGAAATTCACAGAGTAAATACAACAAAAGGGAAAGAAACGTTTGTAGTAGAAGTTGGAGCGAAGGCCAAAAACTTGTTCTGCAACTCTATCGTACATTCGTACAGGACAATTGAAGATTTTCATGATAGTGTTCTCAGTAGGGTTTTCGCGAGAGATGCTGACAATAGAGAAGTAATGAACATCGCGAAGACATCGCCACTAAAAGAATGGCAAACGCAGATTATTTCTTTTACCGCAGAAGAGGTACCTGAGGGTGGCGAGATGCATGACAGTCCATTAGTGGTAAAATTGGAGATTAACCCAAAACCTGTTGATAATGAAGATGATGGGGCAGAAAATTCATCGGCAATAAATAGAATCTTAATTGATACTGGAAGCTCTGTAAACATCCTTTTTTACCACACTTACAAGACTATGGGAGGGAACGACGAAGATTTGATACCTTCAACCTACAAGATTTATGGTTTTAATGGTACTGCCAATAAACCTAGAGGAGAAACTCGTATGTGAATACCACTGAAAGGATTATCAACTGAAATCTTGTTTTGCATAGTCGATGTGGAATCCCCCTATAATGCATTAATTGGGCGACCTTGGTTACATGAGATCTTGGGTGTAGCATCGACTTACCACCAGTGCATCAAATTTCCTCATCCCGGTGGTGTTGGAGTTATAAAAGGAGATTGGGCTGAGGGACAAAAGTGCTATGAAGTTGATGTGGAATCTTGCGAGGAAAGGGCTGCTCAAAAGAAGAACTGGAAACAGAACATTAAAGAAGCACAAAGAAGGGACAGACTGATGGTGGACGCAATAGAAGTGAGAGCTGAAGATACATTGCGAAACCAATGCTTGAAGACAATTGGAAATTGCGATGGTTTCGCAAAAGGGAAGGAAATATCATGAAATTTAAATGAAGAAGCAGAGAGCAACAGAAGTAAGAAGTGTAAGAAATGAATAATTGACTTTAGATTTGTGTAAAAAAAAAAAACAAAAAAAAAAAAAAAAAATTTGAAGGAAAAAGACATGTCGAAAGTACAAAGAATATGACGATTGAAGAAGGTGTACGCGAAAGTCTCGCGAGATAGAATATATGGAAATCTGGTTAATTAGAGCGAGATTGCAGAAAACGAAGCAAGACTATGCGATAATTTCGCAAAGATAATGAGAAGAAATAATCAAAAATCAATGAATGATTGAAAGAATTGACAGAAATGAAAGAATGAGTGAATGGGACGAACCTTTATGGCATACACCCTAGTTCGCGAATGATATTTCGCAAGAGGCAAATGTAAGACCTAAAGTGCGTCATATAAGGGGTATCTCTTGACATGGCTCAGGGAAAAGGTTACACCGCCCCTGGAACCCGAGTCATGAAAATTTGGGGTCAATAAAGCCCATCCGGGAGAGATACCTTGGATTTCCAACTATATAAGGTTATACCCTGGTTGGACGACCGAGGGTCTCTTCCAAGGAGTCGAGTGTATGACCGGGCGCCGAGGTATACGGTTGAGCCAAGAGTGCCTGGGGCATTTGAAGTGTCTCGGCCATTCTTGGCAAGTCTTGGCACATGCCGCACTCGGCCCGAAGAAAACTCCACTTAGGGTGCAGTCTCGTAACCATAAGCCCTATAGGTATAAGGGATAAGAGGTTGCGAAAACAACTGGTTGTTGTTAAGACCGGATGGGAGGAGCTAGTCTTGTATGGCCGATGTACGCCTCCTTGAAGGGGCAACCAGTGAGATGATAAGGGCGGCACCCTCCATTAGGGAGCTGATAAGTGTCTTAAGACGCAAATGTCATGAGGCTCTGTTTTCGCAAGAAAATTTAGGCTTGTCATATTTGTGCGATGATCCTGAAGAGGCAATAATACTAACGCGAGGTTAAGACGAGATCAATGGGTCTTTACATGAGAGTGTAAAGACGTCCTGCGATTTCGTCGCAAGACGGCAATGTCATGGGGCTTTAAGTTCGAGAGAATTTTTTAGGCCTGTCATATTGTCGCAACAAAAACATCCTACAGAGGCAACAATACTAAAGAAATGATAAGGCAAGATCAATGGGTCGTTACATGAAAATGTAAAGACGTCATGCGATTTTGTCGCAATGAGGGGTGGCAAAATAAGACCTTTAACTAGGAAGGCAAAGTAAGACCACACAAGAAATTGAGTAAGCAAATAAGCTTGCGAAAATGACTATATCTCTTCATTTATTTGTGAAGAGTTAGCAACAGCAGTTGCGAAACTAAGAAGTATTATTACTTAAAGATTATCGATTTAATCTCTCATGTGAAAATAAATAACAGAGGCAAGTATGGGAATGATTAGAGTAAAAACTTGTTATTTATTTTCATATGATAGATTTACCAGTAAGAGATTACAAAAATGGAAGGCTAGAAGGATAAATGTACAAATATCACAAGAAGAGAAAAAGGAAAGTGGAGCTATCTCTCAGTTCATTCTTCTTTTTCATCAGACTCTTTATCGGACTCCTCTTCTTCGCTAGCATCACTATCAGAAACATCCAAGGAAGGTATATTTTCAGGAATTTCATCAAGAAGACAAGGATATGAAGAAAGAGGAATACTGTGGTCATCGCAAACTGTCTTAATAGTTTGATTGCGAAAACGGACAACATCATTATTGAAATTCACTACAGTAGTTTGTAGTTGCTTCTTCAACTTGGAATACTTGTCGTTGCGAAGAGAGAGGTCCTTTGCAAGTTGCTCTTTTTCAGATTCAAGTTCTTCAATTCTTGTTTGATACCTATTCTCAGATTCTGCGAACGTATGATAATGGATTAATAACTTAATAGTAGTTTCACAAAAAAGAAGCGATAAAATAAAGAAGAACCATTAACAACCTTCTCTGTCAGAAATCATGTCTTTAACAAGGCAGTTTGATCAGCATGAAGGCTAACGTTAACACCTAAGTTATTTCTGGCATTATCTAGAACTTTCGCAGCCCAAGCGAATTCATCGTCATTTTTATAAGAAGAAGAGAACGAATTTTATTCTCTCTTTCGCTAAGAACAGTATTTTGACGAATAGATTCATCACGCTCAATTTGAACTTCAAGAAGAGCTTTTTGAAATTCTGCTAATGCTTGAGCGCCTCGATTAGCAATGTGATCTTTATCATCTATAAGATCGCTAAATTTCTTCCTTAAAGTACTAATTTTCTCTTGGGAACTAAGATGCAGGTGTTTCATTTGGTTGGCTAAACTTAAACTAGATCTATGATCTGCTTCTAAGAGACGGAATTTGGATTGAAGTTCGTTCAAAGAAAGATGATTGATTCTGTCATTTGAAAAGCTATTTAGAGAACTATAGAGATGGGCAAGAAGAGCATCGTTATCCATAGGCTCGGGAAATGTGTGAAGAAGAATAGCTTCATCAGAAAGGTTATAAATGTCTGCGAAAATGATAAGTCAGATAAAGAAAAGTAAATGACAAAATAAGGATAAGAAAAGGAGAAGAATTTCATACCATAAAGTTGTTGATTAGCATTTTGAAGGATAGATATTTTATCCTTCTGAGAAGAAGATTCAACTTCCAATTGTTTGATTTTTTCATGAAGAACAACAGTTTCATTTCCAAGTTCTTTATCTCTCTTGCGAAGAGAAACAGTTTCAGCCTCCAATTCTTTGTTCTTTTCCTTAAGTTGAAGGTTTTTCTTTTCGAGATTGTCGCGCCTTTTCTCGAGATCTGAGGCAACAACAAAGGAAGCTCTCCCAGACTATAAAGGAAAATAAAGAAATTGTTAAGATAAGGTTTATAATTGAAATCACGCAGACATAAAGAAATATGAACATACCAAGGCACTAAGTGCATTTAAGAAACTGAGAGTCATTGTCCTAGAAACTCCACGAAAAGAATCATTATCCGCTAGCAGGGGGGCATCGCAGATATTTGCGAGAGCTTCACACGTGGCAGAAAAACGATCATCTCCCATTTCTTGCATAGAATCAGAGAAAACACTAGACAGTTGCGCCATAGCAGATTCGACTGAATGATTCTCCTTCGCAAAAGAAGTATCAACCTCATCATTATCTTCATCGGAATTCTCGCCGGTTTGGGAATTAGAGTGAGAAGAGGATTGGATTTTCCGTTTTTTAGAAGATGGAGCAGAAGATTTATCCTTGCGAAGAGTAATCTTATTCTTTCCTTTAGCTTTCGCAGCTTCAGAAATATCATTTTCTTCAATGCCAACCTTCCCACATGAATGAAGATAAGAAACAGAGGCAACAATATTGTTAAAAATAATAAAGAAAAATATTTCTTACTTCATCCGTGATTGAACAAAGTATCGCCAGAGTACTCGCCTTTGGATTTATTTCGTAACTCTTTCTCAATTTGATGATCTGAAAAATTCGCAAGATTAGATATAAGAGGAAATGAAGATTGTAAAATAAGTAAAAGTTAGGAAGTATACCTCTTTTGCTTTCTCGGGCCAATTAAATACCCAAGGATAATAATTTGCGAGATTCGCAGGGAGGATGTTGGAACCTGAAATGTAAGGTCCGTTCAAAAATAGCGGAAAGACACACCACTTGTCGTCTTTAGAGTAGCGAGGAACATTGTTCTTGCCAGAGTGCCAATCAATATCTAGCATGAGTATCTTATCGTCGGGAACGTTCTCTTTTCTTTTCAATCGAGCACCCCAGCGAGATTTATCATTCTTCATATTTATCACTTCATAATTTTCAAAAAAGTTTTCTACCGAGTACTTTTTAGCGACTATCTCTAAGTTTGCGAATTTAGGATCTCTGACGTTATCAGGATATAGATATCCCTTACCAGCGCCACGATTGGCGAATTCAAGCATTAGACGGATGCAATCTCCACTTAATTGATAAATAGCTCGCGAGAATTTCTCATGAGCAAGAATTTCATAGAACAAGGGCAGTTCGGGATTGTAGAGAGGAATGGGAAGACTGCGAGGAGGAGCCGACCTAGCAAGATTATGATTTTCCGATCATCACAATGATGATCGATAAACAACTTTGCGAAAGAATAGATGAAGATTCTTGATTGGGAATAGTAGATAAGGTGAAACCCCTTTCTTGTAAATTCTTTTGAGTCTCACCCAAAAGGGTTTCGTATCTACAACCAGGTGGAGCCATTCTCAGAATATGGGAATGATTAGAGAATTGAAGATCAAGAGAAAGAAGAAAAGGAAGATTTACAGTAGCAGAAACGTAAATTGCGGAGGAGGAGAATTGAAGAAAAATTGCAGAGAGAAAGATTGAAAAAGAAGAAGAGGAGGGTGAGAAAACTATATATAGAGAAGAATTCTCGAGAAGATAAATGCATTTAATGCGAGAGGGGACGTGAATGGTCAAGAAAAAACGGTTGAAAGAGACGTGTCAAGAAAAGAGTGGAAGAAGAAACATGTGTAATAAATTCTGTGTAAAAGTACGGGATCGTAACAGATAAATATGAACAGTTGCAGCATTTTAAAAAAATACTAGTTCTCATGACATTCTCTTCTTCGCAGAGAAGACATGAGAAGAGGCAAGATGTAGGATCAGAATATCGCGACATCAATACTTCGCGAGATCAATAAACGATGACATTGCGAAAGTGTCGCAAATGAGTAATATAAATGACGCAATGAATGACGACAGCTAAAACACGAGAAAGATGTGAAGACCTAGCGAGATTTAGGAGAGTTACGAGATTATATATTTGTACACTTGCGATATTTCGCAAGTCATTCCCGAAAATAAAGGACAACTTAGCTGTCATCCATTGTGTAATACCCTATATAAAGAGTCGAGCAGGACTGTTCAGAGAGATCTTTTTCCGAGTGTTAGGCAAGTCATTAAGAGAGAGAAAGTTTGTAGTGATTGTAATTTCTTTAGCTCTTTTCCATTTTATCTTGTAAACATTCAAGGAATTAATCAATAAAAATCATAGTTGTTCATCTTCAATGGCTTAGTTGTGTGGATTCTTGTGAGGGGTGTAATGTAGGAAATCCTGCAACTACAAATTTCTCATGATAAATGATTTATTAATTTTACATCATAAATATCCCTTAATTAATATTAATACATATCTCCATCAATAAATAATAATTTTGACAAAAATTATTTCAATAGATATTAGTGGTGGTGGTGGTAGTAGAGGAAGAAGTAAGTGGTGGAAGCGGTGGAAGGTGTTACTAAGTGGTGGAGGCGGTAACATTAGTTTTGGTGAAAGAAATAGTGGCGTTGGATGGTTTTAATAGCGGTGGTATTGGTTTTTTCTTTTTGAATCAAAAATAATAATTTTTTTACATGACGGGTAACATTGTATTGTGAAAAGTATAGTTGGTTGTTTTTGACACGATCAAAAAAGGCGGATAACAAATACTTTTGGGATGATACCAAATCATATAAGACAAAATGGTTGTTTTTGGTACCACTTCGCTATCTTTGGTAACCGTTAAATACGCATGATTTTCAGTATTAACAAAAAACATATAGTTGAATAAATTAATTGACGACCTAAGTTTGTTAAATCTAAACTTTATACATGACGTGTGGGATCAAAAGTTATAAGTGTGCCCAATATTCTACGAGGGATGGAAAATGGTGGTGGTGGAGAAAGAAGTGATATCCGGTGGTTTGTGGTGCGGCGATTTTGATGAGTAGTAATTGACTATGTTAATTATGTCTTTGCTACAAAAGGATAACACTATAAATTAGAAATGTGGTTGATCGTATTAATGCTAATATAAACTCGGTTAAAATACATGAAAATTAAGAAGAAGAAAAAAACATTTGGATGTCACGTTATATAATAAATAACACTAAAAACTACATATTTAGTATCAAGGTTTCTCCGTCCAATAGATAAATCTAAGGTTGTATTGAGATCCCGTAAGCGAGAGGGCGAGTTGGTCTTGGATTTCGAATGATAATGAATATAATGAAACGCTCCCTCTCGGTTTCTCCAATGAAAACCGAAACCTTCTAAAAAAATAATCAATCGAACAACACTTAGATGGAACACATCACCACTGTGTAAACTTCTACGAATTGCTACATATCCAAAGTGAAATATCTGATTAATCTGGTGATTTCGTCCTACCGTAGTTTTTAACGAGGCATGCAATTAAATCTCTAATAGTGATTTTAAAGGTATTTAATAATTACAAAATTCTCTTATAAGTTTTGTTTATGCAAGTATTGATTTAACTTGGGTTCTTTTACATTTTTGTGTTAAGTTGATGACTTTTTAATTTGAATACATGTTTGGTTAACAAACTTTGATACATATAGGGTATTTTCTTTGTAGAACTGATGTTAGTCTCTCATTTTCCCGTTAGCACTTTGTTTCGATCCCGTATTTGTAGACATTATTTGACTAATGTTGGGGTATTTGTTTAATCTCAAGGCCGATTAAACCCAATGTGTGTTGTATACATTGAAGGCGACAGAAGTTTGTGTCGGCTCTACCTTGAAACTAATAATTTTTCTTCGGAAGGTTAGTTGAATTTATGTAGATACAAATATCAATATGACTATGCTCTTTAAAACTCCAAATTACTTGAGTAACACTAGATGTGAGAACGTCATTCATGCACTATTAGCATAGTTGGTGTGAAATCTTTTTATCCACGAATTTCTTCAATTTTATGTTATCAATATGATTGAGAAAGAATCTTACACATGTTTTGATTTACTATTATAAGTTTATTTTTTCAACTCACATGTGTATATCTCAGCCTTCCAATAGCCAAGGGTTCTTCATTTTTATAACTCTCACATTTGCAAAAAATAAATAAATAGTGTTTATCTATTGTAGGGAAAATATTATGGGTTTTTGCTTCACTCCTTAGAGCCTTAGTTATCAATAATTTCGGAACAAATGTATTCATAAACATCATGGAGTTGGATTGGCAGTTTAGGTATATGTACTGTTAGATGAAATATTCTTTTTGAAGTTTGAAATTATGGTATGATGGAACAATAAATGGGGAAAATTTTTATTTACTGTATTTTTTATTTTATTTTCATGTTGGAACAACATTATTACTCAAATCCGAGATAATAAATTGGAATAACATGCTTAAGTAAAAAAATAAAAAGATCAGGTAACCCATTTTGTTTCCCAAAACCTATTTGAATATCAAAATAATTACTCACGAATAAAATGAAGCAAGAGGAATGTGAACAATATCGTATTAGAGACAAAACATCCCGTGCCGTTACGACACGGGTTAAGATCTAGTACTCTCATAAAGTGAGGATTCTCCAAGAGAATTAACCAAGAGAATGATTTCTACTCACAATATAAGCCCTCTTATATAGTAGACAAATCCTTGCTCCCTAAGTCTTAGAACTCCTAAAAATAGACTCACACCTTAATTAGGAAACCCTAAACTTTGAAAACACTCCTCCAAACCGTCATACAAGTTTCCTAATCCAAGTAAACCTTGTAGACATTCAATTCCCGAAATAGTCTTTTAGCCACGGTTTTGATAGCATTATATCACTGTTTCTGCTTCAAAAACTGTCACCTAAAGTCCAATTCCAGCCATATAGTTTTGTATACGGAACAAAACCCCAACAATCACCACCTTTTGTGACGTGAACAAAACCACCATCTTCACTCCAGCAAAGCATGAATGTTTACCACCTTTTACAGCCATCCTCGCGGACATCATCATTAGCCCGAATGAAAATTGTCTTGTACGTTGAGCTTGAACCACCACCTAAGCCAAATTCCTTTCTTTGCACTTACACCACCGGAATCGCTATGTGTCGATCTTCTATCATCATCACAAACAACTTCTTCATATAATTATACAAGTTTCTGCATGACTTGTATCAAACTACTTCGTCGCCATGATCACTCATTATTCCACCTTTGTAGAATACTTCTTCTTCGACACATGTCTAACACTTTAAATTGTTTAAACTGAGCCATTAGATAATTCCAGACGAACTTAACCAACTCCAAGAACCAACAATCTTGAGTCATCCTCCATGTAGACAAAACATGCTACAATCATCATATGTTGTGTATGAGTGATTGTCACTTAGCACCACCATGATTCAAAACATTCTCCTGACAATACTTGCAGACGCCAGTTGAACCCACGAACGATCTTCTCGTAAAGAAAATACCTTCAACACGAATCATAATCACATCAAGCAAAGTTGTCGAATCTTTCTTGATGTCGTTTTATTCTTTGTCCGGTCTTGATTTACTCATCATCTTCAAGATCTATATCATTCCGATATGAACCAAGATTTTCTCTTCTTCGAAACCTCTTGTTCAAATTACTGAATCACTGCCATCTTTATCCACCTTCACCGCACCACTTGTCGGGAAATCGAGGTTACGTTCATCTCGAACCGGCATGCTTCCATAGAAGTCAATTCCATGAAACATCCTAATTTAGATAACTATCTCGAATCCTCCACTTACATCTTTAGATTAGCATGCTCGGATAATACTAGCACGAATATATAGTCAATACGATAATAGACAATCACACACGACACAAAGATTACGTGGTTCACCTTTGTAGGCTATATCCACGGCCAAAACCACCCCGAGAATCTTCATTATCATAACAAGTTATTACATCAACACACATCACATAATCAACTAGTTATGTAACCCACTAGCGCTAAACGTTAGAAACAACAAGACATATTACGAAGAGTTTACCTCTTCCTTTGTTCTTCTTCTTCCATAAACCTCCACCACCATGGTTGCTTCGACTTAAGACAAGAACATGAAGAACATCATGAATTCTAGGTTCTCCCATATGAACCCTAGAAACCCTAGATTTCTCCCATACCCGTTCTCACTACAAGTCACTCTTCTCACATAGATTTTTCCCCATCACCCACCATTGTAGGACACAACGGTTGTGACTCGAATACTCTCATAAAGAGAGGATTCTCTAAGAGAATTAACTAAGAGAATGATTTCTACTCACAATATAAGCCCTCTTATATAGTAGACAAATCCTTTCTCCCTAAGTCTTAGAACTCCTAAAAATAGACTCACACCTTAATTAGGAAACTCTAAACTTTGAAAACACTCCTCCAAACCGTCATACAAGTTTCCTAATCCAAGTAAACCTTGTAGACATTCAATTCCCGAAATAGTCTTTTAGCCACGGTTTTGATAGCATTAGATCACTATTTCTGCTTCAAAAACTGTCACCTAAAGTCCAATTTCAGCCATATAGTTTTGTATACGGAACAAAACCCCAACAGAATTGTGATTATCAATCTGAAACACCATAATCTCATCATGCAATCTATTCGAAGAGTGTCGTTAGATGGAATGGAAGTGACACGCTATGACACTAAATGCAACCGAGTGGATGTGCGCCTTCAAATTTGTTATTGCGGTATAATATGGTTTTCAAGTTGTAGGTTATGGTATCTGCACTTTTAAATTTTCATTAACATTGAAAACGCGGGGGTACCAAAATACACCACCACTTTATTTTTAGACAATCTTTATGGACAAACTCAATACAAATCCGAGAGTTAAACTCAATCAAGGAATAATATCTTAGAATTATATCTATATCTCTTGCGATTAGAACGTTTACAGAATCAAATCCGTGAACCTAATCACAAAGAGATAACTTGGACGGTACCAAAGACCAATGTCCAAGAATGAATCAAGTCGTATCCAACAAACTAGGTCGGGTGACTTTACTATGATTGATCAACGCACAACCTGAGATATTTCAATTATAAAGATAAACAATATAATGCGGATGTTAACGAGGAAACCGCAAATGCATAAAAACCCCGGGACCTAGTCCATATTGAACACCAAACTATATTAAGCCGCTATAGACACTATCCTACTACCAATTAACTTTTGACTGGAATGTAGTTGATCCCTAAAAGGAATTCCACCGATTAAGGTACAGTCGCACTCCTTATGCCTCTTGAATCCCAGCATGACTCCGCGCAATTGATTACCTTAGATGACGCTACACCAACTAAGAGTTGCTTCAACTCAATTGCAGACTTTAAACCAAATCTGCCTCCCACAGATTAAGTCTATATAATTGATTTCCTGATTACGATCGAAACGTATGATCAAGGTGATGGAAATCGATAGCAATTCGATAAAGTCTAGCTATCCTTAAAATCCGGACTTATGCAACCGAAAGTGCAGCCTAGATTATTATTCACCTCACAAGTATAAAACCTGTGGAACCAACAAAGTCTAAGACGAAGAGAAATTTGATGATTACTATCTAACTTGATCGTTGGAGCAAGCTCTACAAATAATCAAGATCAGGATACTCGAGTTATCAAGGAAAGATAACTGGACCTGGCTTCACGAATCCCAATGAAGTCTTTATAGTCGCAAAACCCTAAAATGGTTTCTGGAAAAGATGACTCTAGATACAACTAGGACACACCAAAAATTAGTGTCAGGATTCAAATATCCCAGTTGCTTGGAGTTCCCTTTTTATAGACATTAAAAGCATAGGTTGCTTAAGGTTTAAGCTAAGATAGCTTTGGAACCAAGCCAAAAATATCCACCGTTAGATGAATCTTTGAATTTGATTTACATAAGCAAGATATACACTCTGGTTAGGTGAGACCGTAACCGAATCGTGTACAAAGACTATGTTCAACATGGTTAGACGAAAATAATCGGTTTGTACTTAAAAGCTTAATCTTCATTTCCATGAACACATAAGACATTAACTCTGAGTCACAAACATGTGTTCAATTAAGTCTAGTATTTATAGAGAATTAATCAAATGTTAATTATCTCGAAGAAATACTTCAAACACACTTGAAAATATAATCGACATGATTAGTAGATGTACGAGTACAAATTCATAGTAGTTCGTGAGTCGGTTCAGCCACAGTATGCATACTGGTTTGGAAACTTTGAACCAAAACCGAGTCTGGAGTTCACATAACTTTTTAGGTTTACGTACCAGTTTGCAAACTTTTCACAAAACCTAAGTTCTGGAGTTCAAAGAACTTTTAAGGTTTGCGTACCAGTTTGGAAACTTAAAGACTATCGCGGTTCAGGAGTTCACAGAACTAAATTGGTTTGCGTACCGGTTTGGAAACGCTACCATTTTCAAGAACACGGAACTGTTTTAGATTGCGTACCGGTTTGGATACTTATCCCCGGTTTCGTAACCACAGTTCAAGAATGGTTAGCATACGAGTATGCATACCGATCCGGTTCACGAGTGACACAGATTTTCATATGATATACATAAGAATATGTTTACCACTAATCTGTAAGTCGATATGTATATAGCTACTCTGCTACTTGTACGAATACATGTAATACGGGTTCAGACTTATAACAGTTTTCCCACTAAAACTGATACCACTTTCTTGTATCCGAATCAATAGTAGTTTTATGTTTCTCTAAATCGATTCGAAACATTCCTGAATAACATCAATGACACATATCATTGTTCCAGGCTATTTTCGAATGTCAAACTTGAATCACGATTTTGATTCCTAACAATAAATTGTCCTTAACCGAAATTCATCAAGTATGAACAAATGCTCATTAAGTTTAGCCATTATATTTCGAGAAATTATCAAGATAAACTTGACTTTGAAATTTTTGCCTATACATACTAGTTTAATTAGTTATGCGACATCGTCTCAAATGATAGAAAGCGAATATAACTTGAGATATAGGTGGTTCAGTCTTCACTTACCTTTTGTTGATGAAGTTCTCCAAAAGCTTCGGTTGATCTTCGCCTTCAAAAGGTAGAACGCAATTATGACTGCTGTGATCCTATGTTTCTCAACTACGTTTCTATCCTAGTCCGAGACTTAACTAATTGTAGATTAGAAATCAAGATATAGTTTTGACAACTAAATTTGACAACAAGTTTGAGATAGCAACAATTTTTAGTTTGACCGAGCAATGCTCTAATAAACATTAAGATGAAGTACAAAACATAAAACTATCACGGTGATCTTCATGGAATCTGGATAAAAATTATATGGGTATTCATGGATGGTATGTATAACTTTCTCTCAACCTCTTGTTTATGGGTGAAAACTGTTTCTGCTGGTTTTGGTAAATTTGGGGTGTGTGTGAATGAGAAATGAATCTAAACCCTAAACAAATGCACTGCACGGGAGTACTTTTAGATTCGAGAGATCAGTCTGTACAATTCTGGCCTAAACCAAGAAATGGCCATTCTAGACTTGCTTCGGTCACAAAGTGAAGGAGATGGGGTTGATCTTAGGGAAGGAAGCGAAGAAGGTGTTGAGATTATGAAGGTGTTGGCTGTTTATGACTTGTATCAGAATGTTGAACTGGCTTGCATAATGTAAGCTATCAGTTCTGGGTGTTTTCTGGATACTATGATACAACACTTGGTTTTTCTGTGTTTCTGAAATAAATTGAAAATCTATTTATACAAGTCATTGAGCGCACGCACCCTGATCTCTTAGGAAGTGGAGGAAGTGAGGTAGTGGAGGAGTGGGTTTGTACGGAAGGTAGTGATCATCGCGTTTTCGTTATGAGGGAAAACTTATTACACGTTCTTCCACCACTCTCACTACTGTTAACCGCCCATCTTTCCTGACACGTTCTCGTAATGGACGCGTTGCACGTCGCACGCTGTAAACCGCCAGGCCAATACCCCAGTAAGTATCCCCCAGTTTGTGACATGTTTGATGTCTCGAATAAGTGGGTCAAGTCGTGGGACCCGCCGCGGAGAATAACATGGTGCTATTAGGTGAAACAACTAAGTTGTTTATGAGGCCAATATAAAATATTGTAAGTATTCGATGCATATGAAGCATCGCATTTAAGCAACTCAAATTAATCGATGTGTATGAAGCATCATTTTTTTAGAGCCTGATTGAACAAGTCGCGGATAGGCGTCTTAAAGGAGGAAGCATGATCGACCACCTTTGGGTGATCGTTTGAGGACCCTACGGTCACGTCATCACTTGGTCGATCGCCTCATGTGGAAGAGGGATGGCCGGCCTTCATAATGTTGCTTTGCTTGTTTTCGAAGAACAAATCCACACCATCCAACTAGGTTAGCAAAGTTGGATGGACGAGATGTTTTGCGGCAGTTGCATACTGCCATTGACGCAGGTTTAGGGTTTAGGGAGCCGTGTGGCCCACCCCTCTTTGGGCGTGCGTTTCGAGGCATTGAGCCCTAGTTTGCGTAGGTCGGTCAATCACGTATAAAGGTGGGTCCGCAGTGATCACGTTGACATCTTCGGGGCCGCTTAAGATTAAATCTAAGCCACTCAAATCAGCTGGCGAAGATGGGTGGTCGAGATCAATTTGCAGCAGTAATGTGTTGCCTCAAAGCGATTTTAGGTTTTTCTTGAAAACAGCGCAAACACTCATGTTTGGGCCGGCGATTTGGTGCGCTTTGGACTTTCTATGGGCAAGTCGATCAGTCATGTGTGGAGTTGGTTCGACGATGAACGCGTTGGCATCGCGTTGGCATCTCGTTGGCCACCTGAAATCAGATCTATGTCGTCCAACTAGGCCGGCGAGAATGGACAGCCATGATTGATTTGCGGCAGTTTTTCAATGCCGCAAAGTAATTTTAGGGTTTCTTAAAATAGCGTGTTCACACTACTTTGAGCAAACGATTTAATGCTCTCTGGTCTTGTTGCGAACATGTCGATCGACTAGGGCACTAGTGGGCCCGCTGATGATCATGCTTGCGCTTCCCTAATCATTCATGGAATGATCTAATCCGTCCAACCAGGCTGGCGAAGTTGGACGACTGTGATGGTTTTAATACTGTATTGAACAGTCTAGGCTCGTTCGAGCTTCTCCCAAAACAGCGTGGCCACCTCTCTTTAGGTTGGCGTTTGGCGACGCTGAGGAAGTATGTCTGGTGTTCGACCAGTTGGGGCATTAGTGGGCCCGCCAGTGGTCATCACGGTGATCGCCTATTCCTTCTAGGGTTTGGCTAGGCTGGTTAAATCATGCGGCCAATTGTGCGGCCACGATCGTTTCTGAGACCGACATGGACAGTCTAGGTTTTCCTTAAGGAAATTAAACATGCTCGATCGAGCTTACCAAAAGCGCGTCGATACGAGATTCTCTTTGTTAGAGAGCAATGCAGCCTATGTGAGTGTTTTTATGCAGGTCTCAATACTGACACTTTGGGAGATTCATGCTACTCCGTTGCGAGCGAACATTTAATCGTCATGTCATGCCAATATTGAGAGTTCGCTAGGGAACATAGCATTGGAAAACACTAGGCAGGTCATGCATTAGTGAATAATGCTGATAGAACTCATAGAATATTTGGGATTGCTGTTGCACGCACCATTCTGAGTGAATTTCATGAATTATATTGAATTGCTTCAAATAAAGCGAAAAGGTTTTCTGCACTCGTCACTTCTTAAACAGCTCTTCCTTTTGCAGGGTAACAACGCATTAAATGCTGGTTTTACAATTTTAGCCATGAACTAAAATCCACCATCAACACCTCTATAAAAAAATTGGTCATATAATTCATTTATTCAAATTTTATATTGTGAAGAACAAAGTTGGGATTTTAACCTCTGCAGGCACTTAAAGTATGAACAATGCTTTTAATGCAATAGATAATGAGGATGACAATCGCATTTGGCAACCACATATAAGATCTTTCTCGGTTTCCTCTTGTTAGATCATCCACAGTCATCGTCAAAGAACCCCAGAAAAATTGGAAGTGCAATGTAATTGTGTAGAAAAAGTGAAAGTGAAAAAGGCTAAAAAGGGCATCCAAATCTGGCGACCAAATTTGGTTTTTGCTAAATATAGTGGGTCGGAGCTCATAACTCCGCTTGAAGTCGCACGCAATTTTAGATTGCTTTTCACTTCAGGTGCATTTATAATTTATTTTTCTTTTTTGCTTCAAATAAAATTTTATTGAGCTAAGTATTGTCATACATAATAGAGTTTAACAGGAAAGATGGTGGTTCCCCCTTCCAACTATTACACACACCCTCTTTACGAGTATGTTTAGCTAATTTATCTGCATAGTTATTGGCAAGCCTTTTTATGTGCTTACCAGAGAAATAATCAAAATAATGTCTTCAACAATTCCATGCAGCTCCCACGGAATATCAGATGCAAATCCTTGGATAGCTTGTATAAGGCTTTGATAGTCCGATTCAATGATGATGTTCTTGAGTCCTAATTGCATCGCCTCCAGAACAGCTAAACTCTCCAGATGATCTTCACCCAATGCTTCATTGAAGCTGATGCACATTGAAGCTACATGTGTACCTGCACAATTTTAAAAAATTAGTCCATATCTTCCAGTTTCTTTCACAATAAGATGCATCAATGTTTAGTTTAATAAGATTAATATCGGGGTGGGTAGGGGGGATTATGGACCACACGACTCTTAACAATATTGGTGTTGGCGTTTCGGACAGAAACCACATTTAGAAGGAATCTTTCAATTCCCACTATGTGATATCATCTAAATAAAGTTGGTATGTAATTTTATTTAAATCCTGAAGTATCTTTGGGCTTGAATTCATTACGATCCCATGATTTCATACCTTTGCCAATTTTTATTGACAAAAATGTGGAGAATTAATTAGTAGTTTCGCACTGAATCAATATCTATAGGTTTCACATATTATGCAAAACATGTAAGTATTGATTAAGGGAGAGAAACATATCACCGTAGTATTGCTTCAAAGTTGTGATACAACTAAACTTTGGAGAAGATAATAATGCTATGTTTCTGTGTAACAACGATTGTGAATATTTGTTTTCAAAGTTGTTATTGCTACGGATCTTCAACAACAACGATGCTGAATTGAACACGTTCAGAATCATTGCAACTTAAAGTAAAGAAGAATTCAAGGAGTTTAAGAAACCAAGGAAATCAAGCATGATGGATTCAAGGAGTTTTATTTGAATCTTTATTATTTATCCATATGTATTGATAGTTTTGTCACTAAAATTGACAAATGGGGAGATTGTTAGAGCATTGCTCGGTCTAACTCACAAGTGTTTCTATCTCAAGTTTGTTGTCAAATTTAGTTCTCAAAACTATATCTTGATTTCTAGTCTACAATTAGTTAAGTATCGGATTAGGATAGAAGTGTAGTTGAGAAACGGACATCACAGCAGTCATCATTCCGTTCTACTATTTGAAGGCGAAGATCAACCGAAGCTTTTGGAGAACTTCTTCAACAAAAGTTAAGTGAAGACTAAACCACCTATTTCACAAGTTATATTCATCTTTATATCTATGAGACGTTGTCGCATAACTAATTAGACTATCGTAAGGATATCAAGAATTTTGAGTCAAGTTTATCTTTGTAATTAGTTCTCGAAATATATATGACTAAGCTTAATGCACATTTGTGCATACTTGATGAATTACAGTTAAGGACAATTTATTGTTCGTAATCTAAATTATGGTTCAAGATTATCATTCCGAAAATAGCCTGAAACAGTGATATGTGTCATTGATGTTATCTGGGAATGTTTCGAATTGATCTAGAGATAAATATAGAACTACTGAAAATCTGGATACAGAACAGTATGCATACTAGTTTCACAAACTAGGAAAACTGTTATAGGTCCGGATCCGTAGTACATATACTCAGTACACGTACTGGCGTATCAATGGTTCGGCAACGACTTAGTGGTACGCATACCCGATATTCATACCACAAAAAGTATGTGAACTCGTGAACCTGGAATGGGACGCATACCTAGTATGCATAACGAAAAATAACTGTTGGTTCTGAAACCGGTGTGGTATCCATACCCAGTACGCAAATCGAAAAAGTTTTGTATGTTCCGGAACTTATATTTGTCTTAAGGGTACACATACCTGGTACATGTACCATGAAAAATATAGTCACGAACAAGGTTGAGTACACATACCTGGTACACGTACTTTCCCTGTCGAATATTTTTCAGATGCACATAAAAATATTTCTATGAGATAATTAACATTTGAATCAAACTATATAGACATGATTGATCACATTATAACCTATGGTTGTGACTGAAACTTAAAAGTCTTAAGTGTCTATTTAAGGTTATGGTTCAATCGGCTAGTTTCGGATAACCATTTATGAACAATGCCTTTGAACACAGTTCGGTTACGGTTCATCCTAACCAGAGTGTATATCTTGATATGTTAATCACATTTCAAAGATTCATCTAATGGTGGATATTGTTTGCTTGGTTCCAAAGCTATCTTAGCTTAAATATAAAGCAACTTATGCTTTGAAAGTCTATAAAAGGGGAACCTCAAACAACTGGGATCTTTGAATCTCGACACTATCTTAGTGTGTCCTAGTTGTAAACTGGAATCGTCCTCCTCCTAAAACCCTTTTAGGGTTTAGCGACTAAAAAGACTTCATAGGGACTCGTGAAGCCAGTCCAGCTATCTTTTATATTGATAACTCGAGTATCCTGATCTTGTTTGATTATTGAGCATGCTCCATCAATCAAGATATATATATAAATTACAAAGTTCTGTTCGTCTCGGACTTTATTGATTCCACAAGTTTAATACTTGTGAGGTGAATAATAATCTAGGCTGCTCTTCGGGAAACATAAGTCCGAATTTTGAGGTTAGCTAGACTTTGTCTATTGTTATCGATTTCCAGTCTCCCCTTGATCTACGATCAAAAAGGAAATCACACATATAGGCTTATCTGTGGGACACAGATTGGTTTAAAGTCTTCAATTGAGTTGAAGCAACTCTTAGGCTATAATGGACGTCAGCTAAGGGAATCAATTGCGCGGAGTCCTGCAGGGATTCAAGAGGTGTAAGGAGCGTGACTGTAATTGAATTGATGTGAGGGTTTAATTCGGTCTCAACAACATTCCAGTCTGAAGTTAATTGGTAGTAGGCTAGTGTCTGTAGCGGTTTAATACAGTTTGGTGTTCAATTTGGACTAGGTCCCAGGTTTTTTCTTCATTTGCGGTTTCCTCGTTAACAAAATTTTCGGTGTGTTTGTTATTTCTTTTTTCGCATTATATTGTTTATATTTATGATTGAAATGTCACAGATTGTACGTAAATTAATCAAAGTAGAAACATTTATCCTTGCTTGTTCGATACGACTTGATTGATTCTTGGATATTGATCTTTGGAATCGTCCAAGTACCCTCACACGCAAATCAGGTTCACGGACTTATCTCTGTAAACTTTATAATTGTGAGATAAAGAGATGTAACTCTAAATATTATTCCTTGATTGAGATTCTTTTAGTTGAACTCTCACCATTGTATTTAAGTTTGTCCATACAGGTTGCCTAAGAAAAAGTTGGTGGTGTATTTTGGTACCCCCATGTTTTCACGGATAACAAGAACTATCAGGTAAAAGATAGTCTGACCAGGCTTCACAAAACCCTTAGTGAAGCCTTTCCAAGTCGTAAACCTAATACATTTTTGCATAGGAAACTAGTTTCAAAGAATGAAACTTAGATTTCTAGAGAACGACTCTAGTCCTCAACTAAGACAAAGAAGTACCGAGATTAAGTTTCTAGTGTGCAGGGATTCCTCTATTTATATTGATGAACAACCTTGGAGCTTACAAACAAAGCTAAGTTCACAAACTATTGCCTTGTATATAATTGCCAAGTAAGCGAAACTTATTTATATAGATTGTGCATGAAGCATGTGATAAGTTTCCTTTGAATCACAAAGAAGATGTATGCAACCAGAGTGCACCATTTGGTTTTCCAGAGAGCTATGGAGTTCTGAAATCGACAAGCTTAATTTTTCATAAGATCTATTCAGTTCACGAACTTTCACAACAATTTGTGAACATGAAAAGTCGTATCGTAACTTTTGGAGTTTTTTATTAACAAGATCGAAAACTGTGCAAAAAAGTTTGTAAACTTGAAAGTAAAAAGTGTATATGAAACATCAAAAAACAACTAGTTCACAAACTGTCAAAACAGTTCGTTTATATTGAAATAAATAGTGTCTAGTACCATCTCAATATCGAGTAGTTCATAAACTTACCAATTCAGTTTGTGTACACGAGTTAATTTGAGATATTAAAAATCAAGTCTTTATATTTATAAGTTTAAGCTCGTGAACTGGTAAAACAATTTTTGAACTTTAAGAACTAACTTGACTACTCCTTATAGCTTTCAATCTTCTTTGTGAAGTTCATCATTATATTAAAGTCATTTGACTTGTCTCAGTAGATAGAATGGTTGAATAATATGAGTAAATAGGATAGTCAGTCTTCACATACCCTTGTTGATGAAGTTCCCATTGACGCCGTTTTCAGACTTCAATCGTTAAGGTTGATTGGTGATTTATGATACTCAACTATCATGATCTAATCCTAATCCTAATCCGACACTGACTTTAGTAGACTAAATATTTAAGCATTTTTTCCACCAAACATCGATTTATGTGGGCACATAATCCGGTTCTTGCAGAAAAAACATACAGAAAAACGGTTATCTCTTCAGTACCAGAATCGGGTAATGTGGGCATGAACATTGACCTATTCTAGTTAAATGTTCTTCATCCATAAAACACTTCCAGATTAATCGGTTGATGTGGGCATGGACAACAACCTTTTCCTAAAGAAATCGGTCTACAAATACATTTACGTAGACCGATTCTGGTAAACCCAAAAAGCTTTGATTTCATAAAATTCAATTTTTGAGTGATCGCATGTTGTTAAAACCTAATTTAGAGGATTGGGTTAATAGAAAATACCTGGTTCAAGCCATTTTCCTCTGCTAGTATTACGCTCAGAGTTGGTTCGTCTTCCGCAACCGTTTTCTTCTTCGATTCTTTGTTCTGAACCACTTTACCAATTCCTAGATCACTGTAACTAGGACGAGTAACTCCAGTGGCTTGTTTGAATCTTTTGTTTCGACATTATATAGAAGAAAAAAAACAATTGATCATTTTTCTCCAGGATGTTTTCGTTTGAAAATGAAAAAAAAAAAAAAAGGAGAATAGAAGAAGAATTCGCTGTTGTGGAAAAGGAAATGAAAGAGAATGCAGATTTAGATTTTAGTAATAATATTTAATGATCGTAAATTGGTCGTATTATTAATACCTTATGGAGGGTAAATTGGGAACAAAATTTGTGCAGGCCTCACGGCTCCAAAGGGAGTTGAAACCAAAAGATCAGATTAGCTTTTCCGTACAGTAACAAAGCATCGCTAGCTGCCTAAATTCAGTTTATTTCTGGTTATATGAAAGCTTTTGTTACGCACGGGGAGGATAGACTCCCCCAGTATTGTCTACTCTATCTAATTTCTCGCTCTTGTATTATTTGTTCTTGGTGATAAAAGAGGAGTAGAGTTAAATACTAATGGACACTCTATCCTAGATGGACACTCCTTGATGGACCCTAAACGAGAAAGGTATATTTTCTGTTAAATCACTTTATAAACATATAAACTCATGTGGTACTATCGATATGGAGTATGATACGGAGAATGGAGACTTCTCCTGCCATCAAGAACTTCATCCGGAAGACAACCCAATCCATACTTCCAAATAATATGCGAGTGGCAGCCGTTATCCCAGATATAGAAACTAAGTGTAAACTATGTGACGAGCATGAAGAAATCCTAACCCATTTGTTCTTGCAATGCAACTACGTCTCTCAGGTATGGATGCATTATAATTTTGATATGGATTTTATTAGGAATGGTACTATTTCTTTCCATGAATGGTTAACTGATTGCTTTGCAAATCCCCAAAGAGGAGAGTATGATATTGACCGACATGTTTTACGTAGTACCATAGTTTGGTTCATATGGAAAGTGAGGTGCAAGGTAGTTTTCAAAAATGAAAAACAGAACAGTGTAGTAACAACAAATAATATAATTAAGTTCGTTAATAGTTACAATGCTATAAACAAACCAGGTCATAGCATAATGGATGATCTGTACTACATCCCAAAAACTTATGAGTCACTTCAGATTACTACTACTTTGAGAAGTTGGACCCAACATACTACTATGAATGAAAAAAGAGAACTGACTCTCACAATAAACATTGCCTTACATAGGTTAGATTACACAACAAAAGCTGGTGTTGGACTGACTCTATGTAATCATACATGTACAGTTAGAGAAGCTAGAGGATTCTATGCCTACTGTACTAGCAGAGATGAATTAGAAAAAGTGGGAGCGGATGCGGCTTTCCAATGGACAACACAGTGGAGCGGCCACAAAATCTCTTTCAAGAGCGATTCAGAAGCAACCTTGTTGTTGCTAATAGGATTTTACCTTAGTAAGGACAGAAAATGTCATTTGGGCTGCAAAATTTGCTCTTTTTTGTAACAAACAAACATAATTGGGTAGACCACAGCCTGTGGGCGATTTTAAATTATCTAAATATTCAGGACTGGAATGAAACTGTAATGATGAATCGTTGTTCCAATTATGGAACAAACGATATCTTATGTGCAACGCACTGAGGTTGCCCTCTTTTCTTTAAAAAAAAAAAGAGTTAAATACTAATAGTAAGCTGAGACCGAGAGAGTAAGAACATCAAGATTTTTCACCATGTGCAGAATCTCCTCCCTGAGTTCATAAATCATCACAGATCAAATACGCAATGCATAGGTAGATACCTTACCCTTGGTATATATATACTGGATACATACAGAACTCATTGGTAAATCCTACTCTACATTTCTACTTATGAGATGCTTTTAATTTGTGGAGAGATAAAACATAGATGTCGAGCGATTTAAGATCACCTCTGAATGGCTCTCAATTGAGACTCTAACTGCAGTCGTAGCTCCTTCTCTTTCAGATACTGTAGAAGCAACTGCTGCTCAGACTTCAACTTCATGGCAGCACCACCCCAGTAAGGATTAGGACTTTGCTGGGCATGAAAAAGCTTCTTCCTTTCATGCTCATCACTATTACCATTAACTTTCTGAAATCCTGGATTCCACTGGGGGTCCCGCAATTTTTCCTTCTGATCAAATGTTAAACCATTCGTCCACCGATCAAAAAGACTCGACCTTGAAAGATCTTCGTCCTGGAACCTTCCAAGGTTACTTGGTGGATTGCGTTGAACTGGCTCGCTACTAGCTTGGGCTTGTCCAAAATTCCCTTGGTAGTGATGAAACTTTGACGTGGAATCTTCATAGTTGAACCTAGGAAGGGTCAGAGGATTAAAAGTGGGCGCACAGTTCTGTACTCCTGGCAAATTTGGATATTTATTAACCCATGATGCCTCAAAGAACTGTTCTCTCATTTCTTCTGAATCCTTGTACTCGGAATAACTCGACGAATCACTACTAGACCAAAGTGCATCATCGGGCAATAATGGAGCAGAAGGCTGTTGAGGGAGAAAGGGAGGTGCTGAATAGGGGGTAGTTGCAAAAGAACTCAACCCATTAACGGCAGTGTCACCCTCCGAAGAAAACCGGTACACGAAATGAGGTGACGCATATGAAGATGTTACCTTAGCATCTTGCTCTCTTCTTGCAGCCTCTCCAAGGGAGAGACTACTTACACCTGCAGAAGCAATGCCATTGGTTTTTCCCAAGTCATACTTGCTTGGATCAAATTCACCCTTCTCTCCACTAACAGCAAAACTTTCTCTTTCAAGGACCCACCCGCTGAGGGAGGGAGGCCCTGCCGTAGATGATACTGCACCTATTTCATCGCCTGCCATTCCAAATCTAGATGAATCTACCAACTGTTCAATGACTGGATCCGTGATAGTATAACTCTCTGTAAGAGGTTCTTGCCATGATATTTTCTTCAACCTAGAACCACCTAGGTTTTGACGAAAACCAGAAGGATCACCAAATTTCTGTTTTTGAAAAATTAATGAAGAGTTTCGCTGCAATGGTTCACCAGAAGATGCGACTTTTTCAGTTGTAGCAAGAAGATTTTGAAGTGGTGCAGAGTTATATCTCACAATTGGCTTAAAGAGAATGACTTCCTCCTCCTCTACATGAGTGGATGTTCTATCCACATCAAGGTTATATTTAATAGCCTCCTTACTTTTCACTTCACTTTCTTTTGTTGGTTCACATGGTGACTGAATGTTTTGTGGAGAATTATGCAACAAATCTCTTCCTTTGGAATCAGAAACCCCTTCAATTGCTTTTAAGTCTCTCTTGCACTGTAGTTCCTTCGCCTCAGCAGCGTAAAATTTTCTTCCCATTTTCTCATAAAAGATCAAGCTCCGTGATCCACTTGATTTGTTAACGATCTTCATTGAAGCAAGAAGGATGCGAGATATGCGAACTTCACATTCATGATTGTCGCCATATTCTCTTCTTGACTCTCTGTCAGTTGAGAAATCTAAACATTCATGGGATTGACTGACAGGTAAAAACCCTCGTAACTCGTGATCTTCCCAAAGGGCAGTAAAATCGTGAGACTTGACTTCACAACCCATATTTTCTAACTGATTCAAAAAGTTCACAAAAACCCCAAAGAAGTAACTTGCTGCATTTATACGTATTTCATCAGCCTCGCTGCTTTCAGGTTTGTCCAGAAATTCTACCAACCATTCAACAAATACTAATATAGATGGCAAAAGATAACTATGATCTAGAGGATTACCCATCACACATCTTTCAACTATCCGACCCATAATAATGTAAGCAGAAGCTAATGCTTGCTGAAACAAGGCAGGTTGCAGCTTGTACTTAGCATGGCTAGACTTTTGGCTTTTTGATTCGAGTAGGGCCTGAACAGTAAAAATGAGTACACAAACAAGTTGTAACCCTCGGAAAGGACCTTTTCTTGCTCCATCCAACAACTGATAGGACTCTAGAAAAGTTTTCACATTGACATCATCAAGAGCGAATAAGGTCTCCAATTGGCTTATGGAAGAACCAAATATGCCAGGGAACTCCTCCAAACTGCAACACACATTAAAAAAACAAAAAAACTAATACTGTCAGAACCAGATAGGAAAAGGAAATTCATCATCAAATTGCAAATCATTCATAGGGACATATATAACTCGGAGAGATCCATTATAACACTCGTCAACAACATCAGAAAATTTCGACAAAAATATTGCTTTTGAAGTTCTGGCAACACCACCTTGATTTGACATAGAAGAAGCCCATCATCCGAACCATGAGAGGCCAAATACCAAACTGCTCAGTCAAGACATCATCTACAGTGGTATTTTGAATCGTGCTCCTTTTAGATGGTTTGGAAAAATCGAAAATGGCCTTGTCAGAAAGCCCATATGACATCGCTGACCTATTCTGTGATCATAAGTGAAAACGATCCAGAAATCAGTACAAAGATAATAAATGAGCAGCTTGAAATAAGAAGAACAAAATGAAAATTTAACCCAGATACGTGAGAAGGGAGAAAGCAAACCTTCTCAAAAAGCAAAATGAGGTTATTCCAAGCGTCAGGGAAAGGTTCTTTAACAGCGAGACTTCTTGTGCAATGGTATAAAGCTAGGAATTCATCACCAAGATATGTTGCCAAAACAGCCAACTGTGCTTGACATAATTGCATACATACACAAACACCATATTAAGTAATCATATAAACAGCAACAACAAAAAGATGGATATTGAACATCTGGAAAGGTTTAAAAATTATCAATTTTTAAGGACAAGCAAAAATTATCAATTTTGAATATTTGGAAAGGTTTGATATTGATCTTAGAGATCCAAGTCATTTGAGCGACCCGAGAGTCTATCTCCATCGTTGCACTACTCCATAATTTCAAGTCCAAAACAACCACATACTGCTTTCTAAACCATGTTTATTGTCGCCCAAATAAGATCATAAGTACAAATAGGTAGCGATTGGGTGTGTGCATGGATATCGAAAGAAGTACCTGATTTTGTGGGTTGCCACTATCTGGCCAAATCAGTGATGCATCTAAGTAGTGTCTGGCAGCAGTTGACCACTTCCGACCTTGAGCATCAGGATTTCCATATAGCTCCCTGTATCGAGCAAGATCTCCAAGGAAAACTAAAGAACGGTGGCAAGAAAACTGGCATCTTCCCATGTCCACTGATTCTATGGACCTAGAAATACCAATGCCACTGCTGACCGAGACATCCTTCGGAAGTCCATAGCTTCTTCTGATTTTTGCAATCAAATCTTGGTAAAAATCAGTAGCTTCTGACACAAAGTATTTCAGTCCTTCAAGGAGAGTCTCACTCTCCAAGTTTACACCTTTCCTTTGGACAGAAGCTTCCCTTATTCTGATGCGAAATTCATCAATGTGTTTATAATGAAGCTTCCACAACGAATATTCGATATCTTGAAGTTCTGCTAATTCATGGTCATTCACAATGATTTCCTCGTAACTTGAACGAGCTTTGCGGTATAACTCTTGAACATCAGTGTTCATTGGACCCTTGGAATGAATCAACTGCCACAACTGTTTTTCTGCATTAACAGCCTAAACCACGGAAATTACCAATGTCAGGATACAATATCTTTCGTTACTAACTTACTATTCGTAGTTCAGTAAGTAGTTCTTATTTGTAACAACTACCAAGGAACACTGGACTTCAAAGAGAACTTCAGTTATTACCTCGACAATAACGCTTTTCTGATCATTGAGAAGTCCCATTGCATTATTATGAACGACTGGAGCAGATATAACATATCCACTCGCCCGCTTATCTCCAGACATTTTGTACCACGAAAACACCCGTTGGTTTCTCCAAAATTTAAGTCATCCCCTCTAGTATACCTGCGAAAATCTACACGTGTTTAGTGGTAACCAGAAGCACTAAAAACTTCAGTCATCTAGATACACCAACTATCAATGTGACGCAACAAACTAAGCAAATATAGCTCTTATCCGAACGTAATGAAAGAAACAGCATCAACCAAAAACAAAAATCCTAAGTGCACCTCTTCGCGAAAATTTCCTAATTCGACAGTAAAGCTTAATAACATTGTACTACAGAAAACTGACCAAGAAGATCTAGAATGAACCTAGAAAAATTTATCTTATAGGAGAATTACCATCGGCTGTTACCGTAAATTCAGCTAAGAGCCTAAAACCACTCAATTGTATAAGAAAACATTTAGGAAACCAATTGAACCTAAGAAACTCTAGCAGAGAATTGTAAGCCCCGGAAGGAACTTAGGAAGGAATCTATCAAAACAAAACAAGCACAACAGAGCATCAAAAACATGGTTCCCAACTTAAACCGAAAACCCAAAACCACTAAGTCACTAAACGTTTCTTAGAAACAAAGAACATATATGTACAAAATTATCATCAAGGAAACATGACATATTTCTCGCTGAGAAATCAGCTGTTCAACAAAGAGAACTAATTAAGATACTTGGAAACAACGAATCTTAAACACCTCATCCCCAACAAAACAACAAATTTCAGCTGAAAACAAATTTAACCTTTTAAATAACAGAACGAAAGGAGAATCTTACACTGAGATATCAGCTAGACAAAATTCAGTCGGTCACTGTAGCTTACTTCAGCTTTGTTCTTCCAAATTTCAACGCCCAACCAAGAAGAGAGAGTGTGAAAGGGAGAATTCTAAAGAGAGGGAGAAAGAGGACACCTGTGCTGTAAAAAAGAAAAGAGACAGACAACATTTAATGGCGGACGGATGAGAAGAAGAAGACTGATAGACCATTTTCTGTCGGGAGACGAAGGAAAGGTACAGAAAGACTGCTGTCATCCTTAAGATGCACATATTTCTTATTACTTTAACGCCGTTGGATATTTTGAGTCACTCCTTAAAGTTAATCCAATGATACTGAACACATGAATTATGTCTTCCTGAGGATGGTGGTAAAAGTATAATATGGTGACTCGGATTAGATAAAATGGATCACTTGTATCTCAAGCTAAACCTCGTAGTGTCCTTTCAACATTAAAACAATCAGCTCGATATAATACTTCGCACCCTATAGGAACAGAATGTGCCAAGTAATTTCAAGCCGATGAACACTTCAAATTGGGTCAATTTATTTAGGTTTCATGGACCCACTTGTTGGACTAATTTTTATATGAAAGAAAAAGAAAGACTCGCTAAATACGAACAAGTGTAGTGGGTAGGTGGTTATTAATTGAGTAGAATCCCTTCTGTCAGCTTAACGACCGTGGGATTAATGTGTATTAAAACTCTATTAATATAGGTGGTCCAAAATGTGATCTTAGTGAGATTTTGTGGTCTCTCCTTGATTGGTGAAAGACACCTTTTCCAGTCCAAATCCATGAAATATTTGGGTTTGTTGTTGTTTAACCCGCAAACGCAAACTCACATTTGTTTGTCTTCAGTGTCTTTTCAAGTCTATTGCAACAGGCAACAACCAAATCCCATCCACCAGAAAACTCCAAAATTCAGAAATCTAGTGAATAAATTCTTGACATTCTGATCCCCTGAAAGCTTTAATCAGTTACTGGGGAATCCTCATTACATCACGAGTTAGGAATACTGTTTTTACGTTCCAGTATATTAATTTGCACACTATACTAGTATAAAACAACTGAACTTAAACGAGTTAGAGAACACTTATATACAAATAACGGTTTTGCTGCAGAATGATGGTACCCTTTCAGCCATTTTGAATCTTTTCCTTCTGCTTCTTGTAGTCTCGAAGCACCTTTTCTCGTTCAGAATTTGACACAGACAGTAACCACTTGCTGAATTTGATATCAGTCATGCCCATAAACTGGGCAAGACGGCTATACTGGCTCTTTTTCCTGGACAAAGACAATTCCTTCTTACTTAACTCTGAACTTGATTTACTATGCATTTTTACTGAAGATGTGACTCTGATATGTTGGGTGCTATCAGGTTCAGCCACTGTCATATCTCTCTTTGCTTGAACTTCGGGTTTATAATTGACGACGTCTTCATTGCGATGAGTGTATACAATTCCTGTATTAAGAGGAAGCCACAAATTCTTTTCTCACAAGACTGCTAGAGAAATAAACTTGATGATCTTAAAAAAAAAATGTCCAAGATAATAAATGTACTTCCTGAATCTGGCACGAACCTATATTACCCTATGTGACCTAAGCTGGAGTAGCAGGACTATTCACTGGCTGATTTTTGCCAAGGATGCTAAGGGGCAATTCATTAGAGGGTATACCAAGATTTAATAAAAGGGCCTCAACAGATTTAACACAGGTCAAAATAAGAAAGACCAACAGCCATTAGATTCATTCACTCGTTGATGTTTCAGCTCACACTAAGGTCATTGGGGATAAGGTCATCTAGTCCCCACTCTTCTATGGATGTTGAAGAAAACAAAAATTAAGTATAAGCTTACCTAAAGCTTCGAGCATTGTTTTATTTGAGACAGCAAGATCCAAGTTGTCGTAGCTGCTGCCCTCAGAATCCACCAGAGATGTTTCATTCTCTTCTTTTGAAGGAGGACATGTCCCGACTATATCCTCAGTTTGATCATTACGATTTCCGTGGTTTTGATCATGTTTTCCATTTAATTCAATGATCTCACTAGTGAAAAGCTTATCAGATAAATCACGGAATAGATTGGAGATTCCGAAAAGCTCCCCTTGAAATTCTTTGCAATCCTGGACACCTTCAAAATACCTTTTTTCCATTTTTCCAGATACAGCAATATTTGATAGCTGTTGTTTGTACACCTGACGTGAATATACAAGCTCCTCAAGGGAACCAGCAGCAAGAAGGCGAAAAACCACAACATGCCGTTTCTGCCCATAACGGAATGACCTATCTTGCGCCTGTAAATCTTGCGCAGGGTTCCAATTTGGATCAAATATAACAACACGATTTGCACTAACGAGATTCAGTCCCAGACCACCAGCTCGGGTTGATATAAGGAAGACCTAAAACGAAAAGGCTTGTCATAACGATGATTGGTTCCCATGCAATTCCCCAAAAAGATTTTGAAGATTTAGGTGTTAATATGTACCTGCTTGCTTGGACTTGAATTGAAATCATCAACAAGGGGCTGACGGGAACTCGTTGGGGTTGAACCATCAAGTCTAGAGAAGCAATATCCTTTGCGTATAAGAAATTTTTCCAGTATATCCAGCATTCTGATGAATAAAATTCAACTTCAGGTATGATATACAAGACAGATGAAAAATTCAGATACGGAAACTCAATGAGAGTGCAGAAACATACACAACTTTATACAGAAACGACATCCGCAGATAAAGCATGAGATTTTGTAAAAAGATTGCATAAAAAGAGAAAACTCACTTCAGTGAGAGGAAAATAATGGTTTGATAAAGTTCTTCACACAACGCACCTTACAGAGTAGCTGAACAAAAGAATTTTGTCACCATGTAAAACCCAAGTAGACATTAACTTCTCCAAAGCTCGCATTTTTCCACAGTGCTCAACGTCGCTAAGGTTCATGAAACTCTCGCTTTGGGTATTGCCACCAACCAAGTGAATATCAGTACCAAAGACAGCAGAAGCTAATTCTGCATCTTTCTTTTGTTTCTCTATGTCATCCTTCGGGTTAGGCTTAATCAACTCCAGGTGATTGCTAAGCTGAGAAAATCCACAGGAAACAATGACAAACAAATTAACTTCAAAAGAATATAACTGATGGGAGTAGACCTGACTATTGCTACTACAACTAACAAAAATGACAACAGAAGTATAATTGGTGGGGCTAAAATGCCAAAATGGACAATTCAGCTGAATTCAGCCAAATAAACATGTCCCTTAAGGGAAACCGTGAGCAAAAATATGAAAAGCTAAATTACCTGCTGAAGCTTTACAAGGCAAGGAAGAACGAGGCAGAATGGGCATGAATCACAACCATCAGGGTTTTCCCTATGAAGATAAGACCAGATAATGCCATTTGGTACAATCCTATTGCAACATTCCACCTGTTTTAAAGGGCTTCCGCAGCTACAGGGAAGATCCTTATTTACCAGACATTGAATATCTGGTAACTGCAACATCCTCCTGTATGCACGTCTTTGCAGATCGCTCATTGCACAAAACACAACATTATCTTCCTTGCCCATCATTAAATGTCCGATAGTCTCTTCCTTGGTTCTTCTTAATAGATACCTCCGGAGAACTGATGCTAGATGCTGCTTGCGCTCATCAGCAACCTGGACAAATCTTTCCGGAGCACTGGACCTTTGACCAAGCTTAAGTGGCTCATCATAAAAGTCCCGAAAATGTTCCCTTGTGCCTAAGGAACCAGGTGCAACCCAATCAAAAAGATTGAACAGCTCCATGATTTTATTCTGCATTACAGTTCCTGTTAGGCCATAGCGGTTTCTGGTTTTTATTCCTAAGCAAGCACCGTATAGTTTTGACTTCTCATTTTTTAACCTGTGTGCCTCATCCACAACTACAATATGCCAATCGACCTCTGATAGGATTTCACCGTGAATTCTGAATGAGTCAAAACTAGTAATGACTACGTCAATACCATGTGATTCAAGCTTCTCGATTATGAGATCGCGATTTGCTCCATGATAAACAGAAACACTGAACTTTGCCCATTTAGAGAATTCATTTTCCCAATTTTGAATAATCGAAGTAGGGCAAATAATCAGTACAGGATTCTTTTTCCCTACACGCTTTAACATTTTAGAGTCGCCATTTTCAGCTTCATCTCCAACCACAGCAGCCAGAAAAGCAATTGTTTGGATGGTTTTCCCTAGACCCCTATACAAGGATAAAAAGTATTAAAATTCCAAAAAGTACACCACAGGAAGAAGAATATGTGTGTCCAAGTCGGCGCCTTTTGGCTTTCCCAGTATGCATTATGCAGCTTATTAATAAAATTTTCGCTGTCACATTGAACGTGTTTACAGAATCTAAAGGAATGTAATACAAAAAAAAGAGTACAAAAATCAAAAAACCTATGGAAAAGCCTTACTAGTCCTATACAATAGTGTAAATGAGCATGCTTTATAGAAGATTCTAAGAGGAATAAACAAAACAGAACAGAAAATTAACTAACATGTCATCTCCAAGAATACCGCCATGATTCTTCTTGTATAAACCATATAAGAATCTCACTCCCTCTCTCTGATGCTCAAGTAGACGGCAGTTGATAGCTGCAGGGACCTGAGACAAAAGAGTACCCTCATTAAAGTTGCAAAATTTATAATCAATGCACAAAAGTTAATACAAGTTAGGTGTCAAATTTCCCTGGAAATATTTATAAAAACTAGGGTTTTCAGTACCTGAACTACTGGAGACTCGTTGGGGGAAGAAAGGACCATGGGTTCAAAGGGTCCAGTTGGATCAAATTGAAAATGAGTAGAAATTGGTTCTCTACTAATTCCAATACCACTTTCTTCTGCATCACCATCATCATCATCATCTCCTTGTGCATTTTCCTTTACAGGTTGCTCTTGATTCTGTTTTGGTGGGGGAAGAGATAGAGGATCTTGAAGTCGTTGGAGTTGTTGTGAAAGAGAAGATTTTGGGGGTTTTCTTGGAAGTTGCGGTGATTGTAAATCTTCATTGAGAATTGAAGGTTGGGAGGAAGAAGGATTAGGGAAATCAGAACAACGTTTTAGGGTTTGTTTGAAACTCGTAAACGACATTTGGCAGTTACTGAGCCCTAATTGGGGGCCAGACATTTTAATTGGGGGCCAAGCACTAGAGGACAAAAAAAGTCACCCAATCCTAATTTGGGTCATTCCTTATAAAAATATTTCTAAATGGCTAAAATGCCCCTGAGTGATTAGTATTAAGATTTAATTAAGTTGATTAGTGTGATAATTTTGTTTAGATAAAAATCAGGTTTTGGGATTAAAATTTGGGGAAATTTTAGTTTAGTTTTTTTTTTTTTAAGAAGAAGAAGAGTAGTTTTGAGAGGAAAAAACTAGGGTTTTTAAAAATGAGTGATTCAAGTGAAAGGCATGAGGTTGGTGAAGGTTCAAACAATAACCATGATTGTGTTGATGGTGAGATTGTCTCTAATAATCCTATGGATTGGATGTTTGATGAAGAGATGTTAATGGAGGAAGCCATGAATAATGGTGGAAATGAAGATCCCTCTCGCTCAAAATGAAGGAACCGATACTCCAAATGAAGAACCCGCACCTCAAAACAATCAGGTAAACCTCATATACTCTTGAAATTGTCTTAATGGTGCTCCAAGGGGTCGATTCATGGTCACTATGGAACTACTCAGTGTGAGAGTCGTTATAGTCGGGGTTTGGATTCATTAACGACTCTTAAAAGTCGTCAGTGAATTGGAATTACCGATGACGACTCAAACCTGCAACTTTTCCAGGTTATGAAAAATCGTTAGGGGCGTGTGATAAACACTGACGACTCTTTATGCTAGGTCAAAAAGGGTCGTTAGTTTTTTTTTTTAGAGACAAACGACTCTAAACCCAGAACTCTCAGTACTTAAACACTTAGAGTCGTCATATATGTATTCGTATAAGATGACGACCCTATCCCGCAATTTCAAATTTTATGTAGAGTCGTTCGTTGTTTTATTTAATATACTAACGACCCTTGCGCTGGATTATCATAACTTTTGATTTCATAGAATCATTTCATTGAATCGTAAAAGGCATACATCTTTCATAGCGATACATTGAAGGAAATGAAATACAATAGATAATAACGGTGCACTTATACACCTAATCATAAATGGCGTAATTATACATGGTGCCTTCCAAGATAAAGTAGCAATCATCGAACTCAAACTTTTTCCCACGAAGCTCCTCGTAATAGCCATACGCCTTCTTCAACTGAAAACGCAAACATACTCAGTTAGTATTGTTGAAAGCTTTGGAAAAGTTTGACCTCTTGTTTAAATACTTACTCTTATAGCACCCAACATATTGGGCATGGCTTCCCTTGCGGCCTTGATTTCTCTTTTGAAAACTTCACACTCGAAGAATATCTCCTCGAACCGATCCTTGACGAGTTTCAAAGACCTTGAGTTGCAATTTCCGTCTAACGCCACAAAAACGATGAATACACGGTTCCATCAAGCATCCGATGTTTGATCAATGTCTTTTCCTAGATCTTCAAAGTGGTTTGTGACTGTTTTCCAAGCTCTCACAATAGCGCAATTCTCTTCCGAAGTGTAAGTACTAGTCATGGTGTTTCCTCTTCTTTTTCCTCTTGGATAATAAATGTATGAGAATGAATGTGAAGGTTTAGAATTATGGTTTGGGTGAAGAATGGGTGAGATATGGGTCTCTATTTATAGAGATTAAGGACCCAACCGTCACTTTTTTGAATTTTTAACCGTTGCCCGACTCAACCACATTTGGTGAATTCAAAATTCACATTAACTGCATTAAGGATCGTCATTATATATATTAAACAAGTAACGACTGTTGATGATAAAAAGTGTCGTTCATGTGTTTTGTTTACTGAATGACGACTCTACCGTCAAATAGTCTCTGTGTTAAGTGACCTTTAGGGTCGTTAATATGTCTTTCTCCAAAAATGACGACTCTTAGTGTTAAAAATTTCAAACAATCTTTAGAGTCGTTACTTTTGTTTTTACAAACCATGACGACCCTTTCTGAACTATAGTTATTGAACCAATATTTGAAGTCACTCATTTTATTGAATCGAAAAAAATACATGTAGTTGAAATAAAATAGAAGGGAAACACATAAAATTGTTCAATACATCGCGCTGGAAAATCTCTACGAGTTTAATTATATTGGGCGAATTGCCATTCAACTTCCTCCAAGAGAGTGTAGCAGTCCTCGTGCATAAACTCATGACCGTACCTTAATTCGTATTGAGTCCGACCCAAAGAACACTGGAAAAACAATTATTTTAATAAGTCAGCGTTGTTGAATAATCATAACCAAATAAATAATTTTTGATGAACGGCCTATTGATTCACAAACTTACTCTACTCATGCGGTCTTCGTTTGTCATAGCGTCCTTACGAGCTTTCAATTCGTTTCTCAGCAGTACGCATTCATTGTATAAATAAGCGTACCTTTCCCTTATCTGCGTGAGTGTCCTCCTTGAACGATTTCCGTTTAGTGCTTTGAAAACCTTAAACACACGTTTCCACCAAGCATTGGTGTTTTGATCATGCCCAAGGTAAGGCCCTCCGGTTGGGTCTTCGTTACTGGCCACCCATTGCGCTTCCTCAACGGAGTGCTTTGTGAGAGTGGTATGTGCTCTGACAATAGCAACATCTTCTAGATTATTGAACGGAGTTGGAGCCATTTTTAGTGTTTCAAAGTGATGGGTGACTGATTTAGGAAGATTGAAAGTGATGGGTGAATAAGTTTGGTAGAGATAGGTCTCTATTTATAGCAAAAAAGTACCCAACGGCTAGTTTTTTAAAAAAAAAAAAACGGTTACTTCTGCAATAACTGCTCCTACTAGTCAAAGTTACCGTTGATTTTCAAAGTCTGCAATAACTTCGTAAAGAGTCGTCAAGATAGATATATATACAGTAACGACCCATGGTGAATACTGGGCAGCATGGTTTACATTTGGGAATGTAGAGTCGTCCCTGTATAAAGACGGTCGTCATTTATCGAGGAATGGGTCGTTCTTCTGCAAAAATTATGTTGACGACTCTAAGGGTCATCATTTTGACATCCCAGAAATTGACGACTGCTGAATGAAATTTTTTTCTTTTCTCTGTAGTTGGTTGTACGTGCGAGCTCTCAACCTGAACCCGTCTCCATTATCGGTCCAGATACCTCCCAACACTATATGACCGATTTGGTACGTTTTTAATGTTTGAATTGATGTATATCTTTATGAAAATTGTTTAATTAGTGTTGAATCATGAACGTGTCATTGGTTTTAATGTAGACGTGGAAAACAAAGGCTGGGGTCAAGGAATGGATTATTTCAAAGGCAAAAGAGAAGATGTGCGTAGTTGTTCAAAGCAAACACGTTGATTATAAGCAAATGGAGATGGTATGCGAGAGAGCGGGGGATAAGGAAGAAAGTCATAAAGGGAAGAACTACAAGTATGAGAAGAAGACGACGAGGGTCTACAAAACTTCGTCGAAGAAGATACAATGCCCCTTCAGGATTGTTTTCAAAAGGCATCCTGAAACTAATCTATGGAGGTTGTATAGTATTCCGGATGGTCGTCACAACCATCCTCCACCTAGTACTCTTTTAGGGCACCCATCATATACCAGATTGAAACCATATCAAATGGAAAAGGTACGGCAGATGAAGCGATGTAGGCCCCTTCAGATCCTAAATGCAATAAGGGCGGAAGATAAGACAAACTTGTCTATTATTTCCACAATCTGCGCTGCCAAAGCAACGATCAGGAGAACTGAATGGGATGGTAGATTAATTATGCAACAATCAGAGTGGTTGGCAGAAAAACTTAACTATGCCATGCAAACAAGGGTGGGTCCGGGCGACAAAGTGACTCATATTTTTCTTGCCCATCCTAGGATGGTGGATTTGGCTCAGTGTTTTTACCAGGTCTTGTTCATAAATTGCACCTATAAGACCAACAAGTATAACATGCCGTTGTTGAACGTGGTTAGTCATACTTCGGATAATAAATCATTCACCATGGCATGGTGCTTTATGGAAAAGGAAGAAATAGAGGACTATGTTTGGGCTTTGGAACAAGTTCGGTTGATTTACCGAGGCGAAGAGACACCGCGGGTTATATTTACGGATAGGGATTTTGCAGTCATGAGTGTCGTTCGTCAAGTTTTTCCACATGCTCAACATTTTCTTTGTACGTGGCACATCCAAATGAATATTTTTTCTAATTGCAAGAATCATATCCAAAAGATCAAGCCTGCAAAGGGTAATCAACGTTCCAAGGAGGAAGACGAGCGTCTAAGTAAACTTTCAAAAAAAGAGATAGCCGAAGAGAAAATGAAAGAAAAGGAAAAATATGCTGAAGATGGTGATCTATGGGAGGATTTCTGCAAAGATTGGGACCATTTGGCTCATTCGAAGACCGACGTAAAGTACTATGCAAATCTTCAAAAGTTTATTGATGATTGGAGTACGGATCATAAGAAGGTTGTCGATTATTGCCTAGATACATGGTTGAATCCTTGGAAGGAAAAGTTTGTTTATGCATGGACCAATAAGTACAAGCACTACAAAAATGAGTCCACGAGTATTGCAGAGCAGTCCCATGGACGTTTGAAAAAAATTCTTTAAGAGAACACCGGTGGGGTAGTTACGGTACAGGAAGCTATTCACGAGCACGCCGAGGATGACCTTAGCAAGATAGTGACTCAGATGGAGTATAGTAAGGACCGTTTTTTGAAGCAATACATGGAAGACAAAGAATTGCTACGCGGGGTTTCGCACCAAGTATCATGGTGGGCAATAAATCATATGATGACTGAACTTAACAAATTTCGAGCGAAAGCTTCCGATGGAAAAGTCATTAAATGTAATTGTACAACTGAGACGTGGCTTGGCCTCCCTGTAAACATAAGCTCGGTGGGTACAAGGGGATCATTCCCATTGAAGATATCGATCCTTTTTGGAAGCAACTTGGGTTCATCCCAAATCCCACAGGAGCCGCTGATGAACAATTTGGAGACCTTGAGATTGGCAAGTATATCAATGAGAAATATCGAAAAACGAATTGTGCAGGAAGACAGATACTGGTTTCTAATTTGTGGCCGGCTGCCCGTAAGAGCTTGGGAGTAGAAGAAGAGCCAATCAAACAAAAACCACCGGGTAGACCCACAACTAAAAAGTCTTTTAGAGAAACCGTGAAAGCGGCAAAGAGTTGCAAAAGTGACCTGTCACGTCATCAGTATGTCCAGGCGGAATATACGGAGTATGAGAACTCTTTCGTACCCAAGGCAAGGGGTCCGCCAAAGGAAGACATGGATGTTGTAGACCATGTGGTCGGTACCCAGCAAAGCCAAACGAGCGGAATGGTTACGATAAGAGGAATAAAAGGTAATCCGCGCACCCCTAGAGATTCCCAAGGAAGACCACATCGTGTTGCTTACACTTTGTATAAAGAGTATACCGATCAACTTCCTCACGTCATCTTGGATCACCTTTTATCCACCGACGACGTTGACGGCGATGGAAATTGTGGTTACCATGTTGCAACGGAACAATTAGGGCATTTCGACGAGGCCGACGAACTTAAGCTCACCCAAATCGAATATGCAAGAAAAAAATGGCAGAAAAACTAGTTCAGGACAAACAACTATATTTGAAAATGCTCATGGAAGGAGATCAAAAAGAGAGGGAATTGAAGTTTAGGGAGTTGGTTTCAAACGTGAAATGGAGGAAGGGGTCGAAGAAGGCCGGTTATAAGTTTTGGATGCAAATGCCTTTTGGTGGCCAACTTTTGGCGGACACATTCACTTGTGTTGTAATTGTATTCAAAAAAGGCTTCCCCGGAGCCTCTTGTATGTACGTACCCTCAAAAACTAGGTGCGAGGCGGCGATAAAGAAAAGAAGAATTGTAATGGCACATGTCAATGATAACCATTACATAGGCTTGAAGATTTCCGAAGAATGTCCTCTACCACGGGTGTTTGGTGATTGGGGAGAGTACACCAAGGAGTGGACAAACCAGTATGAGTATGGAATGAACATTTGGAATGCTATGGACCCAACCCCGGTTTACTTAGACTTGGGAAATGAATCGTGAGAGAAGATGTTTATTCTCAACTATGCATTGCATTTTGAAGCATACTTTTTGATAATGGTTGTATCTTCTACCCAGATATTTGTATTTTGAAGAATGCTTAATGAATACAATGCGTTTTATCCTAGTTGGATTAAACCACCAACGACCCTCATAGGTAATTTGAATTATGTTACAGAGTCGTCAGCCATATATACATACACCTTAACGACCCTAACTGTAAAAATTTGCACGTCTCCTGGATGTTTATACGCCTAAAAGTCGTCATTCATATATACATACACGTTAACGACTCTAACCTTAAAAATTTGACAGTCTCCTGGATGTTTTTCAGCAATACAGTCGTCATCCATATTTACATAACCATTAACGACTCTAACGTTAAAATTTTGACAGTCTACTGGATGTTTTTCCAACTAAGAGTCGTCATTCATATATACATAACCATTAACGACTCTAACCTTAAAAATTTGACAGTCTCCTGGATGTTTAAATACTTAGAGTCGTGATCCCTATAAACATACAAAGTAACGACTCTAGTTATTCGCCCGAGAGTCGTCATCATTATAGTGTATACATGGACGACTCTATTAAGAAAACCCCCCACGGTTTTTTTTGTATACACTTTTTCCCAAAAAAAATAGCCGTTGGTAATTATTGTATATATAGAGGAACACTTCCAGGAGCAAATTCAATTGAAAACCACCTCAAGAATTTTAGTTTGTAAATGGAAAATCCTTCATCAACTACCAATTCAATTGATAACATACTTAGAAGATGCAAGTGACCAACCAAATCAATATTGGCAATGGAAGAAGAGATACGCAAAAAAAGCATGCGACCTACTAAAAAATCGTACACTTTCACGCCATATCCTACGAAGGAAGAAGAAGAGTTGCGCGAGGCCAAAAAACGAGACCAAGAACAATCCCAACTCCGTGAAAGATTCAAGCAAGTCGAGGAAGAGACCGAATGGGTTAAAATTTATTACATCGTCAAGGATCTCCACGAAGAACATGAACATGATAGTATATTTTGGAGCCAAGTTGGTTCGGGTCCTTTCGTTAATAACAACAACAAACTACGATATCCTTACTTGCCGTCCCACATTAGTCATAGGACGATTCTTGTTATAAAATTGTGCACCAAGTACAACGAGTTTCTCGCGAGGCACAAAGGGGATAGGCGTGCTGCTCAGGCCGCATATACCAAATGGAGAGGAGAGCCTTTTTTATCACATTAAAGCCGCCATGCTAGTTGAATCTCGCTTTGAGAAACATGAATAACATGTAATGTGTTCAAAGGAATTTCCACCTTCTAATTAATATTTAATATGCTACTATTCCAAGTTTCCTTTCAATCGAGATTCAATTTATTTTAATAAACAGTCGTTATCTCTGTTTGTTAATTCAGTGACGACTATACCTAAGTCGTCATATGACTAATTTTGCAACAACCTGCTCTTGAGTCGTCAACACGTTTAATCACGTAGCTAACGACCCATGTTGTGAATTTCAAAAAAAATAACCGTTGGGATTTTCTTCTATATAATACCACCCCATCCTCTAGAGAAAATAGCCCAAAACCATTCTTTTTTCCACCAAACTACGTAATCTTTCAATTGCAATGGCTGAATGGGAACCGTATGAAGATTTGTGTCTCGTTAAATCGTTTGCTAATACCTTTCGTGAACGTCCAAATGAAATCTATTCAATGTTTTGGAAGAGAGTTAAGGAGTTCTTCTACGGGCGTACCGCGAATCCTAATAACCGAAAATGGAGAGACTTGGCATTTCGATTCAACTACATTAAAAGTGCAATGAGAGAGTATGTAAAAGTTATAAATATGGTGTACGACCATCATCCACGAGCTCCTCTTAAGGAAAAAGTGAGTAATTCGTTAATATTTATACTTTCCTCATGCTTCAAAGTTACTAACATATAACATTCCTCGTTTAATTTCAGCTGGAACGTTTCAATGGGTTATGGACAATACGTAATGGGGATACTAAGTTCATTCACCACAAAGAATATACAACGTTGTATCGTCGAGCGAGAAGGTTCATTGACAAGCATTTGATGTGTCAAATTCAAGAATACCCATATTAACTATTATGTAATTCTAGATTGATGGAATGTTAACTAGAATCAAAGAGTCGTTACTATTCTATGTTATAAACATAACGAATCAATTATAAACCCATGTTGGACTTTCTCCTTATTGTTATTTTAACTAAGAGTCGTCAGTATATCCCATATAAAAGCAACGACTCTGTATACCTAAAAGGGGTATTTTTCGGATTTAATACAAATATAAAGTCGTTAACCTGCTATATGATCCCGCTAACGACTCTATCCATAGAAAATATGGTTCATCTCCTGGATGTTTTTGCTAACCTAGAGTCGTCATTGGTTTATACATAATAAATAAGGACTCTAGACATATAAAATGTCGTTCATCTCCTGGATGTTTTGCTGACCGAGAGTCGTCAATGGTTACCATATAATCGATAACGACTCTAGGCAGAAAAAAAAATGTCATCACTGTGTTCATTTCCCTCTGAGTCGTTACACTTCTAATTGAAACACTTAACGACTTTGTGTATCAGAAATAGGGTCGTTAATCTGCTACAGAACAAATCTGATGACCCTAACTCTATCACAGTGTATAATCTTGACTGCATTAGAGTACTACATTATTCTAACAAACATACTAGTAAACATCCTTCTTAAAACCAAGTAGTTTCAACAAACCATCCAAACCAAACACATAAGTAGTTTCAACAAACACATAAGTTCAAGTCATAAAGTAAAATAAACATAAGTTCAAGTAGACGGTAACATCTCCTCACTCAAGACTACCATCTCGACCTCGACCTCCTCTTTACTTCCCTGACCGGGAAACTTTCCGGCTTTTCTTAGGAGGAGAACCCTGAGTATCACTGCCCCCTGGGGATCCACCATCTTCTCCGGTACCTTGTTCATCATGATGTCGGCTACTTTGCCCCTGTTCACCACGTTGTTGTGCTAGTCGGTTACGTGTTTTCCGGGTCCTATTACCTTCCTTGGCCAGCTCAGCAAACATCTTCTTTGCATTGGGATTTTCAATGTGCGTGCAATAATCAGCGTACCGACGTTGCTTCGCAGGATCAATCACTTCCCCTTTGTTAGCCGAGCAACAAAAAGCCTTGACAAAAAGCTTCATTCGTTCCCTCTATATACATTAAAAAAATAATTCTAATGAACTGACGTATATTTGTATGTAAATGAATAACACAATTACACAAATAAATACTCACCACTAGTTTAAGAATGGTAGTATCATCTCTACCGTCAGCCTTGAAAAAGCAGAGATGTGGATGCTCTGTTGGTCCTCCTACCTGTAGTCTGATCGATCCGTATTACCCTACCATGGGAGAAGCCTTCGTACCATTGATAGTAATCCGTTGTTGCCTCGTAACCTTCATCCACATGCACCCAAAATGTGATGTCCACGAGGCTAGAATGTCTATTATTCCAATGCTTGACATCAATTGCAGGTTCATAAACCACTTTTATGTCATCCTTGTCGGCCTCACATTTGTTCAACTTGTGCTTGAACGGAGGTACATAGTCTTCATCGGGTGAATCTTGAACAAACCCAAGTTGACGCATGATTCTCATAGGATTGTACATTGAAAAACCGTTAGGGTGAAACAAAGGGCCATGGTAATACACGACATCTTCCACTGCACCAACTCTAGCATCCTTGTAAGGAGTAAAGATTACCTCTTCCGCCGTGATGTTGTCAAGTTTTTTACGCATTTCTATCAACGCATCAGTTTGTTCCCTATCATGAGAACCGGAGTACAACCAACGGGTTCCTGTTGGACTACCTGGGCTCCATTTTGGGTTGATTTTCACATCTTCATTGTCTTTGAACAGTGACGGGAAATGATCATAAATCCACACCTACAACAACCAAAGTTCAAATTTTTTAAACAATCAAATAAACATAAAAATATATCAAAGGAAAAAAACATACTAAAAAAGACAACTTTCATCAATCCCAATACCTGGATTAGAGCCAAATTCCCATTAATTTGAGAAGTTCGTTCGCGAGATCCCTGGGAAAGCTGACCATTCAGATGTGCAACTATGGCAGTCCCCCAAGAGTACTTGTTCACATCTTCTAAGGGGTCCAAAAGTGAAGAAGGTTGGCGCGACCCTGTTACCTTTCTTTGTCGGAAATACAACCGACGCAAGGACGTACAACAAATACGCAGCCGCGGCATAACGACATTCCATATCAGAGAGACCTTTTTTTTTTCCTTCTCTTCGTACGTACCAGCAAACATCGCGCCTAATGTCCACAAGTTTGAACTCTTTCTTCGGGGTACTTAGTTCCCGACACGAAAAGCCCATCGGTCTTCTCTTTATCCCTGCCAAACAAGTTCTTGGTCCATGTATAAATTTCATCCCAACTAGGCCTTCTCTTGAAATTGTCACTGGTTGATTTACCTTCGACCTGCACCCCTAATATCTGTTCTGCATCATCAGGAGTCAATGCCATCTCGCCAAAAGGAAGTTGGAATGTGTCGACTTCAGCGTAATACCTTTCACAGAAACTAGATACTGCAAACTTGTCATACGCAATCACAGAGTTCACAACGGCATTGTACAAACCGGAGTTTTCAACATATTCTCTAACTCTTGCACATTCACCTTTTAGCGGCCACAACTCCATTTTCTTAAAAGAAGATTGGTGCCTGAAAAGACGTGCGGCATTCTTATGATCCTACAAAAAATAAACAAATAAATATTAAAAAACATATTAGAAAGTTAATATCAACCAACTAATCAAATAGCAAGCAAAGATGGGATTCTTACGATTGTCTCATAGATGGTATGAGCCCACGATCCAGAATATCCAAATAGAACTTTGCCCCCATCTCTAGGTTCTCCTCTTGGTTTACCACTTCGAAGAGGCTCCAACATCAAATGAGTAGCGGGAACGTGTCTCGCGCTGGGTGCAATATCAGTTCCATCCTTCTTAACCCTCTTTACCGGCTTCGGCTTTGCATTCTGTTCTTCATGTTCTACATCTTGTTTACCATCATCCTCTTCATCATCCTTACCAGCAACATCATCCCCTTCATCCTCTTCCTCCTCATGACCACCATTATTACCTCCATCCCCTTCCTGCTCATCATCATCACCATTACCATCATCAGAATCATCACCACTAACATTATCTTCATCATCATTGTCACTCTCTACTTCCTCTTCACCTCGTACGGGAGGATCTTCTTGTATCTCCTCTTCTTGGATTTCTTCTTCTTCACCACTACTGCTAGCGGAAATAACAGGAGAGTCCGATTCTGATGAATCCGACAACTCATTACCTTTGTCTCTTGGTTCGGTGATAGAAAATGATACCTCACTCGGCTTCTTACCGCGTAATGGATCGGCAAGTAAGTATTTATCATGGCGGGGAGCTTTGGAAGGAGGAGTTATCGTCATTGGAACCTTGTCTTTGGTTCTGCATTTGGTTTCGAAACAAAAAAACAAAAAAAAACCCAATAATACATCAACTTCATGGTTATCAGATCAAGAGTCGTCACTCCAATAAGCTACAACACAAACGACCCTTTTATATCATGTGACGACTAAAAATCATATGATGGCGACCCTTCCTAAAAACAAAGGGTCGTCAAAATATTGTTAACGATCCTACAATTTGGGTTGACGACTCTAGGGCATATACTTAAATGACGACTCAAGGGGAAATGAGATGACGACACTATCAATTTTTGGAACAGAGGGCTGTTCGAGTTCCATCTAGAGTCGTTAAGAAATAAATAAGGGTCGGCAAACAAGAGTCGTCATCTGCAACATAGAAGATTAACGACTCTATTCTAAGGCAAAAAATGTCGAAGTAGCAGAATAAGGGTCGTCATCTTCAACCTAATACACTAACGATTTTTCATAAAATAAGCATGCAAATGAAAAGTCGTTAGGGGTATCCACTACGATACTAACGACCCTTTAACTGAAACCGCTAAATTTCAGTTACCAGACTCAATTTCACAATCAAAACACAACAAAAAAAACGCATAGAAGGTGGGTTTAAGTTCACATACCTTCTAATTGGACCCATATCTTCTTTGGGTTTCGATTTTTTGGGTTTGGGAGTTCGTCCCTCGATTACCTTTCCTTTGACGGTGTCGACGAGATTGGGGATTTGACGTTCTTTGCGAGCGGTCTGCTTTGTACGAGCCATGTTTGAAGAAGAAGTTAATCGTCGATTATCTTCTAACATCGATGATGAAACGATGAATCGGTCGAAGAAAAAAAAAATCGTCGTGAGTCGTTAATGGTGGTGGTGGAGAGGAAGAGGAGAGGAAGTGGAGAGGAAGATGAAAAGAAAAAAAGAAAAACTGATTTTCTCTTTTGGTTTAGTTTAGGGTATATGAATTGGGGGCCTAATTATGATTTCTAATTAGTGTTAACTGATTTTTAAGATTTGTGTTTAGTAAAGGGTAAAACAGTCTTTTCAATATCGGATTTATACGCCCTTCAAAAAATTGGGGTGGAAATAAAATAGTATGGCCCCCAATTAAAATGTCTGGCCCCCAATCAAATTAGGTTTATTAACCTGGCATTTTTAGGGGCGACCCCAAACGAATTAGGGGCGACACTAAAAGACAAAAAAGGTCACCCAAACGTAAATCTAAGCTACCCCTTATCTTCGATTTTTCGAAATGGCCAATATGCCCTTATATAATCGGTACGCAACACAATAATCGGTAGGTTAAAAGTGAATCGGTAGGTTAAATTGAAACTATACCTACCGATTATTGTGTAGATACTTCGGCTAATAATCCCTTTTATAATCGGTAGCTTATCCAACTTGTAAGACTACCGATTATAAGGAGCCCCATGTTCAACCTTGGGCAAATTCCATAGGTTTTGAGGGGTGCAGAGCCAACCATAACCACTTGGCTTGAGCTGTGGATGTAGCCATAATCGGAAGCCTAATGGGTTACATACACTACCGATTATAAGTTGCCCCAAAATGAGTTTTTTCTAAAATCCTTCACGTAATGAATTTTGAAATCTACCATAATCGGTAGGGTATATAATTATATAACCAACCGATTATAACAACCCCAGATCCAACCTTTGCCATATTTCATAGGTTTTGAGTGTACACAGCCAGCCATAACCACTTGGTTCGTGTTTTGGATGCAGCGTTAATCGGGAGTTAAATATATTACCAAACCATCCGATTATGGGTTGCCCCAAAATGAGTTTTTTTCTAAAATCCTTCATGTAAGGGAATTTGAAATATACCACAATCGGTAGAGTTAACAACTTAACAACCTACCGATTATAAGGAGCCCCAGATCGAACCCTTGCCAAATTCCATAGGTTTGGAATGTACAGAGCCAGGCATAACCATGTGGTTCGTGATTTGGATGTAGCCATAATCGTAAGACAAATAGGTTCCACAACCTACCGATTATAGGTTGCCCCAAATTTAGTTTTTTCTAAAATTCTTCTTGTGATGAATTTTGAAATCTACCATAATCGGTAGTCTACTCAACTTAATAACCTACCGATTGTAAGGAGCCCCAGATCGAGCCCTTGCCAAATTCCATAGGTTTTGAGTGTACAGAGCCAGGCATAACCATGTGGTTCGTGATTTGGATGTAACCATAATCGGACGTCAAGCAAGTTACATAACCTACCGATTATAGGTTGCCCCAAAATCAAATTTTGAAAGCTACCACATAATCGGTAGATTTTCTAACTCAAATACCTACCGATTAGCCTGGCATTTCAAACCAAATTTCAGAAATAGCCGTTGGAGTTTTTGGGAAAAAGAAAAAGAGCCGTTGGAACCTAAACCTATATAAAGAAACTCATATCTATCACCCCAATTGCACCAAACTCTTTCCTCTCTTGATTCTAATTTTGAAAACCAAAAACATGGATATTGCTTTTGCCGAAGAAGAAGATTGTGCTATTTATAGAGCGTGGGTTGTGGTAATGCTCATGATCGTGTTCACAAGCTCCACAAAAGGGAATCAAGAGCATTTATGGAACCGTATTTTAATGGTATTTGAGGCGTTAGATGGTAATCGAATTCGAAGATCATCCAATGACATTAAGATGAGAAAGAAGGCGGTCGACAAGGAGATTGACAAACTTGAAGATGAAGAACGATTTGTTAGGGACGCTTTTTCTTGGTGGACGTATGAAAAACGAGTAAGTATCTTTATAACTCCGACTCACATTAACATAAGTTAGTACTAACTTGTTACTCATTCGTAATTTCAGAGAAATCTTGTTGATCATCGGTATATGGACCTCTACGGGAAACGATTTGAACATGAAGGATGTTACAAGATCAAGAGGGACAATTTCTGTGGTGTTTGGACGTTATGATCTTTTTTAATACTTTTATGGTCAATTAGGAGTATGGATTTAGGTGCTTTTGACGAAATTGTAAGGTTAAGGTCGTTTGAACTTTATGTAATGGATGTAATCGGAGGATTATTAATATAAAAAAATTTCGATTATAAACAAACGGAAGCGTATTTTGTTAAACAAACAACCAATTAATATATTCGGTTACCTTATGTGTCAACTTTGTTTCCGATTATGGTGTTATTTGGTCCCAGGAAACATAAGTTCTTTCACAGAAAATAATCGGATATTAACAAAAACTAAACCTACCGATTCATTTAATTCGGAAGTCAAGGTGAAAATTTACCTTCCGATTATGGTGTTGTTTGGTTCCATAAACCATAGTTGTTTTTTGGTAGAATAATCGGAAATTAACAAAACCTAAAACTACCGATTAATAATATGCGTAAGTCAATGTGCATAATTACCTCCCGATTATGGTGTTGTTTGGTTCCAGAAAACAAATTTTTTTTTACATAGAATAGTCGGAAGGAACATAACAAATAAACCTACCGATTATTATTATTCGAAAGTGAAGGTGCACAATTCCCTTAGGTTGTGGTGTTGTTTGGATCTGAGAAGACAAGTTTTCTTTACACATGATAATCGGAAGGAAAAGTATATTAGCAATCTTCCGATTCTGACAAAATATTTTGCAAAATCCCCAGAATCGGTAGGTTAATAATGTATAATGTTACCGATTCTGACTAAAAAAATGCAACATCCCCAGAATCGGTAGGTTCATATATAAACTTATCTTCCGATTGTGTTCCAAAATTCAACACTTTCATGTCTCTTCATGTGATTCGCTTGCGAGTCATCGTTAAATGCATGAACATAGCAACATAACCATTCATAATCCATAAACATAACGTAACAACTAATAATCCGACACAAACTTTGAAACCGACATAATCCGACATAATCCAACATAAACAAAATTATCCATAAAGTTAACGAAAAACATCGAGAGTTTACAACATCGAAAGTTTACTTGTTCCTTTTTGCTTGGATTTTGCGACCTTTACCACCTCTACGACTTGGACCAACATCCTCATTGGTTTCATCAACTTGAGTGCTCGATGACGCCCGAGTTCTTTTGGTCACCTTGGTTGTAGGTTTCTTTTGCACTTTTTCCCCGAACTGAGATGCATACTCCTCATTGTCAATGTTATCAATCAACTCTTGGTGTTTTTTTATCTTCTCAAGTGGCACAGGATCTCCGGACTTTATGCAATCAGTGCACCATTTGGACAAACGCTTGAACCTGGTCATCTGTTTTAATGCATAACATACCATCAAACGGTTATTACTCTATTTTGACCCATAATATTAAACTAAATTAACAAAACAATACGTACCAATCTATCAAAACCCGCAGGCTTCTCTTTGAGGATACTCTTGTACGAAGCTGGCTTTGCTTTAAGATCACGGATTACACGAATATGAGAAACATTGCGGTACCAATCCATATAGTTGGGAGCATTTTCAAAACCTTGGTTGGCTGCCCTTCCTTGGTTGATCAAGTAATGCGCCCTTCTATCCCAATGGAATTTACAGGATGGTGAACCCTTGTGAACCACCGTGATAGAATCTTTATCAACTCGCAGTGCTCCAGATCCAAAGTGAAATTGCCATGGATTTCCTCCTTTGGTATACCTTGTACAAAACCGTGTTGTGCATCACCCTTGAGGCATTGTACATCACATATCATGTGGGGTGCCACAACGGTCCAAAATAAAGTGCCAAATCGGACCGACCCGCGATATGTCCAGCAGCTCGGTCTTCCTTGTATGGATCAAAGCATACGTCTTGGGCATTAAGTGAGTCCAAAATCTCCCTCAAACGAATCAGCTGCTGCTCCTTCGTCCTAGAATGGTTGTCATCGAAGACGTACTTTGTTCCTATAGGGTCACCTTTCTCCCACGCCGGGTTTTCAATGGCCAATCCCAAGATAGGGAAGTGGTCGTAGATCCATGTCTATATTGTCATTTTTGCAAGTATTAGGAAATTGATTCTTCAATAGTATAAAAATAAAAAAATAACTTAGTATGTGGAGTTAATAAACAATACCTGTAGTAGACTCACATTCCCGGCCACTTGGCTAATTCCAAGCCTCGACGCCTTTCTCAACTCTTCCATCAACCACGCATGGCATGCCGTGCCCCAAGAGTACTCATGCACTTTATCGAGAGGATCCAGAAGTTGTAAAAGGTTGGCGTCGACCCGATTGCCACTGGTATTGGGGAAAATGACACATCCCAATACACATAGGAGATATGCGGTGGCCGCGTGGTTGACTTGCTCGTCCGTTAAAGTTCCCTTCTCTTCTTTATCCTTGGTGCCCTTGAACATATCCATCGAGTACCCATGTTGAACTGTCTAGTTCTATACTTCATGCATCTTTTGAACTCTAGTTGTTGATGTTTCTTCATCACAACCCAAACACTTCTTAGTCAGATCATAAAGATTCCTCCATTCCAACTGCTTAGTGAACTCAGCCCTAACACCCTTGCCATGGACGGGGAGTTTAAGAATCTTCTCAACATCATCTGGGGTTATCGTCATCTCCCCAAACGGCATATGGAAGGTGTCGGTCTCAGGATAAAGTCTCTCCACAAACGCCGATATATCCACCCGGTCATGTTCCAACATTGAGTTCTCCACAGCATCATCCAACCCTGAATTTGCAATAATGGTCTTGAACCTTTCACATTCACCATCCAAAGGCCAATCTAGCATTTTTGTTGGTGCGGCGGTCGCTTTGAGTAAACGAACCGCATCGGAATGATACTATTAAACACATGAAAAGTTAAAAAATAAAATTAGAATTACCTAAAACTATAACCCTTAAAAGTATTTCGAAGAAAAACATAATAGGTTAATAAAATGGATACGATCATTACCTCAGTTTCATATATTTCTCTGGCCCAGGATTCTTTGTATCAAAATAACAATTCTCCTCCATCCTCTGGCAGCCCAAGGATTACACCTTCTGGAATATCTTTCACCTTTAGTTCATCTGGGACAAGGTGTTTCGCTTTCTTTCGAGGAGGATTTTTCTTTTCGGCTTCTCCTTCTTCTTGAGCACCACTAGGTTGTCCTACTTCTGGTTTCGATGGTGGAGCACTTGGTTGAACAGATTCTTGAATCGGTTGTGATTGAGAGGCACTTGGTTGAACACCTTCTTGGATTGGTTGTGATTGAGAGGCACTTGGTTGAACACCTTCTTGAACCGGTTCTGATTGAGGGGCACTAGGTTGAACAGCTTCTTGGCTTTGTTGTTGAGTTCCATCTTGAGCACTTGAAGCGGCGTTAGCGATCCTAGCTCTCCTTGCACTAGTTTGTCGGGTTCGACGCCTATCCTTCCTTGCACTAGCCGAGACAATTGCATCTTGGATGTTTTTACCTCGCCTATCCCTAAACAACAAAAGAAAGTACAACATGTTATTAATCTATATATTTGGTTGGTTGATTTAACCAATTGCCTCCGATTACTCTCAATCGTAAATATCAGTTCACCTAAAGCTACCGAATACGTATAATCGGAAACAAAAGAAAAATTTTGGTGTTCGAATATGTTTATCTACACACAATAATCGGAAGCTAAATTTCAACATAACCCCCCGAATACTAATACTAATAATCGAAAGTCATAAAAATTCCATCCTTCCGAATGCATCACAATCGGAAGCCTCACAAAACTAATTTCTACCGAATATGCATCACTTTAAGTCCAGAAATTACTCAAGTGGTTCAGCCTAAACAATCGGAAGGAAATTACAAAATATAGCACCCGATTATTGGGTCTCTAATACTTGTTCTTCATTAGTATATTCGGAAGGAAAAAACAAAATTAGCTTCCGATTATGATCGATTTAGGCCTCAGTAACGAAAAACGTTCTATAATCAGTAAGCAACCTAAATATTTAACACCCGAATATGACAAATGTTCTCGTGAAATGAAGAATTCGGCCACAATCGGAAGTTTAAAACAATACCTAACCTACCGAATCTGGGTAATAACCGAAAACCCTAAAAAAAAAACATGGATTCGTCGAATTGAAGCAATATAAACCTAATTAATGGTTGAATCTTACCTAATCGACGCCATTTCAAGTTGCCTGAGAGTTTGGCTATCAGTATCGCCTACATTAGGGACTTCATCTTCTCCGTGTTCTTCGGGTTCGTGAGTTAAAACCTCTTTATTACGGGCATGCAATCCAATATTCGGATCCTCACCGCGCACTACGTTTTTGGTTCGAGCTTTCTTATGTTCCTTTTCTTTCATCTTTATAGAGAATAATCGACGATGATTTGATTCGACGATTAACGATATATAGCGCGGAGAGGGGGAGAGTTTTCCTCTCTGTAATCGGAGGGAAATAGGAGAAGAGGAGTTGAAGTGGAAGTTGAAAAGAAAATGAAGTAAAATGAATTTATGTTGAATTTGGTTTTATCTGTCAAACGGTTATTAATCGGCAGGTAATACCACCTAATTAGCTACCGATTGTTGAGTAGCCCAAAATCGGTAAAGGGGGTTACTTATAACCTACCGATTATTGGAAGCCCCAAATTGAACCTTTGCCAAATTCCATAGTTTCGAAGGTACAGGGCCGACCATAACCACTTGGCTTGAGCTGTGGATGTAGCCATAATCGGAATATAAATATATTACCCAACCTTCCGATTATAGGTTGCCCCAAAATGAGTTTTTTCTAAAATCCTTCATTGTAGGAAATTTGAAATCTACCATAATCGGTAGGAATGTTTACTTTTACCATCCCGATTATGGGAAGCCCTCAATCGTTAGCTTAGATATTTTTTTATTCGTCCGATTATATAGGAGCCCCAAATTTCACCATTGCAAAATTCTTAAGATTTCTTATTTGTATACTTTAACAATCGGTAGTCTCGTGAGGTTGTTTTTCCTACCGATTGTTATAGAAGCTAGATGCGAGTTTGGCACAAAATCGATATTAATCGGTAATATAATATCGTTGCTAAGCTTCCGATTGCTTTATAATAATCAGACACAAAATAGCTTCCGATTATGTAAGGGCATTAACGTATTCTCCGCGTTTTTGGACATCCCTTAACGGTGTATATGGGCTGGGAATAAAAAAGTCGCCCCTAATTCTTTTGGGGTCGCCCCTAAAAGTGCCAGGTTTATTAAGGGACCTCACACAGGGAGGTTTGAACTGATACAAAGAGGTGGAGAATCAGCATTCCACCACATATTTACATTGTCATGCATAGCAAACTGACACAACAAATGTGCTAAAGAGTTTGCACTTTTAGGAACAGATGTTATATCTATTCGAAACCTATCGCGCTCTAAATGTTTGTATTTTATTTCCTTCCTTCAATTATCACGAGAGTCAGACGTGTTTTTAATTAGCCACGCACCACAGGCGATAGAACACTCGGCACCGAGGATTGAGTTCTTTGTTTTTGTTTTTTTAAGGGAAAAGGGGCTTAAACAACCTGGCGAGATTGGGGTACGCCCAGATTTGAATGGACCTAGTGCCCTTACTAAGGGGAGGTAAAATATGGGTGAGTTTATTTTAATACCCTTGAACTAATTAAACTTAAAAACTAAACCCTATTTTAATCGGTTAAACTCTTAATTTTCTCTTCCTCCTTCATCTTCCGTTAACCTCTCTGCAAATCGTCAATTTTGATTTTCCACAAAAATGGTTGATTCTAAACGATCAAGCAACAATAAAGATTCAACAGGTAATATCAAAATATCCAAATCAGAGGGAAAAGGTAAAGGAAAAGTTGGAACTAGTGAAATCAGGAACCCCGAGAATGCAATCCATGAGAATGTTGAAAAGAACCCTCCACCTGCGAAAAGAAGACTGTAAGTGATGTCTAAACTCAAACCCATTATTGTGTTGTGTGTTTTGATTGTTATATTAGATTAGAAATCGAAAATGATGATTTTCAGGGTCTTTAGTCGGCGGGGTTTTTAAAAAATAAGATGTCGGTCTTAGGATGTAAGTTGTAGTCGGCAGGGTCGTAACATGAATAACATGTCGACTTTTCATAATTGCCATGGCGACTGTGAAACATTAACCAGGGCCGGCATGGTAATCAATAACCAACTTTGCCGACTTTTGCTTAGTCGTCATATTCTTAGGCTTCTACCGTCACGACTTTATGTCACAGAAACTTGATTTTCCTGAGTTAATAGTCGGCATCTTATATGAATAGGACCATGCCGACTAATACTTAGTCGGCATTGTTTAGATTATTGACCATGCTGACTAGGTAACCAGAACCATGTTTCAATGTGTAAAATTTTCATATCTTTTATTTGTGTATTGTTTAGGTTCCCAGAGGAAAACATAGAAGTTATCCCTTGTCCTAACAATGCAGCAGAGCTATTAGAATGGATTGACAAGCTTCATCCTTCTTTAGAAAATCCTGCTGATGAAACTGAAGAGAATTGCCCTGTAAGAAAGTTACTTCTGATGGGTAAGAAAGATCCTAAAAAAATTTAAGGTTTATGAACAGTCCTAGCAATCCCCTCAACTATGTTGAATGCACATAATCAGAGGAAGAAGAAGAAGAAGAGGTTGATCCAAGAACTTTTTTCAAGGCATCTGACTTTTCTGGAGTGAACCCCTATTACAATGAGGCTGGTGACTACATAGGTCCAGTGAAGGGAAAAGCAAAAGCTGATGCTGGTGCAAAAGTTAGTGATGGTTAAAAAGCTAGTGATGTGGTGGAAGATAATAACAATGAGAAGGATCCATGAAACTTTGTTTGATATGTTTGCGTTATTATGTTTCCAATATTATGTTTTGAACTCTTAGATTGTGGTTTTAGACTTGTCAGTAACTCTTACACTTATGTTAATTTTCAGTTTCACTTGCTTTAGAAACTTTTTCTTTTCTGCAGGTTTAAACAATATTAGAGTTGTAGTAAGTCGGCATGGTTTGAAATGCTCGACCTTGCCGACTTTCTATAACATGTTAATGTTAGTGGTATAAAAATATTACTTTTAAGTACAAAGTACAACCCATTAAATTCTCAACGGCTAGAATTTTCAAAATCAAGACATTAAGTGTGTTGTCATTATAAAAGCACTTTCAACTTCATATTCAACCATGGATAAAGAATGGAAGTTTCAAGTGCAACACAACCAAATATTTGTAGTCTTTGTACACTAAGTGGTCATTTTGCAAATGATTGTCGCTTTGAAGGAAGCAAATGCATCATTGATGGTTGTAAGGGGTTCATATTTCTCATGAAAGCTGCAATAGGAGATGTATATCAGCCGTATGCTTCAAAATGCACCTGCTGTGGATTTTTCTATTGGATAGATGAGCGCCTAGCTCCGTATGAAGATGAAGTTGCTAAAATCAACCTTCTACCATGCACAGATCCATGTTGCGACGGTAAAATGAAGCTAATTACCTCTCCTAAAAACTTGTGTACCGGAAAAAGATACTATATATGTCCCAAATGTGTTAGGGTTAAGTTTTTAAGGTTTGTATGCTCTAATTAAATGTTGAGTGCATCTGTTGATGATGGTTTTTAGATTAGGGGTAAAATCGTAAAACCCTAGTCAGACAGTGACGTCACAGAACTTGAGTAATAATGTCCCAACCAAGCACATTTATTGAACCCTTTAATTTGTCTGCGAGAAAATTAGTAGGGTACCTTTTTTTAATGCTGATTAGGGTTTCGACAGGCCAAAACCCTAATTCTCACACCGCATGTGCCAATGGCTAACCATGCCAGCCACACCTACCGCGCCAAAGCATGCCAACCATGCTAGCCGCATCCCTGTGCCAATGGCAAACCATGCCAGACACACCTACCGCGCCAAGGCATGCCAACCATGCTAGCCGCACCCCAGTGCCAATGGCAAACCATGCCAGACACACCTACCGCGCCAAGACATGCCAACCATGCTAGCCGCACCCCAGTGCCAATGGCAAACCATGTCAGCCACAGCGCCAAAGCATGCCAACCATGCCAGCCGCACCCCAGTGCCAATGGCAAACCATGCTAGCCACACCTACCGCGCCAAGACATGCCAACCATGCTAGCCGCACCCCAGTGCCAATGGCAAACCATGCCAGCCACCGCGCCAAAGCATGCCAACCATGCCAGCCGCACCCCAGTGCCAATGGCAAACCATGCCAGCCACACCTACCACGCCTTGCCAAACGCACCTCGCCATGGCCCCATGCCAACCTAGCCGCGCCACCTTGCTGGCCTTCCCTACGCAACTACCAAAAACGAAGGAGTGCGACAATCAGCGGTCGCCTTTCAATCCCAGGAGCAAATCCTATCCATCTGAGGTTACCAAACGACCTTTGGCCCAAAACCCTAGCTTGGTCACGAACCTAGCTAAGCTAGCCACGCCATGCGCCCATGGCAAACCGTTGGCCCCACATGCCAAGCCAACACACCTTGCCTTGTCCCTAGCCAAGCTAGCCACGCCATGTGCCCATGGCAAACCCTTGGCCCCACATGCCAAGCCAAACGCACCTTGCCTTGGCCCTAGCCAAGCTAGCCACGCCATGCGCCCATGGCAAACCCTTGGCCCCACATGCCAAGCCAAACCGCACCTAGCCATGCTATCCACGCCATGCGCCCATGGCAAACCATTGGCCCCACATGCCAAGCCAAACCGTACCTAGCCAAACTAGCCACGCCATGCGCCCATGGCAAACCCTTGGCCCCATATGCCAATCCAAACCGCACCTAGCCAAGCTAGCCACGCCATGCGCCCATGGCAAACCCTTGGCCCCACATGCCAAGCCAAGCCGCACCTAGCCAAGCTAGCCACGCCATGCGCCCATGGCAAACCCTTGGCCCCACATGCCAAGCCAAACCTAGCCAAGCTAGCCACGCCATGCTCCCATGGAAAACCCTTGGCCCCACATGCCAAGCCAAACCACACCTAGCCAAGCTAGCCACGCCACGCGCCCATGGCAAACCCTTGGCCCTACATGCCAAGCCTAGCCAAGCTAGCCACGCCATGCGCCCATGACAAACCCTTGGCCCCACATGCCAAGCCAAGCCACACCTTGCCTTGGCACCTAGCCATGCTAGCCGCACCATGTTCCAACGGCTTTCCAAACCCTTGGCCCCACATGCCAAGCCAGGCCACACCTTGCCTTGGCATCTAGCCATGCTAGGCGCACCATGTGCCAACGGCTTTCCAAACCCTTGGCCCCACATGCCAAACGCACCTAGCCGCGCCACCATGATGGCCTTCCCTACGCGGCTACCAAAACGAAGGCGTGCGACAATCGACGGTCCCCCTTCAATCCCAGGAGCAAATCCTAGCCCTCCAAGGTTACCAGATGACGCATGGTAACCTTTAGTCCGAAAACCTAAGTTTGGCCACACCAAACCACACCAACGGCATGCCAACCTAGCCGCGCCTCCATGCCACGCCAATGGCATGCCAACCTAGCCGCGCCACCATGCCATGTCAATGGCATGCTAACCTAGCCGCGCCACCATGCTGGCATTCCCTATGCGGCCACCAACGAACGAAAGCGTGCAAAGATCAACGGCTACCTTTCCTCTTAAGATACAAAATCTCGACCGTCGAAGGTCACCAAGCTACCAAGTCTCCCGAGCTCGACTTGTCAGGCAGCAACCCTATGCTACATGTTTTCCACAAAAACATTCGAGGCATCAACACATATCACAAACTGGGGGATCCTCTTTGGGTATTGGTTTGGCAGTTTACAGCGTGCGGCGTACACTACGCCCGTCATAAGGAAGTGTCATAAGGGTGAGGTGGTTAGTAAATACAGGGAGTTAAAAGTGAAACGTTCATGGGACATCAATTCCATATGTTAATGTTTTTATGGAACATCAATTCCATGCGTTAACGATTTTATGGAACATCAAATTCCATGCATACGGTTACCACCTCCTCCCATTTACTTACCCATTTTTCCATTCCTTAATGAGACCAGGGTACGTTTCACTCCGACTTGTATAAATAGGTCTTACCTATTTCCACAGAACAACAAGTTCATTCGGGAATACACAACACTCAGAAAATACTTGCTAGCTTACCATTTGTTAGCCTTCCCACTTTTCTGATACAAGTCGTAGTAACACAACTACTTTTCCAGAATCAACTATTCTGGTCTCATTACCTTCCTTGCTTCCCTCCCCAAAACCAACCCATTCTCCTTCACTTTGTGACCGAAGCAAGTCCGGAACGGCCATTTCTTGGTTTAGGCCGGACTTGTACAGATTGATCTCTCGAATCTAAAGTACTCCCTTGCAGTACATTGTTTAGGGTTCAAATTGTTTCTCACCCGTACACCCAAAATTACCGAAATCAGCAGAAACCATTTTCACCTACAAACAACATCTCAATGTACTAAGAATGTTACAGTCGGCATGTTTTAGTTTATATAAAATGAAGACTTCTTCATAGTCGTCAAGGTTGATCCATATTACTATAAGTTATTTAATTTCATTTTAGTCGGCATTATACAAAATTCTAAGAATGCAGACGACAGAACAGTCGGCAGTGAACAAAATAGTAATCGTGCCGACAAAAGTACAGTCGACAGTGTATTTATATAATACAATTCCGACTATAGCGTGGAGAACATCCAGGAACAATAGCAATTTTAAACCTTTTGGTCGGCAAGGTTGTCTTCTTCAACCTTGCCGACTAACAATTAGTCGGCATTGTAGGAGGACCACAACCTGCCGACTATAGTGTGAAGAACATCCAGGAACAATAGCATTTTTGTCCCTTTTAGTCGGCAAGGTTTTCTTCTTCAACACTGCCGACTAACAATAAGTCGGCATTGTAGGAGGACCACGACCATGCCGACCATCCCAGGCTTTCTTTTCCACTGTTGTCAGACATATGCAGTCGGCAACCTAAAAAAATTCTAACCTGCATACCTTGGGAAAACTTCAAACTAATTGTATAGTCGGCAAGGTCGTATAATAACTACAATGCCGACGATACAGTAAAACGCTTAAGTCGGCTGGTTAGAAAATACAAAACAATGCCGACGTATATAAATTGGAAGGAGTAAACACCAAAAAAAAACCACATCCATTTCACTTTATTCATTTTTAGTACTCCAATGTACATTACACAAAACACGAATGCGATTACAAAAAGATTCCTTATTTCCTAAGCGCAATCACCCATCGCTCAAATCTATTGGAGGGATTTCATTCAAATCTATGGGACCTTTGTTAGACTCATCTAAAGCATTCCAAAAGTGCATATTGTCATCATAAAGTTTCACCCATTCCTTGCTCTTGTTGTTTATGAACTTTTCCCAAAAACTAACCCTACAAAGAGGAGGTAATTGACATTCCTTGTTGAGTTGTAGACCAATAAAATGATTTTTATCCACCAAAGCCATAACAATTCTTCTATACTTGAGCTGCTCTACACAAACCGCATGTTTCGGTGCAAATGCTACACATAGTCCGTCACTAAAAAATGTACTACGCATGACCACGTATCCGCCAATAGATGGCCACACTCCGTCATTCTCATCCAATGTTCCCGTTTGATCGGTGCATTTTCCTCCGGGCTTTTAACACTAGTAAGCAATTCTTTAAAAGTCATTTTTTGTCCTCCATCGAACCTTTTAGCATCATTGAGATATAAAACTCCTTGTATTTTTCTTGTCGGGCAGCCATCTTCTTTCTTATGTATTAACATTGGGTGAGATTCTCCTCAACCGCTCCACCTAGGTGTCCCAATTGTTGGGACGCAACGTGAAACCCATAATTTCCATCCTTTGGGACGTCTTCGATACCAATAACGAACTCTCGAATAATTTGAGGGAGTTGTACGCGATATTCTTCCAATACCGGTTTTACTACCTTTCTCGGACGACCTCTTTTCTTCACAACATCTCCTTGACTAGCTTGACTCTCAATAGGTGTAATCTTTGGCTCCATGGGTTTTTCTATTAGTGTGGATGTTTCATTCCTCGGACGACCCCTTTTCTTTACAACGACTTCCATACTTGCTTGACTCTCAAGAGGTGGAGTGCTATTTGGATTCAAGTTTGAAACCATTGGTGTAGTTGTTTCTTTCCTCGGACGACTTCTTTTCTTTTTAGCCGACTCCTCTTTGTATTCCGCCTCGGTATAATCTTGTCTGGATGGATCGCATGTTGTAATCAAATACTCTTTAATTTGTTCCCTTTCTTCCGCCCTTGTCTTTGTGGTAGGTGGTCTACCCACTGGATCTTGTTTCAAGGGTTCTTGTAGTTCTTCCATAAACGGGTATACAAACGGCATCAACTTGTGCTTCATAGTTTGTTTGTTCAACCTATTCAATGTGGGGTACTTGTCGAGGAGCATTCTCCCAAGTTCCATGTTACCAAACTCTTCACCGGGATCTTCTCTTGGAGCCGGGATGAAAGATAGTTTCTTTCAATAAGGATCAATATCTTCAATCGGAATCATAGTTTCATACCTACCAAGCATATGACGACATGGATGTCCGATAGCCTTCATTATCCTACACTTACAAGGAGTACTCGGGTCGTCATACTTTTGATACAACTTGAGATGTTTCATCATGAAACGTATTGCCCATTGCGAGACGTTGCAATGTATACCAACAAGCAACCAATCATCCTCTTTAAGATCCTTCAACTTCTTGTACCTACTTTCTTCGAATTGCTTACTTATCTTGTTGATATCATTATTAGTGTACTCATGGATAACATGTTGCACCGTCACAATCCCATTTTGACTCGTGAAAAGTAGACCTTTTAGTGTCCCATGAGCTTGCTCTACCATACTTGTGGACTCAAGTTTGAAATGTTTATAGTCGTAAGTAAAAGCATACACAAACCTCTCTTTGTGTGGCCTCAACCATTGTCTCTTGCAATATTCCACTACTTTGGGGTAATTAGTGCCCCAATCATCCTCGAACTCCTTCAAGTTTATCTCATATGTTGCTACACTCATCGACCAAACCAACTTATCCGACGCTTTCATGAATAACCCAAATTTGATCTCACCTTCTTTCCATTCTTCTTCTTCTTTCTTTTTCTCTTCCTCTCTCTCCTCTTTAGTTATTTTACTAAGACGTTCATCTTCCTCTTTTTCACGTTTAATACATTTCTTTGTCTTTGGCTTTTGGATATGACTCCTACAATTCTTTCTAAGATTGCATTGTATGTGTCACGTGCACATTTTTATCGCCCCAAGTTCGAACGACCATTCGAATGTAAGTCACCTCGACACTTTCTCATTGCCATCTACCCGAGTACGAATGACCATTATAGTCGCCCAAGTCATTTCTCTTTATCCATCTCTCATGGATGACACATAGATTTAAATGACAAAGTATCATACTTGTGCTTCCAACTCTCATGGGTGGTATAGCTTCAAATTTCGCGTGTTCCATGGTCGCTCTTCCGGAGTACCGTCGGGTTTTAGTATCTTTTACGCACCCTCTCCGACTTTCGATACGATATTGTACGTCCCGCCCCATTTGGATGCCAGTTTCCCTCCTTTTTTATCTCGTTCATACTTAGGCAATTCTTTCAACACTAACTGCCTTGGATGAAAATCTCTCGGACGAACTTTCTTATTGTACAAGCCTCTAACCCAGTGCATACGCACCAGATGCAGTGGAAGTTTATGTGTACTCAAAAATATTGTTTTTTGAAGAGTAATCTTTTAAATTATATTAGAGATGGAAGAACGATGCTCTCCTTATTCCTTCACTTCATAAAATTTGAGAAAATAAAGACACGCTCTCGTTTGCACCCCAATAATATTTGTTTCTGCAACTGTTGAACAACCAAGCCGAAAGAGAACTACAAACGATGTGCCTCTTTTAACTCCTTGTGTAAAAAGTTGTGTACTGCATCAACGCATATTGTTTTGAACACCAACGATAACAACTAACTTTTATGTTGGAATGTATTATGCTTTATTATCCAAACAAAATTTGTTGTTAAGACAACTCCGTTAATAATTTCATTTTAAAATCTAAGTGTATTTAGAATTTATTTTTGAGAGTGATGGTGTTCATAATGCTAAAAAAAATCACTCCACTGGCAATAATATTTGCAATAACACGTCTAAACCGAAGAACACAAATTATTTTATTGTGTCTTTGAAGTTGTGGTGTGCAGGTGTTTATTGAAGATTTAAGAAGATTTGAAGACGAAGAAGATTTCCGATTTAGGTTCATAATCTTTGGTGTGCAAAAAAATTGATCGGTTGGGATCCAACTATAATCGGTTTATCTTTAATAGATTTGATTGATTAGTTGCGTAGATCAGCATCAGTATTTAGAATCTTGATAAGATCCTATTATTGATTGCATAATCTAAACTCTGCTAATTTGGTAGTTGTTGGATAGATTGATCTAAACACGACAAAGGAGTTTATTGGATTAAACAGAAGAGCCTTTGTCTAACTCATATCACTGAGATTGAATAGAGTTGTTACCGAACAGATTTGTTGTTCCTTTACTGTTTGGAATACGATCCAAAGGAATTGTTCCAGTGTGTGCACTTATTGAATGTCGGAAGCGCATGGATACTAAAGAAACTAAGTGAACTAGGTTTAGTTGCTTGGTCTCAACTATACGAAGTTGGTTTAGATTTTGTACAGCGGCTTAATTCTGAGAGCATTCAATTCTGGACTAGGTCCCGGGGTTTTTCTGCATTTGCGGTTTCCTCGTTAACAAAATCTTGATGTGTCATTTACTTTTCCTTTCCGTAATTATAATTGTTGTTATATAATTTAAAGTAAATTACACAAACGTTAACTTTGTATTACTTGATAGTGATCCTATAGAGTTTGGTTAAGTCCGAACCTATTATCAAGTAATCACAATTTGATTGTTGTATTGTCTCGATCTCGTATCCATAGACGATCACACAAAGTGTGAATACCGATTAGTAGTATTGTCTCGACTTTGTCCATAGACAATCACTTTCGGTAAGAGGACTTATAGGTGGATAATTTAAAGATTGTGGTGTATTTGGGTACCCTCGTCTTTTCAAAAATGCTAGACTAGTATATCCAAATTATTAGTATTTCAAACCCTAACCCTAAAAAACAACGTGAAACCACTTCAATTTTCAGTGTAAGTCAATGGCAGTGGTGCCATGGATCTGTTTGAATAAAGGTGCAATATCAATTGACTCCCTAAAGAAAATAAAGTTGGAATTCATGGTCAAGCTAATAAGTAATTGCAACCGATAAAAAAAAGTTATTGATGATTACGAAAGCGAGTTAGAAGTAGAATTAAAGTATTTTCTAATACTTTTTCTTGTCGGGGCAGAATTTATAGATGTTTCGATTTGGAACCTTACCCCTATTTTGCGCTAATTTGGTTTAATAATAGAACTGTTGATGATAGTGATTGGGGTCTAAAATTTATAAGGATTTTAATAAATGTGGAATTTTCTTTTGTGTTACATAAGTCAAATGACGTGGTTATGGAATAGCAGTGGATTTGTGGTGCTACTGGTAGGAAAGGTTAATTAGGTTAGAAGAAATTTGAGATATTCGACAAGAGGCCAAATTTACTTGAATCATAAAAGAAGAATAATAATGGGGCATTTAAGACTTATTGGTAGCCAAATAGACCCTCATAGAAAAGCTAATGACCAAAAAGATGGAGCAGGGGAATTTCACAAATAATATTTATTTGAGCACCTTCTTATAAGAAGATATTCTAATGGGGTTCAAACAAAATCACACTTATGGAAATTAATTAGATGGTTCTTGAAAGATTCCGTCAATAATTCAGACATTTCGGCTTCACCCCCATTATAACATAATCCCAATTTAGGCCCCAAAGCCACTATTTGCACAATAAGACCTTCAAATTGAGTTCTTATGGCATGATCCATCTTGAACATCATAAGGCTCCATTTTCACGACAAGTATATGCCCCAAAAATAGTTGTTATCCCTTAACATCTTGAGAAGTCTGCAAAACATAAATAATATATTGGACTAAATCCATATTTCTAGCGTCTAGCTTCTGCAAACAAGGAATTGTCACAAGGCGTGCATTGGCTAACCCTATTCATTTTTCGGATAAGGACTCAACAGGTTGGTGGATTGAAGTTGAAGGTGTCCCATTCAACCTTTGGTACTAGAATATTTCTCATAATATATATTAAAGTCAAGTTTGGTGGTTTGTTAGAGGTCTACATATTATCTTTTAGTTGGGAAGATACCTCTGCAATTTGGATCAAGGTCATCCATTCTGATCAGTTATGTTCCAGTTTCTTATTCCATTATGATGGTATGTCTTTTATGATTCAAGTTAAACCCTTAACTCTGACTAATGGATTCCATGATCACTCTCTCAGGAGAATCAGGGTTCATAAGATAATCAAAGATTCTTCGATGACAGATTCTCCAAAAGTTCAATCCTGCGTGAGGGAAATTACTATAAACTTAGAAAAAATAGATTTTCCAAAAATCAAGATACCAGTCTTAGAATTCAAATTCCAAATTGGGTGGTGGCTAAGTCTATCAGAATCAAGATCTATTCATAACAATTCTCGTAAGCAATCAAGTTCAGAGAAATTCTCGGTGAATTGTTTCTGTTATGTCATTTCTGACGGAGATACTATTACATATAGAACAAAAAAATCTTAACTGTCAGATCGCTCAAATGGTATCTCCGTGTTAGTTTTGCTATCGGGAATGGCGATGATTCAGACAGTAGAATAAAATCGACAAAAGATGATGTAATTTGTTATTATACACTTACATCTGTGTAGAAATCCTAGGACATCTCTTGGTCTTCATGGATTAACATGCCTCATAATCCCAGAGACCATTTATGAGAATGATGTTCTTATATATATTTAATAGAAGAAAAGAAAAACGATTTGTTGTTTAAAAATGAAGATAAGAAATTCACTATCAATAGAGAATCTATTGGCACTGGCTTGACTAATACGATTCCAAGAACCAACAAGCTTATATGTTTCAATCACAATAGCTTGGTCCCAACTATTCTGCTTAATAAAAATATCTTTTGGCTTTGATTTACTCTGAGAAAATGTTGTTCATTTCTCTTGTGGCATAAGCTTGTCAACATAGGTTCACACAACAAAAACTCTATAAGAAAAAGAAGATTTTGATGAAAATCTAATCAGAACCAACAATGAAATGCTTCTGCCCATCATAACCTTTCCAGCAGATAGAAAAGTCAAAGATTTGGTTTTTCAACTACTATAGCAGCACGAAGAAGCTTTTCATATTTGTATTCATCATGAACCAAAAATATTTTCTTGGTTCCTCTTTAAAGAATTTAAAGAGGAAAGCATCAAATTTACATTCAAAAAAAATATATTTATATTCACAAACTATCTTAACCCCATCAAAATGAAGAATGGTCTCAGATATCGGATTTTCCTAACGATATAAGTTCATTCTTCACTTTTACTCCGATCCTCGGATCAAGAATCAGACTTCTCTTTGCCAACTTTAGAAACCTGAGAAATTGATTTGGGGCTTTTTCTGATATACACCCATTTGATAATGTGTTTTCAAAACTACACCCGTTTTTTACAATATTTCTAAAGTACACCCGTTACAATAATTCCGTCCGTTTTTTGAATAAAACGGCTAACCACCGTTATGTGTACCATTTCGTTGTATATAGAGGTATACCATATTGCTAGATGAGACATAATTTCAACAGTCCACAATTAGCACGAGATTAATCTTAGTCACAAAATACAAAGTGAATCGAGTGATCATCAACTCAACAACCGTTCAGAAGTCCAGTTCATACAATGAAAGAGAAAAAGTAGAGAGATTCATTGGAGTCATCTTTTCAAAATTGACTTCTGTAGAACCAATGAATGCTTGAATTTTCCATTCAGCCATTGAGACATAGAATAATTAGGGGTTTTCGTTGGTGAGTAAGAAGGGTATGGAGATTTCGTCGTCTGTGGAAATGAGTAATGTTGGTGGTGGTCCTGGTGGAGGAGGAGGAGCAATCGTGGATTTGCATATAATCCCTTCTGAAGAAATCGTGGATTTGCAACAACAACTCAATTCTCTAATTTTTTTCTTGAAACCAGACCTGGAGAAGAAAGACAGAAAAAATCAAATAAAATGAAATCTTATCTTCTTATTAGCATTTTGTTACTGATTTATGGGTATATCCGTAATTTTATAAGTTAGATAAATCTATATCGTCTGTTTCATTCGATAGATGTACGGTTAGATCTTTATATAATGTGTACTAACGTTTTCATTGACGGTAGGTGTATTTTAGAAATATCCAAAAAAACGGGTGTAGATTTGTAAACGGGTTATCAAATGGGTGTATATTAGAAAAATTTCCAACTGATTTCTCATTTCCTTATGTAACATCTTCAACCTATTCTTTTATTTTGCAATGCTTACATGTTATTTTGCTTCTTGCTCTTTCCTAGACCCTTGATGATCATCGTCCCCAAGCTCTTTTGTGTTCCAATAAGATGACATGAGATGATGATGGCTAAACATTAACCGTTGTGTGGAAACCAAATATTCTCTCTCCTCATAATTGTTTAATCATTTTGATTAGTTGAGTTAATTGAGTGTTAGTTGTTAGACTAAATTAGTGAGGTTTAACTTATAGTTATGAGCCGAAAAATACATTTAGAGTCATAGACTATAGAGGGAATAAGGAGATTTTTTTAAATGAAAACTCTATCAAAATCACTAACAGGGAGGTAGTCAAATGATATTTCTATAGACTTTCATTGATTTTTTATTTGAGTGATTCCGGAGATTCTCCGAAAATCTAGGGATTTTGTGAGAGTATATCAGAGAGTCTTTGTGACATGTAGAAACAGAAAAATGAGATTTGTAAAGAGTCTATGTGATTTGTAGAGGAAAAAAAATATAAAGTATGTGATCAAAAATTCAAAATTTCTAACGATTACTTTATTATGTACGTTATAATATTAATAAAGTATCACGAATACCTAGTAAAATATGTGTTTATTGTCAAAATAAATCTCATTGTTATTCAATGCCTAAGTTTTCATTCTCTTTATCCGATTCATCCCACATTTTATTTGCTATGCTATCTCGTCACTGGTTTACTGCGCAAATGGTCCGTTCCTTGGTCATCCGCTAAAACAAAAAAAAAAAAAAAAAAAAGAAATTGGTTTACTCACAAAAACAAATATTCCCCAAATTTCTAAGTCTCCCAAAATATCACCTCTTGGGAGAGATTTCTACCATGCATATTTTCCTAAAAAAGTCTCTCCAAATCTTTGAAAACAACAAATCAATGACTTTCAATTCTCCTTCGAATAACAAGGATGTTCAAGTGACTTTTATGAAATCTTAATCTAATAACATGGAGTTTCATAGAATTTAAATGACTTAAAAAAAATCTCTAACCAATATTCATAGACTCTCCAAAGATTTCTATGAACTAACAGTAGATTTGGAAACTCTCTAGAAGTCATTTCAAATCTCAATTGACAAACTCCATGTGAATTACTTTTTATTTTACACATTATGTTTGTCACCATAAATTAAGGAAGGAGGCGATGTCCACGATTCGCTAGGTATCCCAGCAGACTCGCTATAATTGGCTAGGTCGAAAATTTTAGAACCCATCGATTGTTAATGTTGTTCTTCCCTTAAGCTAACTGATTTTGTTAAATTGGAATTCCATTTTTCATTGATAATTGGTTAAAAGATGAGATTCACTCAAGCTGATTTAAATATCTATAGATTTAGTTTTAATTGTAAACGTCCTTCAAAGCTTTAGTGTTAAATTTCTATAGCTTTACTTCATTCCGGGGGCGGTAGATTGGAATATAAAAATGGCGTTGGTTTCATGGACTAAGGTTTACATTTCTAAACAATATTGAGGATTATGGGTGAAGAATTTGAGATTAACTAACAAATCTCTTCTTATAAAATGGGTTTGGCGTTATTCAAAGAGCAAGAACGCTTTGTGGAGGCGAATAATTCAGCAAAAGTCTAAGGCCAATGCCAATATGCTCATTCCTATAGATGATGGTTCGTCACAATGTAGGAGCTTTGGCATAATATCCTTAGAGTCGCTCCTGATGTGCAGAAATATTCAAGCTTCAAGGTAAATAATGGAGCTGCGATCAATTTTTGGAACGATAAATGGGTGGACAGAGGCATCCTAAAAGAGTTATTTCTGGTGGTTTTCAAAGTTATAAGGAACAAAAATACTATTATTGCAGACATGATTCGTAATGGAAGTTGGGTTTGTATCTTTCGCAGACCTCTCAACGCTAATGAGCAACTTGAATTGGATCTTATTAAGAGATATTTAGGTACTCCAACTGCTCTTAATGGAGACGAAGATGAAGTTATAGTAATGGACAATTTTACTACTAAACGTTGATACAAACTACCGGTGGAAGAACCTGCAGATTGCGCTTTTTCAAAGCATCTCTAGAAAAAGAAAATTCCCCCTAAGGTGAGTCTTTTAGTTTGGACATTGTTTCATAATTCTCTGCCTACCAAAGACATGCTTATACATAGGAGTGTTGATATTCCCAATGACATTTGTGTGCTCTGTAATGTGGAGAGAGAAACTGATACACATTTGTTGCTTCACTGTGCTTACACACATGAAGTATGGATGTATTTCATTAAATCCTTGAGAATCTCTTGGGTTCTTCCTAGTACTATACAAAGATTTTTTGATGAATGGAATTACGATATATTAAGGGGAAGAAGTAGAGAAGTGGCTGCGGTGATGCACTTCGCACTGATTTGGCACATTTGGGATGAAAAGAATCAGAGAGTTTTTGGATCTCGTCGAATGTTTGTTATAGAACTCATATACAAGATTAAACAAATGATTGTTCTTTGGTTTTGTAATAAGCAAACGTTTAGATTCTTTAGTTGTAATAACATTCTTTTTAACTAGGAAGATACTATCAATATGTAAATCCCCTAGTTCATGTGTTTTCTTGGAGTTTTTCCTTTTAATATAAAATTTTTTCATTCGAAAAAAAAACTAAGCTTATTTTCTAATCTTTTTCGCTGTGTGGAGCTCGAACACACATTTTGGACCAGAGACTCGTATAATTGCGTAACGACTTGCTGAAGGATCCATATCTATGAAGAATGAGATTTTTGTCGAAAAATGACCTAAAAAATCGATTGATTCCGCGTATTTGGTCAACGTACTGCTGAATTCCAAAAACAGCAAACATGACCAAAAGGGCAAAATATGACCAAAAAAGATGATGCCCGTGTCCTAGCACACAAACTGCATTATGAATGCAGTGGGAGCATTTTTTGGAGTGCACTAATAGTGAGTTCAAAATATTGGCCAGTCAACTGGATTCATGTTCATGGTCAACAACACTCGACACTATTTAGTCAACCGTCAATAGTACGTTTTTCGAGTGTCCAGTAGGAATGCACCCGAGTGCTTGGGTCAGTCGACTGGCATAGTCAACCGTCAATTGTACGTTCGTGGTACGTTTATGGGACTTGATGAGTCCTCGTTTGACCAAAATAATTGTTAAAAGTCTATTTTTGAGGACAAAAAAGGTATAAAACGGTTGCTAAAAGTCCAAAATGTTACTTTTGGAATTTTCCGATCACGAACAGTAAGTGGGAGAATTTTACACTTTTTAAATCCTGTAAATCCTGTTCCGGCAAACAGCTCAACGAGAATGAGATTTTTCCTAGAAATAAAATAAAATAAAAATCATCCATACAGTATCGCGAATTGGTTATATGCGGCTCATCTTGTAACTTATTATGTCGACCCCGATTGTAACAGATAGTCTGCGTCGCCGACCAATAATTTTTCCCGTAGACTGACTTTAAACAATGTCGATTTGTCACACACGGGTTTCACAACACGTTTCGGACACGCTGGGGCTTGAACACAACAAAATTCCAGGCTTTTTAATTAAAAGATCTCGTTGAGTGAAGAAATGAAACCACTTTGTTTTGTATCTTTTCTGTATTAATTTCTTTTAGAGACAAAAGGCCTATTGCATTGATTATCACTTGGTGAGTCATCTCTCCGTCGTAGGGTCTAGCTAGTGATTTTCTAGTCGACAAAATATCCAAAAGAGGCATAGTTATCGACCTTGCTATTTGATTGCGTACAGGCTCATAACGAAATGGGAACCCGATTTTATGAATACATTCAGTTTTGTTTTTGATCTTATTTGGAAATCCTTATAGTAGGAAATACCATTAGGTCCTATGAATAATATATTATGATAAGTCTAGTCCATTTGACCCAGTCAAATATCTGATTGGTCCTATTTGGTAATATAAATTATAGTTTGGTCCTAAAAATTATTGTTTGGTCCTACGCTGATGTCATGGATGATGTAAATGTCACACTGTAGTGGCAGAAATACCCTTTTGGATAAGGACCATATATATAGTCAAAAGGTAAGAGAGATGGAATCATTCTCAGATTTACTTTCTCTCTCTTCTTTTCTAGATCTAGTTTTTCTTTTCCTCTCAAATGTTTTTTCTAGGGTTTTAATTTTGTGGAAACAAGAAACGGAGATGATGAAGATATGCAGACGACGATGAAGATTTTGCAGATTTTGATGAAGATTTGCAGAGATGATGCGACGATTTACAGAGAAACAAAAAACAGATATTTTGATTTGATTACATAGATCGAAGACGAACTCTGTTTTTTGATTTTTTTTTTTTTTTTTTTTTTTTTTGGTGTTTGAATGTTGAAGATGAAGAAAGACGATGAAGATGATGATTTTGGTAGTTGTAGACGACGAATATGATGATGTTGCTCACTGTTGAATACGCTGCTGCTGATCATATTGGTGACGATGAATACAAATGTGTTCTTGACGACGACGACGACGAAGATGAATACAGATGTGTTCTTGAATGAACGATGCTGCTGTTGTTCGTTGAAGATGGTGAAGAAGATGAAGAAGATAAAGATCTGATGTTGTTGTTAAAGATGTAATCAAGAACTGATGCTTTTATTTTGAAGATGAAGATGTATGGACTTCATTCCTGGGAATGAAGTCTCGTTTTTTACTTTTTGTATGGACTTCATTCACGGGAATGAAGTACTGTTTTTTTTTAGCTCTTTGTATGGACTTCATTCTGGGAATTTTTTAGCTTTTTGTATGGACTTCATTCCAGGAATGAAGTACATTTTATTTAGCACGGAAGAAGCTTGCTACAAAAATAAAAATTTAACACGGAAGGGTATTTTTGTCTATTTAAATATTTTTAAATAATTATGGACCAAACAGTAAAGGCGTTTGACCAAAGGACTAAACAGACATGGGCCCACCTAAAAAGGACCAAACGATATTTTTCCCATCCTTATAGTAGGAAATACCATTAGGTCCTAGGAATAATATATTAGGATGAGTCTAGTCCATTTGACCCAGTCAAATATCTGATTGGTCCTATTTGGTAATATAAATTATAGTTTGGTCCTATAAATTATTGTTTGGTCCTACGCTGATGTCATGGATGATGTAAATGTCACCCTGTAGTGGCGAAATACCCTTTTGGATAAGGACCATATATATAGTCAAAAGGTAAGAGAGATGGAATCATTCTCGATTTACTTTCTCTCTCTTCTTTTCTAGATCTAGTTTTTCTTTTCCTCTCAAATGTTTTTTCTAGGGTTTTAATTTTGTGGAAACAAAGAAACGAGAGATGATGAAGATATGCGAGGCGACGATGAAGATTTTGCAGATTTTGATGAAGATTTGCGAGAGATGATGCGACGATTTCTGAGAGAAACAAAAAACAGATATTTTGATTTGATTACATAGATCGAAGACGAACTCTGTTTTTGATTTATTTTTTTTTTTTTTCTTTCTTTGGTGTTTGAATGTTGAAGATGAAGAAAGGCGATGAAGATGATGATTTTGGTAGTTGTAGGCGACGAATATGATGATGTTGCTCTTTTTTGTTGAATACGTTGCTGCTGATCATATTGGTGACGATGAATACAGATGTGTTCTTGACGGCGACGACGGCGAAGATGAATACGAGATGTGTTCTTGAATGAACGATCTTTCTGTCATTGTTCGTTGAAGATGGTGAAGAAGATGAAGAAGATAAAGATCGATGTTGTTGTTAAAGATGTAATCAAGAATGATGCTTTTATTTTGAAGATGAAGATGTATGGACTTCATTCACGGGAATGAAGTGCGTTTTTTTAGCTTTTTGTATGGACTTCATTCACAGGAATGAAGTACATTTTAGCTTTTTGTATGGACTTCATTCTGGGAATGAAGTCTGTTTTTTAACTTTTTTATGGACTTCATTCACGGAATGAACCGTTTTTTTAGGAAGAAGCTACAAAAATAAAAATTTAACACGGAAGGGTATTTTTGTCTATTTAAATATTTTTAAATAATTATGGACCAAACAGTAAAGGCGTTTGACCAAAGGACTAAACAGACATGGGCCCACCTAAAAAGGACCAAACGATATTATTCCCATCCTTATATTGTCAGGATTAAAAATTTTAACATGCAAGATAATGAGATCAGCTGATAAGAACAAGTCTTATGGTGGAATCCATCCATCTTCCATCTTCCACGCTACCTCAGCACTTGAAACTGTGGATGGAAGCGCAAGTGTAATGGTGGAATAGTGAAAACGCTATTCTTAATAGCACTAAAAACGCTATTAAGAATGGCACAAAAAAAATGCTATTAAGAATAGCGTTTTTTGTCAGCCGTTAGATTTCAACAACTCATTTTAAATTTACGGATTCCACAGATTTTTTGTGCCATTCTTAATAGCGTTTTTTTTTTTTTGTGTCATTCTTAATAGCGTTTTTGTGCCATTCTTAATAGCGTTTTTTGTCTTCTACTGCGCTATTCTTATTGGCGTTCACATGGATTCCACGGACCCTTCCACGATACCGTGGAACCCTGCTTGGATTTTCTGTGGAAGACCCTAACTTGGAAGCCACTAGACTTGACATTCCATGGATTTTCCACACTTGAAATAGGTTGGATTCCACCATAAGACTTGCTCTAACTACATAACCGTTCAAATGAAATATCAGATTTAGACTCGCCCCTTGAACTGGCATTTCTTGTTTTCATGTATGTTTCGCATTTGTACAAATTTTTTTTTCTGTTTCTTTTTTCTTTTCTTTATATTCCACCTTGGGTGGTATTCCTTCTAGTACTCCTGTCTTTTTTTTGAAAAAACAGGACTTAATCCGACGGTGCAACTAGTCTTTTACTGCTAACTGTCACTCTGGTCCTTTATATCCAGTCCAGTTAGGAAGACAATCACAGTGCATAGTTAACATCTAAACCAAGCGAGTATATGTGCATAGTCATCAACTAGGCAGACAATGACATTTGTGTAATCTGTTGCTGCGCAAGCAGAATATTCGGGGTAGATAATCATGTTTCATCACGTTTTACAGATCTTTTCAAGGACTTTAAAAAGAGATCGTATTCATAAATCTTATATGTATCTTTTAAATTCAGTATGTTTTACCACAAGGGGTACGGGTATACAGCTATTCTGTGAAATGCATGCAAAATTGGAAAAGCCAATGCGAGTGCATTCTGCCAAGGTGTGTATGTAGCAAGACTTGAGTGCGCTCTGCCAAGTTATTTATGTAGCAAGACTTGAGTGCATTCTGCCTAGCCATGTAACCTGATTTGGGTATGGACATTAAACGAAGCAACCTACATTTTCTACTTGAAGGATTGAGGGTGAATAATTGCAACAACTTCATTCTTTAAACTGCAATCAGGAAACCCATCAGCAAATGCGAGTTGGTCCACTTAAACAATGGTGCCGTGCCTATTGTTTTTCGACTTTTTGAATATTGTTGCAAGGTTAACGCAATTAATACTAGTTGGTACTCACTAGCTGGTACGCACTCTATGTTGTTTACTATTATTGACAGTTTATACTATTTCATCATAATCCGATGAACAAGTTATTGATTTTTTGGGCTAAATGGGATGTTTTTTTTTGTTTGTCCTCAACATCCCACTTAGATGATCTGCCAAAGACAGGTTGTCATACATCTATAGATAGAAACCCTAAATCACATTTAACAGACTCTACTAATTAATCCATTCCTTCATAATTAAGAAAAAAAAAAGTACTTAAAATTTGACCGTTGATCCCCTAAAATTACACCCTACATTAATCAAAGCAAATGACAATAGTCATATGTTCACTAAGCAAAAGCTGTAATTGACTAATTGCAATGTAATATTTCCAAAAATAAGGAGAGGAAATGAAAACTTTAAAAACGGCAGCAATATTATTACACACGGTCACATGGACCTGATTTCTTGCCGAGGTTACTAAAGTTTCCATCTATACAATGGTCATTGTACCCCCTATTTATTTTACTCTAAATTTTTTTTTCCTTGCTCTCTATAAATACCAAGCATAACATAATCTTTCTTGTAACACAAATCAATCTTTTCTTCTCTTCTCACTTTAAAGTAGCCAAGATCCTCAAAACCTTATTTTTCATTTAGATATCTTTAAAACCATTTCCTGTTATTACTCCATACAACAATGGAGTTTAGGAATTGTATCTTGTTTGTGATGTTAATGGGGTTTGTTTATTCATCTGAAGCTGCTAACAAATATGTTGGTGGAAAGGATGGTTGGGTTGCAACTCCTTCTGAGAGTTTAAATCAATGGGCGGAAAAGACTAGATTTTCAGTTAATGATTCACTTGGTATGTACAACTTCTTCTCATTTCTCTTTACTCTTCTTCATTTTTGTTAGTTGATTTTGATTTATATTTGTGTGTTTTTTGTCCTTCTAGTTTTCAAGTACAAGAAAGGAACAGACTCTGTTTTGGTAGTGAATTCAGAAGACTACTATGCATGCAATACAAAGAATCCAATTCAGACTTTGGATGGTGGAGATTCCAGCTTTAAATTAGCAAAATCTGGTCCATATTATTTCATCAGTGGTAAAGATGGTAACTGTGCCCAAGGTCAAAAAATGATTGTTGTTGTTCTTGCTGTTAGAACTCCACCTTCATCTCCCTCTCCAGTATCTCCACCACCAACCTCTTCTTCACCTTCACCATCTCCAGTTGTTAACCCACCTAAATCCTCTCCTTCGCCTTCACCAGTACCAATTGCTAACCCACCAAAGAGTTCTTCCCCTTCACCATCACCTGCACCAATGGCAAGTCCACCAAAGTCCTCATCACCTTCACCAGCACCAATTGCAAACCCCCCTAAGTCCGCATCCCCTTCACCAGCACCAATTGCAAACCCTCCCAAATCTGTATCCCCTTCCCCAGCACCAATTGCAAACCCACCTAAATCTGCATCCCCTTCGCCATCTCCAGTGCCATACCCGCCTAAATCTGCATCCCCTTCCCCAGCACCAGTGCCATACCCACCTAAATCTGCATCCCCTTCCCCAACACCAGTTGCAAACCCTCCCATGTCCTCAGCACCATCACCAACAAACCCTCCCAAGTCTGCATCCCCTTCACCTTCACCAATTGCCAACCCTCCCAAGTCTGCATCACCTTCACCAAGTGCAACCCCACCTAAGTCTGCATCCCCTTCACCATCTCCAGTGCCATACCCACCTAAGTCCTCTCCTTCACCATCTCCAATGCCTTACCCACCTACTCCTGCATCCACAACACCCACATCTTCACCACCTATGGATGATGTAGCACCAGCGCCTTCGGGTTCTGAAGCATATACAGCACCAGCACCGGCTCCTAATTCAGCCCCTTCATCACTTTCTTCTATTGGCCTTGTTTTTGTTAGTATGATATTGAGCTATTTATTTTAATTGTTGCAAGATGAATAGTATTATTTATGTTTGGAATTCATGAAAACACACTTTATATTATTGTATTAAAGAGATTGAATTTGGGTTTTGTTTTAATTCAGGTTGTTGGATGATCATTTTTTGTTTATATAGTTAGTTCCAACCAAGTTGTTCAATCTCATTACAAAACTCAATAAAGCTAGTCTTTTTCTTTCTTTTGACGATCTTGATATCTATATAATTGTTGGATGCTAAGCTTTTTAGAACGAATATCGAGTCCTTCAACTTTGAAGTTCCAGAAACGCAAAATGAACACTACTACCGTACAGTTAGCACATTTTGTACAGTTTTGCTCTCCATACCGGCAAAAGAACAAAAAGAAAGAAAACCCATTGAGCAAAAAAATATATAGAAAGAGAGAGACACTTGTAGGGTTTTGCTCTCTTAAATCAATGTTGTTAAAAGATATGAAAAAACGGCAAAATCTTTCCCTGAGATTACAATATCTTTCGCCATAAACTAGGGCTTTACCTTGTAAAAACCGAACCAATTTTCTTTACATTTATAAAGGTTACACGCATCAAAATCATAATAAAATTCTTGCATTAATATGCGATTCCTCAAAATGCTATCCTACCTTGTATATCAGAATTTATTCCATGTGTCAGGATTTCGCATAATCTTCTTTAATAGGTTATCTCGAGTGGGCATGAGTTAGTGGAGCGTGTAGCTTGCTATACTAGTCTAGGATGTTCTATTTGCATGGTTGGGACAACAACAGCCTTTGCTGTTCACTTTTTCATTTTTATACAAACTTCTGTTCGGTTTTTCTTTTTGTTAAGGGCTTTCCAGTCCCACCACCAACAACTTAATTGACGTTCCATTTGTTTCCATTTCCAGTGTCGGTCATTTTTAGGCCGGACCCAGTGGTGGGATCCAGTGACTAGACAAGTAACCATAGTAACCGGGAACAACACGTCCATCACAATGGCGTGAGTCAGTCTTGTGATAGATAATCCCATTTAATGATACAATATGTCCACTCCAAAGACTCAAGTGAACACTGTTGAGTTTGAATCAAATAGGTTGAAGGTCGACTTCGAAAAGTTGCATAAAATAACATGTCTTTGGAGAATGCCGACTTGGTCCATGGAAAATATGAGGTGGTCGTAAGAAATCTGTCTTTTTAGTAAATGAAACCGAAAGAAATTTATAACAATTCGAAGAAGCAGCACAATTGGATGACGATCCAATAGTGTTGCTCCATTAAAACTCTCAACTGACTTATGATTAGCTAGAGGATTTGTTATCTAATTTGCAGTGAGCATCTTCTAAAGGTGCCAGATATATTGTGGTTTTCATCATCTCAATTACAACAGACTCTTACAAGTTTTGAATATTGGATAGAATTTGTCCAAGGTTTACATTCAAAAAAATTCCCATCAGCATAAATCACAGTGAGGAAAGTACAGACTCTTACATGGATACTCTATATAGGGGAGAAAGAGTACGAAACCATTTACCGAGAATTAACCTAAATTACTCACAATAACGAACTAGGAGAAAGAACATATGATACGAACATACAAAATTTTCATACATACTAAATGCACCTGCAACTAAGATTTACTTTTTATCAAAAGAACCACCATCGCCGTTGCTTGGTCCTTTTCTGCAGAGAACGTAAAGAGAACAAAAACCATTATAAAAACATACACACATGCATTTCAAAGTTTTCACGGAGAAGAAATTTGATGGATTTTTATTTTTCAGCAGGTACTCGAAATAAAGCATCCGGCAAATAGTGCAGTAATTTGAAGAACATAAAGTAAATTCACATGAAAGTCAAAGCATACTTGGGTATATGACAATGTGAGGTAATTCTTGTTGCCTATCCCTTATATGATTACTACTACAGGTCAGAAACGCTTTCCTACTTCCTCCATCAATATCGACAATAGTTGCATGTGCTCTACATATCTTTCCTTGCAATTTCAGTCCAACCACTATTATTGGTCTTTTTGGAACCATTAGTTTCGCAGCAATTCCAAGTTCCATTCACATCAATTTTTTGTCTTCCACTTGTCATTTTTTAGCCCTTACACTCATCTGATGGATATAAGAATACTAACCACAAGCAAAATATAGTAATGGCTTTCATATGAAGATGAGAACAGGGCTTTTATCGGGGTGATATAGACGATAAAACAAAGGTAGGATCAGAGAAAGATGATAAATGCTTAAGAGAGCATGAGTGACTAATTGCGAGGCTCTCCAACAGAGGCAGTAAATGGCCCCACAAGAAAGCAGAGGTATCATTCTATCATCTTCTACTACCAAGGAATGAAGAACAGCTTCTCTTTTTTGCAGAATGAAGGTTTAGGATGTGTTTGAAACAAAAGCCAATACGATTACTTGGATAAGTTCTAAGCTCCCAATAAGATCGGTTTTGAATGGAGAAGTTGAGATTATTTTTATTTATTAGTACAGAGTTTCTACCAGTTAACTCACTAGATAGAAGCTACTTTAGCCACCTCCAACATAGAACGGACAAAAAAAGCATAGCAAATAGACGACAGAATGAAACACATGAACAGAGATGAGAATAGAAGAGAGAAACCTTTTGGTCTTGTGGTTGGGATTGCAAAACAATAGGACCAGGAAGGACGCCATTGTCAAAGCTTGAAAGATATGGGCGAACCTTCTCTTCCAATAGCTCATTCAACTGTAATGCAGAAAGGAGCACCATCAAATGCCATATAAACTCACGAGAATATCTAATCAATTTAGATGAATACACCATTATAAATACTTATCAAACTTTAGGAAATATATATCTTTGATAGTATCACAACTGCTGCACAGCATCGAACCAGAATTTTTGCTGGTATGAAAAATCTAGGACCAACTCCTAAGAATACAAGCATTCCGAAACTCTTACATCCATGCTCTAGTAAATAAGCTTAGAGGAGACATTTTTCATCTTTGATCTAATAAGAAATTTTCTAAGTACCTTGTTTTGACGCCAATTTGTTTCCCACTGATTATCCAACATCTTGTCTGCCATTTCTCTTTGAGCGTTAAGAAGGACTGTCATCTCATACATTTTCTTTGGATCTTTGAGCTCCTTCTCACTCCATGAAGAGGTATTCAATGGAAGGTTCAACTCCTATAAAATCTCTCCAGTAAGTAAAACTATAAACAAATTTGTATTTTCAAGTACACCCATCAATTTTTCAATCAAATAATGCTGGAGCTTTAATGGAAATGATCATCACTTATAAAATTCCTATAGTGCCTAGAAATGAGTTTCATTCTCAGTACTTGCCGTCAGAGTCAGTTGAACTCCAAACAGCTAGACACTTAAACAGCCATACTAGCCCAACAAAAGCAAGAAAAAAGACAAGGATCAAGAAGCCTTACACCCCAATTTTGTGGTCGTGGGGGAGCTTGAAGTTTCATGACTTCTGATTCCAGTGCCTTCTTAGCTTTGTAATAAGGAATGTTCCTCACGATAATTGGATCATCCTTTGCACGGTCTGGATCTATGGATATAAGTCCCTGTGATGAAGATATCCTTTAAAACTCAGAACATTCACATAGATGATTCAAGTATTGAAGGACATTATTTCTCAGCTCACTTCTTGTAAATGCTCCCAGCCAGGTTCTCGCTTAGCTACCACATCCCGGAGCTGATCATAACGCATAGATTCCTACATCATAAAATCACGTCAAATTTAATTGTTGACGCAGCTGAAGGAAAAAGAAAAAAGTCACCTACAACAATATGCTATAAAATAAACTTAAAAGGAAACTGGACTTGATGAAGAGAAGAGAAGAGAAGGGATCTACTAAATCCTGCTAGCACTCAAGATCCTATGAAATGCACCAACTAACTCATTTTCCAATTCAATAAAGTTTATTAAGTTATTAGTTTCACTTATAACCATAAACTCAATTTATCGAAAAGAAAAAGAACCATCTGCTCAGTCATTCAATAATGAAAGAAATGGACTAATTATCTACATACTGAACACATGCAGCTTAGGCAAACACATACTCTACACTCTAAAAATTAAAAAAGTCATGTGATCAGATTGCACAGTCATAATCAAGAACTGAAATCTTTTTATAGTTGAGATGTTATGGATCAGTGTTAAGACTCTTGACTCAAAGGTTTTTGAGAAGGCTGATTCACATTATCTACCAATTTAAGTATAAAATCGGATTCCAACAATAAACTAAATAATAAAGCTGAAGAATATAGATTATACGAAAATGAAACTTTAGAGGAACACATGAAACTTAAGAAAGTATAGCCACAGACCTTATATTGCCACCAAATTTTCTGCTTGACCTCGTCATCATATTCGAAACCTCCCATTATCTGAGGCATCGTAATCAACCAAAACGCAGCAACACTTGGGTCTTTCATGCTGTGTAGAATGTTCTGAATAGCAAAAGAAAAAATAGGTAAGCTGGAACATCTAAAATGCACAAACCTTGTTTCCTTTCGTAATTATAATCACTGATCCACATGCTTAAGATATAACTAGCAAAATTCTAGCAGCAAAACAAACAACAATGAAGTAACACCTTGGAAAGTCGAGTTACATTTTTCACTGTGTGCGTCTCCACAACCTTCCCATGCCCTTTGAGGACGAGAAGAGGATTGTGAATACTGTGTGGTACAGCACTTTGTGTTGTTACTAAAGGGCCAGTGTTCCTCTGTTTCACTCAGAAAGTCGAGATACATTTTTCACAGTGTGCTCTCCACAACCTTTTCATGCCCTGTGAGGACCAGAAGAGAATTGTGAATACTGTGCGGTACTACACTTTGTGTTGTTACTAAAGAGCCATTGTTGCTCTGCTTCATCTTATGTACAAGAGTACAAGTTCCTATCTTCTTTTTTCATTTCCCCAATTTTTTGCTCAACCACCTCATGACTTCCAGCTTTCTTTTTCACGTCCACAAAGTGACGTCTAGCTCACAACAGTCCCTTTATCAACATCTACCAAAGCATTTACTCTCCAGAATGACATAAAGTATATAATTTTGTGCCAGAGTAACCTCGCAACAAAATGCCTGGAATAGAAGATGTGACACTAACCTCATAGGGGTAATCCATCTTTCTCATGACATTATATGCTTTCCACGGTGGCTCCATTATCTGAGGCAAAATCAATAAAGAACGAAGCACATTATATCAGATGAATAGAAGAAAACTGTTTCTACAAATGAACATTCCTAAGGATGTTTCCGTTCAGGGTAGTGGCTCCATATTTTTCATTTTCGGAAAAGTTACAACTGATATGATTTCCAGTAGTAACAATATTAGCTTCAGTCGTCAAATATTGCAAAACATTGCCAGACATGAAAAGTTACAGCCTAATTTATGGAACTGGTACTACTAGAGATAATGAGAAAGCCTGGTTATCTCCACTGTGATCTGTGATAACTCTAAATATTAAAACTTCCGTAGGAAGCATTCTACACCATTTGATTTTGTGAACCATGAGCATGATAAAGCAAATAGATCACTTACGTCCCATTTCATACTAATTTATTTCCTCTTTTGTAAACACAACGCTTCCTTTATATTCCATTCTCCAGCTGATATTAGTTTAAGGGCCATAATATTAATATAGGAATTGCACATTGAATGGAAAATGTCTGATATGTAGTTGTGTCTTGTGTACCACATGGATAACCGATGGTAACAAAGCAAGACGCCTTAAATCAATACCAACAGTGAGAAAGTTAACAAAACACCTAGTTACAATTTTGGAAAGAGGCTCACGTTATCTGCAGAGATCTTGACTTGCAACTTGTGCTTACATTCAGGGCAGCTCATGACACCCTACAATACCAAGAAAAACCATAAAAGATTAGAGAATAACATAATACCTTGAAGCAAAATGAAGTTACAAAAAAAAGAAATTGGTGTTTATTTCCTCCACATGTTTTATGCAGAATATATGTATAAATACAACAGGGAAATCTAAGTATTGGAAAGTACAATAACTAAACAAACATTTCTCCCACACAAAGTAATCAAAAAGTAACAACACGAGTACAGATGATTTCCTAAGTCTTAGATTTATAAACCTCTGTGGTTCCAAAAACCGTTACACCATAGTTACAATGCATCAGAATTCAGACACACTTGAGAGTTATGAGTTAACACATGTCCAGATGTCCTTATCAATTTATAAGTGTACATTCACACAGAACTTCCGAAGGAAGTATAGAACTATATAAAACAGGAGAATAGAACCAAAACAGAGAGGTGTACACAAAAACATGGAGAAATTTGTAACTTGGGTTCTCAAAAAAAACAAAAACGTAACCAAATAGATCTTACCGATCCAGTGCATGTTGGGCAATCCTTACAAGGTAGAGGCAAATGTAGATCAATAGAAGAAGGAAAGTGCACCAACTCTGCCCGGTTATCAGCTATAGCATCTGAAATACACTCGGCTGTTGCCTTCTCACCACTGCAAGAAATGTTAAAAAAATCAATGAAAATAAGATTTGTAATCCAGGAGGATCTTGCACACCAACCCAATCAAACCCCTTAAAGGCAGCGATAAATTTAATATAGAAGTGTGATAATCATCATAGAATACCATTAAGGTGTGACATATTTAATACATCAAAAAAAAATGAAGGGAGAATCAAATATTTGAATCACTAAATAAACACCAAATATACAAAGAAGAGAGGCACCTTCTCAATGTATAGTTCTTCACTTGATAGTGCACCTTCCCTGTACCTTTGCACATGGTACATCGCAATGCCTGCCATCCATTGCAAGTCCGACAATCCCTGTAGCCCACAAAAGCAATCAGTTAAATTAAATTAACATTGTGAAAACCAGAAGAAATTTCAATTTCATTTGGAATTCAGAATTACCACGCAACAAAAAACAGTCAACTGACAAAACCTGCTGTTCCTCATAATAATAATCCACTAGGTGAAAGTGCCCTAGCAGTACTTCGAAAAAGTAATAAAAACACAGCAAAATAAGCATACCTTTGACATATAACCTTCTTTCCGAGCTCCAAAGCAACGTCATAAGTACCTAGGGTAGCAACAACCTGCAGGTAACCATGAATGCCTATAAACGTATGCTAAAATCACCAAAGGCAGCAAGAGTTGCAAAAGATCCCTTAGTTGAGAGAATCTAGTGGATATTTTGATAGTTACTGCTCATCACGATAGTTCATAAATCATACAAATTGACTCTTCTAAGTACAAAACCAAGGACAGCTCGCAGAAAAACAACATCACACATTTGAATTTCAATTTACAAGGAACTTAGGGTTAATGCAGTCCAACTGAACTCAACAAATGCAAAATGATGGTGGTTGCCAAGCATTACATGACCATTCTAACAATGGGTTCATTCGTTTTTCTTCTTTGTATAGAGATGATGATTCTTTTACCTATTTGTTTACACTTTAACAATTTAAACTATCAAGAAATATCTTATTCATTTATCCCTTAATGATGAGCAAATTAGACAATACCTCACAAAATCAAACCCTTCAAATACCTATAAATTAACACAAACTTTTTCAAATTCAAAGTTAATCTTGAGAAACACAATGTCCAAGTTTTATAGCTGCTGAGATAAATAGAGATAAAGAGGAAGAACTTACGAAGATAGCAGAGAAGGAAAGATCGGAGATGAGTTTAGGAATACCAAAACCACGATGAGCAGAACCAGAAATGTCATAAGCAAGTGTGAAAGGTGAAAGAACAACTCGTAATGGGAATTCAAATATGTCAATCATTTGTTGCCCATAACGACCAGTGAAGTTTTTGTAGTTAGCATCACAGAATTGCTGCACTGCTTTCACAAGACGGTCTGGACCTTTCGACATTGAGAACTAGAGAGAGAGACAGAGAAAGGATTACTCTCTGCTTGAGAGATAAGGAGTCGGGGGAGACTCAGAACCAGTAACGAGTTATAAATTCGTTTTCACTCTTCAATCCTCATCGTCTCATCTCTCATGTCATGACCGGGTGAGAGATTCTAGAGAGGGTACCTGGGGGATACACCCAGTATTGTTTATCCTTACACCCCATTTACACTTCGAGGGATACAGTAGCCAGTATTGTTTAGGGAACATTATTTAAATACCCATATTATAGGGCCCCTTCCAAAATACCGTTATCATCTTTTACAAATACCGCTAGGCATGAAAAAGCCCAAACCCGAATTGTAAGATTATCAAAATAACCTTTAAATAAATATAAAGAATTAGGAGAAAAAAAACGGTCGACCATTAATTCATTTCTTCTTCTTATCTTCTTCTCTCACTCTCTTTCCTCTCTAATTACAGATCCAAGAAACTGAAAAAATTCAAAAAAAAAACTGAAAAAAAAACTACAACGAATCCATTACAAAACCAGAAAAAAAACTGAAACAAAACCAATTAATTCTTACGGAAAAATAGCAACAGATCAAGGAGTAGATTAGTTCAGAGATTTTGCAAAAATCGAACCACAAAAACGAAGCAACAGATCAAACGAAGGTAATCAAAAACGAAGCAACAGAACAAACGAAGAACAAGAGAAGGTAATCAAAGATTATGTGTTTGAATGAAGTTTGAATTTCAGTTGATTTCAATTTTTAGGGTTTAATACATGATTTATCTTCAAAAAAAGAGTTCCATTTGATTTCAATTTTGAAATAGATCTTGATATCAAAGATTCAAACCGATTTTCTTTGATTTTGTTGGATGTAATGAAAGAAAACAAAATCAATTGATTCTGTTGGTGTTATTGAAACTAATTTCATTCAATTTGATGTTGCATGTGATGAAAAGACAAATCGAACTGCTTCCCTTTGTTGGTGTTTAAGGAATCGAATGCTTCTGCTGGTGAAAAGAAATCAGTAAAGGTAATAAACCTGCTGGTGATACTAATTTCACTCGATTTACTTTGTTCTACTTCATAGGTATTTTGTTCTGTAGGAAAAAGGTATTTACTACAGATTTGGAAGCAACTGGTAGTAGTTGCCTTCACATTTTACTATTGGTTTTCAACTAATGCTAGTTGTTCATATATTTTGAAGCAACTAGTAGTATTTTCCTTCATATTTTGAGTCAGTTGTGCATCTATGCCTTATAAGTTGAAAACTAGTACTTGTTGTATGCCTTTGAAATGACTTATGAATGCAATGGAACATGTTAAATGGTTCTGAAAGACATCCTGTACTATTTTTAACTGAACTTATGCTACTTGTTCCCATTATGTTATGAAATAAAATGATGACTGATGACTGAAACATGTTCAATTGTGCTTTTGGAAGCAACTGATACTAGTTGCCTTCGTATGCTTTTAATGATGACTGAAACATGTTATTAGTCCATTTTGCTAGTTTTTGACTTCATTTATAGAGGCAACTCCTTCTAGTTTATCCCATATTTGGAAGCAACTTAAGATAGTTATGCTAGTTGTTCCCATATTTGGAAGCAACTGGTAGAAGTTGCCTTCATATGGTTCTGAAGACATCCTATACTAGTATTTGTTGTATGTTGTTGAATGCAATGTAACATGTTAAATGGTTCTGAAGACATCATGTATTACTGGACTTATGATAGTTGTTCCCATTATGTTCTGAAATGAATTGTGATTTTGGAAGCAACTGGTACTAGTTGCCTTTGTATTTTTGGAGACAACTTATGCTAGTTGTTCCCAGTCTTTGTGATTGTAATTCTTCTATGCTTTTATATTTATATTTCTAGAGGCAACTTTTGCTAGTTTCTCTAATATGTGGAAGCAACTTAACATAGTTTATCTCAATTTCCTAAGACAACTTAAGATTATGGAGTCAGATTTTGGTAGTTCCTCCTACATATGGAGACAACTTGAATTAGTTAGCTGTATTGAGATATCATGCTAACTATTCCTATTGACTGAACAACATTAGTATGAAGAGGACGTCGCCAAGATTGAAGGCAATCGCAACCAACTCTGCAAAGAATGCTCCCAACAACGAAGTAACAGAAACTGCTGATATAGTTCAACACAGAAAAGGTATGAAAAGAAAACTTATAAATCTTCTTTTAATTAGGTATCTGAATCTGTGTAATAGATGTTAATTGGATAGCTTGCATGATTACAGGTAAAAAGAAGAAGCTAGAAACAGCGTTAGCATATAAATATGGATTATTACCATTGTTAGATATGAGTTACTACCTGTATAAAGTATTGAAAGACAAGCCAGCACATGTGAAAGCCTTAAGAGAGTCTCCGTACTGGGGTTTAGTTGAACCATTCTTTAAAGAAAAACAACAAAACAGGCCTCCAAAAGGCGTAACGGCTCAAAGAGATGTATACACTAAGATTCCTCAAGCTATAGATATGCTTCTCAGTTGCCATGATAGTGTAGTAGTGAGGAAGAAGGTGGAAGTGGGATTTGTTTTTAATAAGAAGGTTTATGTTCCAACAACAGATGACTTTGCTGTTTTCTTCAATGTGCAAAGAAGGCTCGAAGATGATGAATTGAAGAAGAAATTGAGTAAAGTAACTAAAGAGCACATAGATTTCTTGCATAAACATTTCCCCAAAGTACAAGGCAAAGACTACAAGATTACAAGGCAACATATCGATATGGTGTTGAGAGAAGAAGCTGAAAATGGAAAGGACCCGGCGTTGTTTCTGATTTTCTTTGGCATGTGGTTGTGCACCGTGTTCTTCTTCACGGATACTAGTGGAGGCTACTTTACCCAGAGATGGTTGACATACTTGTTCTCCATGCATAGAGTGTCGTGGCCATACCACATAGTGAAATATTTGATGGATAATATAAAGAAACCAAAAGGAAAAGATGGTCTTAAACGTGTACCTGGGTGCATACCATTTTTGTTGGTAAAAAAAGAAATGAAAAATTGTTGATAGGATAATCTTGATCTAAAATGTTTTGATAAACTTAACTAACATTTTAATTTTTTTTGTTTGTAGTATTGGTTTTGGAGCATAGCAACTACCTACCAAAGCGACAAGGATTTGAACATTCAACTCCAAGATTCACCAGGTGGCACCAACTAGATTTGTGCAACAAGTTGACGGTAGAAAGGAAAGATAGTGACGGGAATATGGTATTCCCAGAAGAATTTACTGTAAGTAAAAATTCTTATGCTACTTTAGTGAATCTCAGAGTTGAATGTTATGAAACAGCATATGTGGAAGCAACTTGATCAAGTTGTCTTCATAAAATGAAAGCAACTTGCTCAAGTTGTCTCCATAAAATGAAAGAAACTTGATCAAGTTTGCTCCATAAATGAAAGCAACTTGATCTAGTTGGTTTTGAAGTTGAAGCGAGATAGTTTACTCAAGTTGTATATTAACTTGCGACTGATTTTCAAGGAAAAAATGCTTGACTAATTTGGAACTCTTGGTTTACTGAGATGGCATTCGACATGAACTGACACCACATGAGCAAACACCGATCAAATTTGAGAGAATTGGTAGAAGAATTAGAAATAGAAAGGGCATTCAACAACCTGTTGTACGGTTTACTTGAAGAAGAGAGGCTAAATGCCAAATTCCTTGAAGCCGAAAACTTTTCACTCCAAGAGATCTACTATAGGATTGAAGGGAGAGATGAGTTCTTAAGAAAGTTCATTGATGACAACGAGTTCCTTCGAAGCATTTATGAAGCCAACAAGGATAAAATTAATTTGACAGATGATCAAAAGCAACACATGGCTGAAGTTTACAAGAACTTGCAGGATTGGGAGGATTTGAAAAACATACCAGAAAACCTCTCAAGGGAGAAGAAGTACAAGCAATGGATCTCAATATTTTATGGTAGAAGAATCAACCGACAGTCCTCCGAAAATGTAACTGAGCAAGAAGTTAATGTAGGTGAAACTTCACTAACAATTCAAGAAGAAAATGCTGATAAGAGAGTGCAGGTGAGCGAAGAAGAAATCGCTCAAGATGATGAACAACAAAATGAAGATGTTGAAGATCACCAACAGTTATCAGGAGATGAATCTGAAGTTTCTAAAGATAATGTAGTTGAAACCGAGAAAGAAGAAGATCAGCACATGAACCAAACAGAAAATGAGAAAGAATGCACCGAGAAAAAGAGGTTGTTGAGGAAGTCAAGGCGATAGAAAATGCGAGATGAGACAATGCACATGAGCGAAGAAAATTTTGTTCTTTGAATCAAGCAACACCACTAAGCGTAGTAAAGCCAACATTTGTGAGAGAAGATTCAACCGAGGTAGCCATGCCCGATAGTTTGGATGAGTTGATGCGAGAATGTGGATATAGACGAGATAATCGAAAAATATTTTGCTAACATAGAGCAAGACCAAAGAAATAACGAAACACAAGAACCAGTTAGAGAGGAAGGAGAAAAGAGGACTCCGAGTTGCACAAGTTGAGAAAGAGCATGCGGCGAGAAAGGTAAGATGCATTTACTTTAGTCTTATGTTACTTTAGACTTGTTAGAGTAGATTATTCTTGAATGCAACTTGTTAGAATTGTCCAAGTTTATTCTTGAATGCAACTTGTTAGACTAGATTATAATTAGCACATGACACTAGAATGCAACTTGTTAGATTAAGTTGATCAAGTTTGCTCAATATGTTAAAGCAACTTGATCAAGTTGTATTAACTTATGGAAGCAACTTCATGAAGTTGCTTTCAGTTGTATCAAAATATTGGAAGAAACTTGCTCCCAGTTGTGTCCAAATTGTGAGATCAACTTCCTCAAGTTGCCTCAACTACTTGCTTTAGAATGTTTGTTGTGTTTTAAATGAAATTTTTAATGAATTTGCAGGGAAGTAACATACTCTCAGACTGCACCAAACAAGAACAAAGAATGTGCGCAAGACAACTCAAATGAAAAGACATATCCAGTTGCACCAGTGGATAAAGAAAATACATGTCCAGTTGAAATTGAGGAAGAGCAAGAAAAGACAAGTACAATTGCAATGGAGGAAGACCAAGTGCAGTTAAAATGGATGAGGAACCAGTTGGAGATGATAAAGAAAGGACAACTCCAAATAATCAAGAAGATGTAACATAAAGGTAGATTCATTCATTTTTAAGAGTAGATTTCTAAATTTAGTAGTAAATAATTCTTGGATGGAAGCAACTTGCTTCAAGTTGTCTCCATATGTTTAGGAATCAACTTATTCAATTTGGAAGCAACTTGCTTCAAGTTGTTTCCATATGTTTAGGAAGCAACTTGCTTCAGGTTGTCTCCATACGTGGAAGCAACTTCCTTAAAGTTGTCTCCTCTCCTTGTTTTCAGTGTACTATGTTTTTAATGAATTTTTTCCTTTAATCCAAATTGCAGGCAAGTAGCATATTCTACACAAGAGAATGAGGGTGAAAAGAAAAAATCAGATGAAATGGTTGTTGTTCAACACACTCCAACATGTGTGCGAAACCAATACTTTGAAGGTCCAAATTTTGATTTGCATTTGGATTCTCCGGCAGCACCAGTCCTATCTTCTCAGATAATTGAACAACCAAAAGCAGACGAAGATAGTGACTTATCAGAAACTGAAGAGAAAATTGAAGAGAAAGCTGTTGTTGGTTCTATTATTAAAAGAGTCAAGAACGATCCAAGGGAGAGGAAAAGGAAAAAATTAGGAGATGGATTCACTGGAACAGGTTTACACCGAAAAAAGAACAAGAAACAACATGACAGTGCAGTTATTTACTTGGAAGCAATCGAGTACATCGATCCAACACCTCCTCAATCAAAACCACTCATGCGTGCAGAAGTCTTAAGCTTTGGGGAGATTGCAGCGAAGATCAACAAAAAATACTCCAAGAATTCTGCGAGGATGCCACAGAAGGGTAAAAAACACTAAGCCTTTTATACTGCTAGTTTTAGTATTGACTTTGGGTATTATTTCCCGCAGTTCCTTTTTGCAATATTGATGTTTGCTGCTAGTAATGCAATATCACATGATGTTTGCTGTGTTGTTGGATTATGAAGGCAAACGGCTTGTTCTGCGCCGAATAATGAATATCATATTCAGAAACAGTTCATCCAAAATCTATTGGATGATCTCTATATCGATAGTGACATCGTAGAATTCTACACCAGTATTCTGAAATCGAAGATGGAAAATGTTTCTGCCGATAATCCATACAACAAGCATGTAATACCAAATACCAATCTTTTGGTAAGTCACTTTTTTATCTGATAAATTACGCACTAGTTAGTATTAACAAATTGCATGTTATTTTGACTTGTAAAAACTTTTTACAGAAATAAAATGTATGTATCTTTTTGTTTTTAAAAATTTTTTTCAATGATGCAGAGATACGTGCAAATATACATGGACAATGGAGACGAGAATGCAATAGAAACAAGTTTAGTAGCAGATTATGTGAGGGCTAATTACAAGTTGGATGCCAAGAACAAAATGCTGATGTTTCCACTGTGCATGAACTCCCACTGGGTGTTGCTGGTATTACATGAAGGAGTCTGGAAGATATGCAACTCTATGAAACAGAGTCCATTGTTGTCAGGTCAGCTGCATACACTTACAAAGCCACTGAGCAAAGTTCTAAATGAGATTGGACATCGAGACAAAGGTGGTAATGAAATTGTTCACACATTGAAGGTTCCTAAAGTGCTTCAACAGCAAGAACACCCTGACTGCGCAATATTTGTTTGTGTTTTTATGAAGATGTTGGTGAAATACCAAGAATTCGGTATTCTGGCAGGAGGAAAGAAGAATCAATATATTGGCCACTTTAACAAAAAAAAGGATCAAGATGGCGTTCCGTATACTGGATGCAACTGATGAATGGAAGAAACCAAAAGGCACAAATTCGAGTCAGATTATGATATATTCCCAGTAGTACTAAATGACAGAGACAACTTGTTAGTATTACCTAGAATTATCTGATTGAACTACATTTGTTAGTATTATCTAATTTGTTAGTATTATCTAGTATTATTCTGATTGAACTACAGATTACTATTGGTTGTTAACATTATGTTGGTATTATCTAATTAAAGTACACTTCTTAAATATTGTCTAGTTAAAGTTTGAATGGTTTGATTATTTTCAGTGTTGCAATGTTTCTATATGCTTACAGGTTTGCATAGGTAAAAAATACAGAGAGAAAACTTGCAGAAGTTGTTCCCAGAATGGAATCAACTAGAACAAGTTGTCTCCATAAAATGGAAGCAACTTGCAGAAGTTGTTCCCAGAATGGAAGCAACTAGAACAAGTTGTCTCCTTAAAATGGAAGCAACTTGCAGAATCTGAGAAAATAACCAACAAAGCAAATAATATTACAGACCAAAATCATTTGTAAACCCTTCCATTCTTGATTATTTTTAGTGTTGCAATGTTTCTATATGGTTACAGGTTTGCATAGGTAAAAAATACAGAGAGACAACTTGCAGAAGTTGTTCCCAGAATGGAAGCAACTAGAACAAGTTGTCTCCATAAAGTGGAAGCAACATGCAAAATATGTGGACATAACCAACAAAGCAAATAATATTACAGACCAAAATCATTTCATAACAACTGCAGAACAACTAAGAATGTAACATTATCAATTAAAAAGACAAAACCAAGTTCACATAAGCATGAATCACAAAGTTCAGTAAAACATGAAAGAAAGGTTCAGAAAAACATAAAACAAACTGCAACAAATGAAAAAAGATGACAAGACTAATGCAGTTGAGAGATTTCATAGGAACATCATCCTGTAGAACCTTCCAATCCTAGACTGATTCTTGAATACTGGTGGGCGAGGGGCCAATGGAGCACTACGACATGTTCTACGATTATGGTATACAAGCATTCCACAGCGACCACACCTTCTCTTCTTGCTTATTTTCTCACGGTAACTGCGTTTACGAACAGAGTTTGGCCTTCCAACTTGCGGTCCAACAGGGGGAGGCATGACGTATTTGGTACGAGAAATCTCATCAGGCTTGTCACCATCAGGAATGGGATAAATAGGTTTTGAGTACAAACCTCTGTAGCATTCAGTGGTGTAGTAAGGTGAGATGTGCTTGTACACCTCCTCCTCACCAATCTGCACCATAGCTTTCACGGAATGACTGCAGGGGAAGCTGTGTTTTTGCCACCAGTGACAAGTACAGGTCTGCGAGTCCAAGTCAACAGTATTCTTCGCAGTACTAGTTATGATCTCAAATACCTTTTCATTATCTCTACGCACCTTGTATCTACGACAGTCAGTTATCCTCTTGTCTAATCGTGCTTGCATCTTAGGGGTAAGTCTTGTAGTCCAGCTGTTGGCTTCAACCTTCCTCTTCCACATTGTCTCCATTGTCCGAGCACGAATACATTCAATCAACTCGATGGCTTTCAGTCGCTTTTCGTGCCTAATCAAGCTGTTAAAGCTTTCAACTATATTGGATGTAAGTTCTCCATACCTTTCCCCAGGAAACTCATGAGCAGCCCAGTTCTTCAGTGGGATCTTGTTCATCCACTCAATAACAGAGAACATCTTCAGATTGACCATGCTTGAAACTGCCTTCAGAAATTTCTCCTTGGTGACAGCACTGTAGCATTGATCAAACAACTTAATAGTAGTCTATCTACTCTTGCCTTTGACAACTGGAATATTGCCTTTCATATGGTACGAGCAATATGAGTGAAAAGCATTCGGAAAGATTTTAGGAACAGTGTTCAAAAGTCCAGTTCCACGATCAGATATAATGGTCAACGGACGATCAGCATCGACAATTCCCTTCAAATTTTCCAGAAACCAGCGCCAATTATCACTATTTTCGCCAGAAACAATCCCAAAGGCAACTGGAAATATCTTTGCAAATAAAAAAAAAAAAAAAAATTTAACACAAAAAATGAGTAGCATGTTTCGAATTACACAGTGGAAGAAACCAAGACAAGTTGCCTCCAAAATAATGGAATCAACTAGAACAAGTTGTCTCCAGAATATGGAAGCAACTGGAATAAGTTGCCTCCAAAATATAAAAGCCAAACTACAAGAATGAAAACAACTAGCACAAGTGATAGGCTTGTGTATGTGTTTTATTTTATGGCCTACTTGTTAAACCGCAAGTGCACGGTGTCTACAATGTAGAACTGGCAAATACGGGTCGATCCCACAGAGACTTGTGGTGCCGAGAATTGATCTAAAGGCTTACTACTTATCGATTTCGGTGAATGTAACACAAATATGATTTGAGTGTTTGTCGATACGGCGAGGTGTTGTGACTCTAAACTAAGGCAACTAAGTGGATTGTGAGATACTAGGCGGTGAATCCACCCTCTAGTTCTCGGCTAAGGCAAAGCGACTTCTCATTGTGCCTTGAACCTTCCCTTGAAGGTCTCGAGGTGGATTTTTGGTTAACTAAACCACTAATCTCCCCTAGTATAGAGTGTCTTCTTACAGTACACTCTATCACAGGATTATTTGATGGGTTAGATAATTATTCATCCTAACACAGTTAATCACATCAAGAACAATATGAACACTGAATATCTTAGCATAAGAAATAAGGGTTTCATCAACACCCTAGCAATTAAATTAGAACATGACTAAAACACAATACAAATTAAACTAGAGTGGTGCTCTGGCTAACCCAGGCATAAGCTTCTAACATCCTCACCTCAGTTCTATTTATACATGCACTCCAAACCCTAATTCATTTTAAATTGAAAAGATAAAGAGTACCCAATCGCCCATACTCTCTGAATCAGTCGTCTCTTCTGTCAATTCGGCTCAGAGCTCCATGCTTCGAATGTTTTGATGAAACCCTAGTTCTAGTTATCTTTAAATTAGCTTCTAGGGTTATGGAGAAGCTAAAAGAGAGATAACTAAACCTAGAGGGAGGTGAAAGGACTACGGGTGCGGTTGGTGAAGTCGGCAGGATAAGGAGAAGGTGGTGATGATGGCTCGGTGGTGGTATGGTCGAGAGAAGAAGGGGATGGGTTTCTGCGAGAGACGGGAGAAGAAGACAGAGAAGATGGAAGGGAAAATGGGTTTGGTCAATGGGGGTATAGGTGTAGGAGGTTTCGTTGTGGAAGCGAGTGCGGCGACGGACGATGAGAATGATGGAGCGAGCGTCGGATCTAGGGAAGAAATCTCAACGGCTCATGATATAAGCGATTTTGGTGTGGAGCGGGAGCATCAAGAGATGATGTGAAGGTTGAAGCGAGCGTTGGATGCAGGGTGGGCGAGATACGAACGGCTCAAATGGTGCGGGCTCGGATCGGGTCGTGGGTAGCTCGAGCCCAAGTCTTGTAAATGAGTTGCTACTTTTTGGGTTGCAACTAATGAGCGTGGGCTTTGGCTTTCTGCTCCATAGACGCTTGTCTCCAATTCTTTGCTCTTTTGGCTCCTCTATTTCTCTGAACTTTATTCACTACCTAAAAACACAAAATTAATTAGTACAAATATTTATTCTTGAAAACAAAGAAAACACGAGAACTGGGATAATATCTGATTCTTGAGCACAAAAGATGAGTTAAATGCCAATAAAAAGGTGTATAAATATGCAATATTTGGCACTCATCAAATACCCCCAAACCTGAATTTTACTTGTCCTCAAGTGAAACAGAAACTGAGAAATCCTAACTGTACCTTCGTCGCAGGTCTCTCGAATGCATTTAGCGTATGCACTAAGCCTTTAAACCCCTAGGTGTCCCTAGTGGACGAGTTGTAGTCTCGTGAGGGTTTACCGAGAGGTGTACCCACAAAACCTTCTCCAACTTGAGAGTGTAAAAGAGTCTCAAGCATCCAAGGAGCTATGAGGACATAGAGTTTCGCATCCTAGTAACGAAGTTAGAACTACCAAAGAACGCATTCTCATCCTTAAGTCGAGCGAGAAGTAACCATACCATATGAAAGAATTCGGATTCGATTGTGATCATAAGCCTCGACTTCGCCTCACCATTAGGGTTTTATGATAATTGCACTCAAAAAGATCGTTTTTAGTCTCATGTGTGCAGGCGGGAATAAAGAGAGAAATCCCGCACACGTTGTAGGTGAGAAGGATAACCTTAGAAATAATTTACGGAGACTCCACGAAGTGTGGACAAAAAGAATCTTTTTACGATGATCTCTAAGAAAGGAAATCAACCATTATCAAGGGTGGGAGTACTCACTTACCTTCTCACCCGATCGGCAATTAATATCACTCTCTCAGCATTCATAGAAACGTCTTCCATCTTCGGTCTTCAAATGTTGATGACGAACTTCTGAACTTCACAAAAACTTGACAAACATACATTTTTTTTTTTTTTTTTTTTTTTTTTTTTTTTAAGCTTGGAATGAAAATAACAATAAAACAATAAGACTCAATTTTTACACTTGTCTTGATTTCACAAACTTCATTAATTCTCATCCTATTTTCTTTTCTTTGTTGCACGTAACCTTGGACTATTTCAACTTTTCTTCAAATATTCGATGATGCTCCGCTTGCTGATGATGTGTTTCTATGAATGTGTTGATTGAGAGGGAGAGAGTGATGCTAACTGCAAATCGATATTTAGAAGGAGTTTTCATCTTTAAACGTCACCCTCATGATTGACAAAAATAGCACTAAAGAGATCAAAAGTAGTGCTGAAAGTGGTGCGAAGTTGGGTAGCTCACCATTCCTACCCGGAATTGACGTACGGTGACACACACTCTAACAGCTTTTCTAGAAAGTTGCAAAAAAATTGAAGGTTGGTGCCTCACTTGATGTAAAATGGGTAGTCTCCACTATGGGTGATCACAGTTCTACTACCGAATATCTAAAAAGCACCTAATTCGCCCTCCGGTATGGTTAAATCCAACTTTAACGCTCTAATCAACTAAGGAACCCGATTGTGTTCTTCAGTACTTCCAAGTTCTGTTATTTCGGTCAGACTCTCTATGTAAACATAGCTAGAAGCGTGCTAGTGACTCTAAGATCTCTAAAGGTTGGAGGTTTTTATTTGCAAAAAGTTTTTTTTTTTTTTTTTTTTTTTTTTTTGTTTTGAAAATTAAAACTAAAATAAAAGACTAAAAACTCTATATGCAAATGCACCCCCAAACCTAAATCAAACATTGTCCTCAATGTGTCAACAGATGATAAAATTTTAAGCAGTCACATACCATGAGAACTATGTTGAATAGAGAAAAAGGGAAGAGATTACCGGATGTCGGCGGAGCAAGGTTAGAGCTTCATTAATCAAGGCTAGAATCCAACATTCTCAGTGGAGATCATATCGGATTAGCACAATATATGTACAAGAAAACTCAATCGATTCAAGGAAAAAAAAAATTTAACAAGTCCTACTGGATTATATACAATGAAAATTCACCATATACCAACAATCTAAAGAGTTGAGGATCAACCCAAAAGACGGTATGCAGAAACATCAACAGTCTTACACAAATATAACATGAGAGTGCAAGTAAGACTGCATATGAGAATGAGTTTCCCCCAAACCTAAACTTGTCAACAGGTGTGTTTTTGAGCACAAAATCTTGCAATTTTAAAGGTACATCATGCAAAAGGTCTAACTCAAAATGAGTTTTGCTAAAACAAATGGCACATACATATTCCAACCGTGGCTCTTTAAAAGTGTTATACTTTGATGCAAAATAGTCCAAGAGGACTTGGGAAGCACAAAGCTCGAGGACTAAATTAGGCATTTTCGGAAAAGTTGGTTTTGCAATTTTGTTACAAACTACACCTAGGTTGGGTGGAAATCTAACAGGTTATGACATGGGCATGATGTTGGGCTTGTCTAAGTTGTTCACATGTGTGAGCTCAAGAGTAACAGTATCACTCACAACAATATCTCCCAAATCATCTACAAGTGTTGTAACATGCTTATGTTCATAAAACATTTCTACAAGCCCTAGTCCATAATCATCATCTACAACTTCAGTTTCATGCATATGGAGATCACAAGAAACTTCACATTGTGACTTAGGCTGAGAATTAAACAAATCATGTTCACTTGCATAAAACAATTCATCAATTTCCATGTCATACGCATCATTTCCCAAAATTTCACTCTCATGCATACAGTAACCAGGGGAAATATCATGCTGTAACCTAGGCATGGAATCAGACACATGCATTGAATCATCTGTGTCAATAGACAATTCAGCTATTCTTAGGTTACAAACAGGTGGTATAGCATGCTCATTTTCAGACCCCAAATCAGCATCACAAGTATGAATATTAGAAGAAGCGTCATTCATAGGGTTCACAGGAGAGAAACTTAATGTCTTTGAACCCAAAGATTTCAGTACATTTTCAGCATGAACAAGTTCTTCTAACATGTCATATTCATCCTCATCATAACAAAAATGCATCTCCCTATTCAAAAATTGAGCATTTCCAGTGCACTCATCTACCTCTATATTAGGTTCATATTGATATTAGTTGCATGAGTAGGCCTAGAAACACTATTTTCAAAATCATCGGGAATAACAAACATCATATCATAAGTTTCCTTCCAATCTTCATTTTGTAACTCAATCGAGTTCCTTTGAAGAATCATAGTGAGTTGTTCTATTGAAGGAGAGTCTTCACTAGTGGGTATGCATTCCTCATATGGATATTCATTGTATGGTTGAGCGTGAGGTTCACTAGAGAAGGGAAATTCAGACATGTTGCTATATGGATGGTCATGTATTGCATTCAGTTCAAGCCTAGCATTTTGTTCCATGAGCGTTTCCATTAGTGATTGTAAACAAGGAGTCGGGGGAGTATAAAATTGTTCAACTCCCACTGTGGTGACTGATACATGTGCTCATGATGGTTAGGGTATGAGTATTCAAGGTCAGGCCCCGAGAAGGCTCATAATACTCCTAAAATCATTATGGTCTGTGGGGGTTTCATATGGTGAAGCATGCCCGTAAGCAAGCTCTCTAATGGATTTGTTTTCATCCCCAGTTGCATACCAAAATCCTGACATGGTCTAGCAACTCAATTTGGGCTCAAAAAGAAGCACTATAGCCTAGCAAACATCAAGTATACTAAGTCCAGATGCAAGCCCAAGTTATGCAAATGCACAGCCCAAAGGTTATGCAAAAGCCCAGTTGTAGTGGGTTCAGTTTGGTTTATTGGGTTTAGTTTGGTTTATGTGGGATTTGGTTTGTGTGGGCTTTGGGTTGTTGCACAGCAGGCCTCAGTTTTGGTCTAAATGGGCTTTTAGTTTGGTTTTTGTTTAAGCAGCCCAAGGTTTGTGCAAAGCCCAGAGGCTGGTTGGGGCAGAGCCCAGGTTAGATGAACATGTGCAGCCCAGCAATTGAATGGCCCAGTATGTGGGCTTTAGTCTACCAGCTGGCAGCTCAGGCTGTAGGTGATTCATTGGTTATACACAGCCCAGTTTTTGTGCAGGGTTCAGTGTGTGCAGAGATACAAACTCTCAAAATTGAAACAGCACTAGCTATGCTGGCCTTCACAGCACAGGCCTGAGTGCAGTGCAGCTTATGCACTGGTCAGGCCAAGCACAGGTTGTGTGCAAAGATGATGCTTCAGAGGGTAAACAGGCAGATACATGGGTTCATGGTCAAGTTCAGCACAGATTAAGCACAACTCACACAAGATATACACCAGCTCAATTACAAAGGTTTGATGGTTGCTTTTGATGAAGAGTGCACAACATTGGTTATGTGGTCTATACAACACAGCTTATGCACAGGATAGCTTATTCATAGCACAGCTCTGTTGTCAGGTTTACTGGAAAGCACAGAAAATGTGTCAAGTGCACAGGGTAATGGGTTATGCTCACTCAAGGTGAAACATGTGCTGGGGGTGTGTTTGTGCAGGTGAATATGATTCACAGAGTGTCAACAGATCAACAACAAACTTAGCTTACGACAAGTCGCAGTTCAAACTTCACAGATGAGCAATTTATAGTAATCACAGATGCACAGATGAGCTGATGCAGAGCCAAGCTTCCGTGGCAATTAGCCAAGGCAAGCATCCACAGGGTCAGGGTTATGCTCAGGGTTATGCTTAGAGTATGCAAGGTTCACTGGGTCAGCAGATGCAACAGTTGAACAAAGTATAACACAGTTGGAAGACACACAGGTTTGCACAGATGCACAGATGAGCAATTTCTAATAGATTTAGTAGAGTGTCAACTGGTTCAGTTGATGTCACTCCTCACGGGTTAATGCTCAATGACTTGTGGGGCAGATGGCACAGCTAATACCAATTCACAGATGCAACAAAGTTGACAAGGTAATGCTCAGGGTATGCAACTCAAGGTGACTAGCTTGGCAAGTGATCAAATGACATGAAATGCGCACAGGTTTATGCTCAGGCCATGATAGGGTATAGAATACATCCTATTTATTATCTATTGTTTATGCTTTCTTTGTTATTTTTCTTGTGAATTATGTATCTTATGTTTGAATTTGAGTTATTAGGTACTCTGGAGTCGCACGGAGGAAAAGAAGAAGAAAGTATCCAATTTGAGCAAAAAGGGCGAAATTGTCATCTCACAGGCAAATGATATATGGAGCTGACCCAAGGTTAAGGGGCAACTCTATTAGGAGGAGTGTTAAATGCAGCAGTTTGTGGTTAAGGGGTGACCACATGTTATGGGGCATCCATTGGGGTACCCCTTATCTGATGCAGAGGGGTGTCATTATCCAGCCCTGTCATTACAACTCTAGATCGAAACCAATTTTCGATCTCATTTATTTCTCAATCATTTTTGCCTGAAAGAGAGTGAGGCGACACCATTACCGTGAAATCGAAACATGATGGGGAGATCGGATTTTGTGATGTTGAAACGGAGAAGAAGAAGGTGTTGTTGTTGACTGAAGCTGAGAAGGGTTAGATTTGCCTCTGCGTCAAGGGTTTCGATGGATCTGGAAGGAATTTCGTCGGCTAGAAAGACTATTTCTGAAGCTCAAGTTTATGAGTGTTGGATAAACATCAGTCAAGAAAAGGGGATTTGAGCTTAATTAATGAATGGGTTTTGATGGCTTGTTTGAATTGAAGAAGATGGGTTTGATGCTGTTAGTGGGTTTGAATCGGAAAGGGGTTTTGTGGATTCAGTTTTGAAACAAAGTCTGATGCAGAATTGAAGAAATCAGGGAGAGAAGATGGTGATTATTTGGAAGATGAGCTAGAAAGGGGATCTGAGGTCATGAAATGGGTTCGATTGGAAAGAAGAAATTGAGCTCATGAGAGTTAAGGTCATGTGATTTGTTGAACTGAGACTGCAGGAAATGCAGCAAGTTGAGTTAGAACAAGTGAAGGGGGAGATGTTCTGCTGATGCTCAAGGTTACAGAATGAGGTATGGATTTGAAGATACGAAGTCCGGTGAGGTTCTTTGAATGATTACAGGGAAGGTCAGGCAAGGTGCAGGTAAGCATGGAAGGGGAATATATGCTACGACTTCTTGCTGGTGATGTGCAAAGAATTGGTTAAGCTTAAGTTGCAGGTCTGAGTCATACAATGAAGCAAGAGATGGAGAGCAAGGCATTGGTGGTGTTGAGGCAAATGAGTCGAGCCTTGGGTTGAATGCCAAATAGTGCAGCTTTGGTGCACTCAGCAGAGGAGAAGCATAGCAGGTGGTCTGGTAATGAATGTTAGGTTGATTTGAGATTGCAGGTTTGAAGTTGGCTGTCCCAGGCTTGCCATTAGCTAGCTATGAATCTGTGTGTCATGTGTGAAGAATGAGAGCATGTTTTGGAAGTTAAGGCAAGCAAGGAATGAAGTAAATGAGTGACCAGTTCTTGTAGTTTGGTGGAGTTGTTAACTATGGCTCAATGGCTGAGTCGCAAGATTGATCTGCAGTACATGAAAGAAATGGAGTGTCCGGCACTAGAATGAAATCCTTTGAGCTGGTGTACAATGGCCTGAGATGAATGAATTGCGGGATTCAGGGCAAGTATTGAGCAAGAGGTCTGGTTCTGGTGGAGTTATGAAGATGGGAAGGAATTCCAGGGTTGTGTTTTGTTGGGTGCTTTAGCCATCTTGGCTGAACATGATGGCTGAAGCACAATGATTGTGCTACAAGTCCTGTCCAAGTGCAACTAGCCCAGGCCAAGTTCACTCAGATCAGCTGAGTCTGACTTGGGTCTAACTCAGACCTGACTGGTTCTGACTCATGAACCTGAATCGGTTTGACTCGGCCCAACCGAGCCGACCCGTTGACCCGACCGAGCCGACCCGTTGACCGGTGACCGGGCGGACTTTGCCGGTCACCGGAGCCGTTTTCGGGGACTTTTCCGGCCGATTTCCGGCCATAATACCAGATTTCCGGCGACCAAAAATTCCAGAATTTTCTATGGACTTCTCTCTTGGGTGTGAAGACTTGGACTAGGAATTGGATGGAGAATTGGGCTCAAACTTGGAAAGAGAAGATGGAAGAAGAGAAAGACTTGAATTTGGAAATTGAATTGCTAAAGGAAAAGGATTCTATTCCTTGAAAGATTTGGAGAATATTGAAGCCTATAAATGGAGAAGTTTTCTACATCTTTTGACACCTCTCTACACACACAACACTTGTGTTTTTGATAGCTTTTGAAAATTCTTCTTCTTAATTATTTGTGTGAACTTGAAAATTCTTCTTTTAATTATTATTATTTGTGTGAATTTCAAAAACATGAGTAGCTAATTTTATTATTGATTGAGGATGAATTCCTAGTTCTTAATACATGATTTGAGTTTTGTTTCAATTCTATCTTGAGATTTTTCACACGATTATCGATTATTTTTACTAATAGGAATGTTTATTCATTCATGATTGATTGATAGATTGTTTAGAGTGCACGCTAAATTGATTTGTCGATTTAATCTAAATCTAGTATAAGTTAGGGAATACGTAATCGTTCTCGACACTTTACACAAGTAGAAAACACAAGACCTTGCGGAGGGATTCCGTGGAGCGATTGTGTGTAAAAACAACGCTAAAAGTGGACCAAGCGAACCGAGTTTAACTACTAGTACTAAACCTAAATTCATAGATCTTAATGCATTCGGGAATTACATCTTGTGCGAACCTCAAGGTGGTTCTTTTGAATAGAATCGATAACTAAGCGGACTGTTACTCGGTGAAATAAGGGATTTTGGGGCTAGCTAAGCGGAATTCGCTATCCTACGGTTGGTGATAATCTGTGACTAATAACAAGTAGAAAAGAACATAACTTGATTCATTGTTTTGCAACGAAGAAGGATTCCTTGATCTTGTCTCTCTTATTGCTTTCAACTTTCGATTTTAATTGCTTTGTTTATTTTCTTTTGCTTTTTACACCCCCTTTTGTGACAATTTTGACAACTAGAATCTCTTGCTCCTCGTGGGAACGAACTTGACTTCCATTATATTATTTTTAATTGAGTGGAAACATTAATTAATTTGATTGCACCTACGACACGCATCAAATTTTTGGCGCCGCTGCCGGGGAGCAACGGGCGATTTTTAGTTGTTTTTTTTTTGCTTTATTCTTGCTTTGTTAGATTCTTTACCGTATCTAACTTAGTTTTTGAGAATCTTGTTTGGTGTTATACCTTTGGTGAATGCTTAAAGAGGGCAGACCGAGTCCAATACGTCTTCGATCCGGCGCTCAACTAAAGGATTTCATTCGTGCGATTAACACTCCACTTCCTCCTTCTTCATCAAGTGATTCGGACAAAGAGGAAGAAACAATGGCTGAACGTACACTCAAGGACCTAGCTTCTCACAAGCTTGATACACAACAATGGTGTATCCAAACTAACTCAACCTTCGAGATCAAGCCGGGGTTGATTAGAGAGTTACCAAAGTTCCATGGCATGGTGAATGAGGACCCAAACAAACATCTTATGGACTTTTATACCATAGTTATGGCTATGCTTCCACCGGAGACTAATGCGGATGGAGCAATGTTGAAAGCTTTCCGTTTTCTTTGGCGGGCAATGCTAAGGAATGGTTATATTATTTGCCTTCCGGAAGTATCACAACATGGAATGGGATGAAGAAACTTTTCCTCGAGAGATATTTTCCCGCATCCAAAGCTACTCAAATTCGCAAGGAGATTTGTGGATTGAAACAACAAGTGGGAGAATCATTGTATGAATGTTGGGAGCGATACAAGAGGTTGGTGGCAAGCTGTCCACACCATCAATTTAGTGACGTTATGATACTCCAATACTTCTACGAAGCTCTCCACCCAAGTGATAGGTCTCTTCTTGACGCCGCGGGTGGTGGTGCACTAATGAACAAGACTTTGACCGAAGCTAGAGAGTTGATTGACGGCGGTATGGCGGCAAACTCGCAACAATTCTACACAAGGGATGAACCAATGGTTAGGCGAGTGCATGAAGTTAGTGATTCATCATCACATCTTGATCAAAGGATGAGTAACATGGAGACAATGATTCAAAGGATGGCCGCGGTAATTATTCCGGATGGTGAGACCGAACAAGTGAATGCTTTATATCCAAATCAAAGGCCAAGGTACGATCCATACTCCAATACCTATAATCCCGGGTGGAAGGATCATCCTAACTTTAGTTATGCAAACAAGCAAGCAGCGGCTCCTAATCCATATGCGCAACAAGGTGGTTTTCAACAATCACGTTTCCAACCTCAACAACAAGGTGGTTCTCAACAATTCCAACCTCAAGTGAAGGAACAAGGATCTTCGATTGATGATAAGCTCAATGTCATGATGCAAGGTATTACGTCATTGGTTCAACAAAATCAACAAAAGACCGATTCGGCCATCAAGGATTTACAAACTCAAATGGGACAATTGGCGACCGATGTGAACCTATTAAAATCTCAAGCATCCACAAAACTTCCTTCACAACCATTTGTGAATCCAAGAGAGAATGTTAATGCGGTTACTTTAAGAAGTGGAAGACAAGTGGAGGGTCCAAGTCATCATGAAGAAGCTATTGAAGAGGTAGTCAAAGATAAGGAGGAAGCCGCACCAAAGGAGAATTCAACACCAACCTACCAATCCAAGGAACCGGTTCCTACTTTCACTACTCCACCTCCTTTTCCTAGTCGTTTTGCTAAATCCAAGAAAGAAGCTCAAGACAAGGCACTTATGGATATCTTCAAGAAGATTGAAATCAACATCCCATTCATTGAGGCCATCAAGACAATGCCACGGTATGCGAAGTTCATGAAGGAATTATGCACAAAGAAGGATAGGTTGCTTGATAATGAAATTACTAAAGTTGGCGAGAGTGCGTCGGCTATGCTATTGAAGAAGATGCCTACAAAGTGCACGGATCCCGGTGGTTTCACGGTGCCAATTACTATTGGTAAGCAAAGGTTTGAACATGCTTTACTTGATTTGGGAGCTTCCATTAGTGTGATGTCGGCCGAAATATATGACTCCTTGAATCTTGGACCTTTGAAAGAGACGAGAGTTATTATCCAATTGGCAAACAAGTCTAACATATATCCTAAGGGGCTTGTAGAAGACGTGCTAGTGTAAGTAAATGAGCTTATTTTTCCGGTGGACTTCTTCGTGGTGGATATGGACAACAATGAGAACCGATCATCTACTTCTTTACTTCTTGGGAGGCCATTCATGAAGACCGCAAAGACGAAGATTGATGTTGATAAGGGTACACTCACTATGGAATTCGACAAGGAGATAATACACTTTAACATATTTGAAGCCATGCGTTACCCAAGTGATGTGCATTCCGTTTACTCCATTGATGTGGTTGATTCATTAGCGCAACAAATGGTGGAATTGAACCAAGAGGATGAACTTGATGTGGTGTTGCAAAAGAGCATTGAATTGGACGTCCATGGCTTGTCTAACTTGGATGTTGAAATCTCCAAGGAATTGGTGGAGATGTGTGGTGCTTTGGCGACATTGCAAGAAGCTAAAAAGGGTAATGTTTCATATATTTCTTTACCCGTGAATGATGAAATACTTGTACCATCTATTATGAAGGCGCCCAAATTAGAATTGAAGCCGCTTACGGACCATTTGAAGTATGCTTTCTTGGGGGATGGAGATGAGCTTCCGGTGATTATTGCAAAGAACCTCACACCGGTACAAGAAGACCGTTTGCTTAGAGTCTTGAGAGAGCACAAAACGGCTATTGGGTGGACAATTGCGGATATCAAGGGCATTAGTCCATCCATGTGCATGCATCAGATTCTAATGGAAGAGAACGTGAAGCCGGTACGTGATGCTCAACGTCGGCTTAATCCTCCCATGATGGAGGTTGTGAAAAAAGAGATACTCAAATTGCTAAGTGTGGGGGTAATCTACCCAATTTCCGATAGCAAGTGGGTTAGTCCGGTTCAAGTGGTACCAAAGAAATCCGGAGTCACGGTTGTTCGAAATCAAGACGATGAACTTGTTCCTACAAGAGTTCAAACCGGTTGGAGAGTGTGCATTGATTATAGAAAGCTTAATTCCGCAACCCGAAAGGATCACTTTCCTTTACCTTTCATTGATCAAATGTTGGAGCGGTTAGCGGGGCATTCTTATTATTGCTTCTTGGATGGTTATTCGGGATACAATCAAATTGTTATTGCACCGGAGGACCAAGAGAAGACCACTTTCACTTGTCCGTTTGGAACGTTTGCATATAGACGGATGCCGTTCGGCCTTTGCAATGCGCCGGCTACTTTTCAAAGATGCATGGTGAGTATATTCTCGGATTATGTGGAGCGCATCATCGAGGTATTTATGGATGACTTTAGTGTTTATGGCAATTCTTTTGATGGTTGTTTAAACAACCTTGAACTAGTTCTTAAACGATGCATAGACACAAACCTTGTCCTTAATTGGGAGAAATGTCACTTTATGGTAAACCACGGCATAGTACTTGGTCACATTGTGTCCTCTCGAGGGCTCAAGTGGACAAGTCAAAGATAGATTTAATAAGAAACTTACAATATCCCACTTCGGTGAGGGAGATCCGTTCTTTTCTTGGTCATGCAGGTTTCTATAGGCGGTTTATCAAGGATTTCTCCAAAATCTCCATGCCGATGTGCAAGTTATTACAAAAGGAGGTACCTTTCGACTTCAACAAGGAATGCAAGGATGCTTTTGACAAATTAAAGGAGATGTTGACAAGTGCGCCAATTATCAAATCACCGGATTGGAATCTTCCATTTGAATTAATGTGTGATGCTAGTGATTATGCGGTTGGAGCCGTTTTGGGTCAAAGAGTGGACAAGTTGTCCCATGTTATCTATTATGCGTCTAGGACCCTTAATGATGCACAAATCAATTATTCTACCACGGAAAAGGAGTTATTGGCTATAGTTTTTGCGTTGGAAAAATTTCGATCATATTTGGTGGGTACAAAGGTTATTGTGTACTCGATCATGCCGCACTAAGATACTTAATAAAGAAGAAAGAAGCTAAGCCAAGATTAATTTGGTGGATCCTATTGTTACAAGAGTTCGACATAGAAATTCGTGATAAGAGGGGTGTGGAGAATACCGTTGCGGATCATCTTAGTAGACTTGTTATGTCTCAATAGGAACTCCCATTACATGACCGCTTTCCGGATGAACAACTTTTCTCCATGGAAGAATCAACACCCTGGTATGCGGATATAGTGAATTACTTGGTGACAAGGAAAGTACCTAGTACAATGTCTAATTTCCAAAAGATGAAACTTAAGAAGGTAGCTAAGCAATATGTGTGGGATGAACCATACTTATGGAAATATGGGGTTGATCAAATAATGCGAAGGTGCGTGCCTATTTCCGAATTTCAATCCATTCTCTCCTTTTGCCACACTTTTGCTTGTGGTGTCCACTTTGGTTCTAAGCGCACCGCTCTCAAAGTTCTCGAGAGTGGATTTTATTGGCCCACCTTGTTTGAAGATTCTTATGTCTTTTGTAAATCGTGTGATAGATGTCAACGAACGGGCAATCTAGGTGCTCGAAATCAAATGCCACTCACACCAATTCTCGTAGTTGAGATTTTTGATGTGTGGGGTATTGATTTTATGGGCCCTTTTGTCAATTCGAATGAAAACTTTTATATACTTCTTGCCGTTGATTATGTTTCGAAATGGGTGGAATCTAGAGCCACCAAGACTAATGACTCTCAAGTTGTTTGTGATTTTGTAAGGGAAAACATATTCAATAGGCATGGTACACCAAGAGTGGTGATAAGCGATGGAGGCTCACATTTCAAGAAGGCTTTCCACGCTCTCCTCAAGAAGTACAACATAACACACAAAATTGGTACGCCTTACCATCCACAAACTAGTGGACAAGCGGAAATTTCAAATCGTGAGATCAAGTCCATTCTTGAGAAAACGGTGAATACCACAAGGAAAGATTGGAGCTTTAAGCTCAATGATGCACTTTGGGCGTATAGAACAGCGTATAAGACACCGATTGGTATGTCTCCATATAGGTTGGTTTATGGTAAGGCTTGTCATCTTCCGGTTGAACTTGAACATAAGGCTTATTGGGCGATAAAGAAATTCAACATGGAGTATGATGAAGCGGGGAAACAAAGGAAGTTACAACTAAATGAGTTAGAGGAGATACGTAATGATGCTTACGAGAGTGCCCGGATTTACAAGGAAAAGACCAAGCTTTTTCATGACAAGATGATTTCGCGGAAAAGTTTTGTTGTGGGGCAAAAAGTTCTTTTATTTAATACTCGTTTACGTTTATTTCCGGGAAAGCTTAAGTCCCGTTGGGTGGGACCATTTGTTGTTACTAATGTTTATGCTCATGGTGCAGTTGAAATTGTTAGTGACAAAACAGGACAACATTTGAAAGTCAACGGCCATAGGTTAAAGCCATATTATGAAAACTTTCCAACGGAGCATGTGGACGTAATTGGACTTCAAGATGCACTCCCTCTGGAGGAGTAATGTGCAGCACGAACTAAGTCGGGCCTTCGACTTTAAAACAAGCGCTTAATGGGAGGCAACCCATCGGTTTTGTATTTCTTATCCTTTTGCTTTTGTTATTTTTTTTCTTGTTCCTTATCATGTTAAAATTTCCCACCTTGACTTTACTAGGAGGATTCAATTACATTGAGGACAATGTAAGGTTTAAGTGTGGGGAGTGGTTAAACATGTTTTTAAAACAAAAATTACAAAAAAATTAAAAAATTTTGAAAAAAAAAAGTTTTACATAAAAACTCCAACTTTTAAAGATTTTAGAGTCACTAGCATATTTCTAGGTATGTTTACATAGAGATTTTGACCGACATAATTGAACTTGGAAATGTTAGAGAACTACATTCGGATTTCTTGCTTGTTAGAGTGTTAAATAATGGATTTAATCATGCCGGTGATGCGAATTTGGTGCGGGGAGAAATGCGTTATTAGAGTTGCTTTGATCAATCATTAGTGGAGACTACCCGTATTCATATCATGTGAGGCACCGACCAGAAATTTTCCATCTACTAAAGAGATTCTTTTGAGTGTGTGTCACCGTAAGTAAATTCCGGGTAGAATGGTGAGCTACCCAACCTCCCACCAATAGAAGCACTACTCTTTGATCTCTTGAGTGCTAATTTTGTCAATCATGAGGGTGACATCCATGGATAAAAGCTTCCTTCTTGTAGTTCGATTTGCAGTTAGCACCATTCTCTCTCGCAACAACAACGGATCCATAGAAACACTCTCATCATCAACAAGGAGCGACATCAAAATCTACAAGGAAAGTTGGAAAAGTTTATGGTTTATAAGCAACAAAACGAGAAAAAGAGCAAATTTCAAATACAAGTAAAGCAACATACAAAGAGCAGATTTTTACATATATGTTGAGGACTTACAATACAATGAGGTAATTTTATATCCAAGTATGAAGACTTATTCACAAGAGCAAAGAAAAATAAAAGGTGAGAATTGTTGAAGTTTATGATTTTGAGGCGATACAAGTTGTGAAGAATCAAGCGGTAAAATACTTCTCACCTTTGCCATGATTTATTTTGTATTTAATTTCTCTTGTGAAAAAAAAAAAAAAAAAAAAAAAACAAGAGAAATATTTGTTCTTATTTTTGTTAATAAGCCGTGGGGAAGGAAAATTTATAAGGAAGTTTCAAGCGACAAGGATTTAAGGTAAAAGGTTACAAATTGTTAAGGATTTACGAAATTCGAGAGTTTATCACCAATAGTTGGAACCAGAAGACGAAGACCAAGATAAAGACGAGGAGCGGAAGACGTTTCTATTGGATGCCGTGAGAGTGGTGTTATCATAATTGGCGATCGGATGTGAAGGTGAGTAAGTAATCTCATCCTCGATAATAATGGTTGATTTCCTTTCGTAGAGATCGTCAGAAAAATGGTTTTTCAAAATATTAAAAGATGTGGGTTTTTAAAAAATATTTCGGAAGTTGTCCTTCCCACCATTCAACGTGTTGCAGGAATTCTCTCTTCATTCCTACCTGCACACATGTGAGAACCATAAAAAAGCCGTCTTTTGAGTGCAATTATCATAAAATCCTTTTTGGTGAGGCAGAAGTCGAGGCGAAATGCTTATTGATCGTTTCTCAAACACGCGTTCTCTCATTATGGTGTGGTTATTTCTCACTCAACATTTAAGAATGAGAATATGTTCTTTAGTATTTCTAACTTCTTATTACTAGCATGCAGAAACTCTATGTCCTCATAACTCTTTGGATGCTTGGGACGCTTGAACGCTTTGAAGTTGTGAGTTTTTAGTTTGATTTGCTCGAGGACTAGCAAAGTCTAAGTGTGGGGGAATTTGATAGGGTGTAGAATACATCCTATTTATTATCTATTGTTTATGCTTTCTTTGTTATTTTTCTTGTGAATTATGTATCTTATGTTTGAATTTGAGTTATTAGGTACTCTGGAGTCGCACGGAGGAAAAGAAGAAGAAAGTATCCAATTTGAGCAAAAAGGGCGAAATTGTCATCTCACAGCCCTGTGGCAACTCTATTAGGAGGAGTGTTAAATGCAGCCAGCTGTGGTTAAGGGGTGACCACATGTTATGGGGCATCCATTGGGGTACCCCTTATCGATGCGAGAGGGGTGTCATTATCCGGCCCCTGTCATTACAACTCTAGATCGAAACCAATTTTCGATCTCATTTATTTCTCAATCATTTTTGCCTGAAAGAGAGTGAGGCGACACCATTACCGTGAAATCGAAACACGATGGGGAGATCGGATTTTGTGATGTTGAAACGGAGAAGAAGAAGGTGTTGTTGTTGACTGAAGCTGAGAAGGGTTCGATTTGCCTCTGCGTCAAGGGTTTCGATGGATCTGGAAGGAATTTCGTCGGCTAGAAGGACTATTTCTGAAGCTCAAGTTTATGAGTGTTGGATAAACATCAGTCAAGAAAAGGGGATTTGAGCTTAATTAATGAATGGGTTTTGATGGCTTGTTTGAATTGAAGAAGATGGGTTTGATGCTGTTAGTGGGTTTGAATCGGAAAGGGGTTTTGTGGATTCAGTTTTGAAACAAAGTCTGATGCAGAATTGAAGAAATGGAGAGAAGATGGTGATTATTTGGAAGATGAGCTAGAAAGGGGATCTGAGGTCATGAAATGGGTTCGATTGGAAAGAAGAAATTGAGCTCATGAGAGTTAAGGTCATGTGATTTGTTGAACTGAGACTGCAGGAAATGCGACAAGTTGAGTTAGAACAAGTGAAGGGGAGATGTGCTGCTGATGCTCAAGGTTACAGAATGAGGTATGGATTTGAAGATCTGAAGTCTGGTGAGGTTACTGAATGATTACAGGGAAGGTAAGGCAAGGTGCAGGTAAGCATGGAAGGGTAATATATGCTACAGCTTGCTGGTGATGTGCAAAGAATTGGTTAAGCTTAAGTTGCAGGTCTGAGTCATACAATGAAGCAAGAGATGGAGAGCAAGGCATTGGTGGTGTTGAGGCAAAGGAGTCGAGCCTTGGGTTGAATGCCAAATAGTGCAGCTTTGGTGCACTCAGCAGAGGAGAAGCATAGCAGGTGGTGCAGTAATGAATGTTAGGTTGATTTGAGATTGCAGGTTTGAAGTTGGCTGTCCCAGGCTTGCCATTAGCTAGCTATGAATCTGTGTGTCATGTGTGAAGAATGAGAGCATGTTTTGGAAGTTAAGGCAAGCAATGAATGAAGTAAATGAGTGACCAGTTCACTATAGTTTGGTGGAGTTGTTAACTATGGCTCAATGGCTGAGCTGCAAGATTGACTGCAGTACATGAAAGAAATGGAGTGTGCTGGCACTAGAATGGAATCCTTTGAGCTGGTGTACAATGGCCTGAGATGAATGAATTGTAGGATTTAGGGCAAGTATTGAGCAAGAGGTCTGGTTCTGGTGGAGTTATGAAGATGGGAAGGAATTCCAGGGTTGTGTTTTGTTGGGTGCTTTAGCCATCTTGGCTGAACATGATGGCTGAAGCACAATGATTGTGCTACAAGTCCTGTCCAAGTGCAACTAGCCCAGGCCAAGTTCACTCAGTTCGGTGATCGACTTGGGTCTAACTCGGACTGACCCGGTTCTGACTCATGAACCTGAATCGGTTTGACTCGGCCCAACTGAGTTGACCCGTTGACCCGACCGATCCGACCCGTTGACCGGTGGCCGGGCGGACTTTGCCGGTCACCGGAGCCGTTTTCCGGGGACTTTTCCGGCCGATTTCCGGCCATAATACCAGATTTCCGGCGACCAAAAATTCCAGAATTTTCTATGGACTTCTCTCTTGGGTGTGAAGACTTGGACTAGGAATTGGATGGAGAATTGGGCTCAAACTTGGAAAGAGAAGATGGAAGAAGAGAAAAGATTTGGAAATTGAATTGCTAAAGGAAAAGATTCTATTCCTTGAAGATTTGGAATATTTGAATTGTTCTAAAGGAAAATTAAGGAAAAAAGCCAATTCTATTCGATAAAAGAAGTGAAGTGAAAAGATTTGGAGAATATTGAAATGGTCCCATGACACTTGTCATAAGTTAAGAGAAAAATGGTCCAAGAAAAATAAAGTTTTGACTTTACATCTATTTTTTTGTAACATTTATTTATAGAAACACCTATTATTTAAGAACGGAGGGAGTACATCTTTTGACACCTCTCTACACACACACTTGTGTTTTTGATAGCTTTTGAAAATTCTTCTTCTTAATTATTTGTGTGAACTTGAAAATTCTTCTTTTAATTATTATTATTTGTGTGAATTTCAAAAACATGAGTAGCTAATTTTATTATTGATTGAGGATGAATTCCTAGTTCTTAATACATGATTTGAGTTTTGTTTCAATTCTATCTTGAGGTTTTTCACACGATTATCGATTGTTTTTACTAATAGGAATGTTTATTCATTCATGATTGATTGATAGATTGTTTAGAGTGCACGCTAAATTGATTTGTCGATTTAATCTAAATCTAGTATAAGTTAGGGAATACGTAATCGTTCTCGACACTTTACACAAGTAGAAAACACAAGACCTTGCGGAGGGATTCCGTGGAGCGATTGTGTGTAAAAACAACGCTAGAAAGTGGACCAAGCGAACCGAGTTTAACTACTAGTACTAAACCTAAATTCATAGATCTTAATGCATTCAAGGAATTACATCTTGTAAGCGAACCTCAAGGTGGTTCTTTTGAATAGAATCGATAACTAAAGCGGACACATTACTCGGTGAAATAAGGGATTTTGGGGCTAGCTAAGCGGACTCGCTATCCTACGGTTGGTGATAATCGTGACTAATATCAAGTAGAAAAGAACATAACTTGATTCATTGTTTTGCAACGAAGAAGGATTCCTTGATCTTGTCTCTCTTATTGCTTTCAACTTTCGATTTTAATTGCTTTGTTTATTTTCTTTTGCTTTTTACACCCCCCTTTTGTGACAATTTTGACAACTAGAATCTCTTGCTCCTCGTGGGAACGAACTTGACTTCCATTATATTATTTTTAATTGAGTGGAAACATTAATTAATTTGATTGTACCTACGACACGCATCAGGCCACACAAGGTTCAGCTGATATCACAGGGGCTCACACAGGGGTGTAGATGGCTCTAGTTGACTGAGTATAGCATGCATAGGGGTACAGGGCAACTCTCTCAGTTGATATCAACTCTATCAGTTGACCTCAACTTGGGTTTGCAGTTACAACTAAGCTAACCAGGTTGCTGCTTAAGCTTAACAGCTGCAGGGGATGGAGCTAAGCGCAGGTCTTGTCGAGGCCAAGTAGTTACAGCACAGATCACCCAAAAACACAGATTTCATGCATATTTAGCAAAGCAATTGGGTTAACAGGCAAGCAAGGTGGTTACTCTGTCATGCAAGGCTATACAGGTTCAGAGTCTAACACAGGGTTAAACATGCATAAAGGTACATGGCATGAGGCATCAACTATCTCGGTTGACCTCAACTTAGCTTGCGGCTAGCTTGGCTTTCCAAGTGGTAGCTTAAACTTGCAGCTTCAGGGGGCTATCAAGTTAGCATGTGGCTCACAAGGTTGTGGCATCAACTCACTCAGTTGATGTCACTTAGTTTTCCTAGGCTATGCTCAAGTCTCAAACAAGGTTAAGCAGATACCAAGGTTCAACAGATATCACAGAGCAGTTCAATGTTCAAAATCACAGCTGCAGGGGCTGATAGTAGATGAGCACAGATTCACAAATGCACATTAATAGATGCTTAGCAACTTATTCAGTGATGCACAGGTCAGTTTTGACACAAAGCTCAAAGATGTGATGGCAGACTCATGCATACACTCATACAATTCAGCACACAGACATGGCATACTCAGCTAACAGGTGTATAATTCACATATCTCTGAGCCACTCACCTGAATTGCAGGGGTTGCTCAGGGTTTTTTTGAACTCAAGTTCTGCGCCTTTTTCTTCCCCTCCTTAGGCTTGCTCAGCAGCACCAAAGGTACCTGCTACCTCAACAAAGGAGTTTTTAGTTCCCAGACTTGCTTAACAGAACCACTACAGAGTCAGCTAGCAGAGATGAGGGTTTAGCAATTAAGGTCATAATGCAGCTGAAATGACACAACTGTGACAGACTAACCCACTCAAGCTTGGGCTCAGGCTAGGCCAAATGCTAAATGGGATGGTGAGTGCAATGCACAGATGCACTATGATCCCACAGCTGAGATGTTGTAAACTAAGTCACAGAGAGAATGATGCAAAGTATGCAAATGATATAATTACACTAAGTTACACTATAAGGCAGAGATGCAGAGGTATGCAAAGTTAAGCTAAGTTATAATAGCACATATTATATAGTGAAATTTAAACTAATCTACAGCTATAAGGGCATGGAAACAAGAAAGAATCTAACATGTATATACAGGGCTAGGATGTTTACTAAGTTACAGCTACAAGTGATGAAGATGCAGAAATAGTAAGAAAATGTAACTGAGTTATACTAAGTGATACTAACAATGCAAGACAAGATGCAAGAATGTAAAGTTGCAAAAATAGAAAACTTTAACTAAGTTATGCTAATACAGGGCTACAAGTAATACTACAAAGCAAATATATACAGAGGTGAAATGGAAATCAGTGAAGACAAGCCAATCTATCTTCACAGCACACGCCAAGTCCCCGGCAGCGGCGCCAAAAACTTGGTAGGCTTGGGAAGTGGTCTATTTTTATGCCTACTTGTTATAACCGCAAGTGCACGGTGTCTTCAATGTAGAAATGGCTTACTAGGCGAATCGAGAAGTGACAGGAATATTTGGGTTGTTGTCGATGCGACTGGAGTGAAATTGTGACTCTAAACTAAGTTGCAAAAGCAGATGGTTACAAGTTGGAGAGCACCAGGGTGGTGAATCCACCTCTAATCTCATGTGAAGGCAATCTAATTGAAGCTATGTTCTTGAGCTTTCCCATGAAAGTCTAAACCAGATGTTTATTAACTAGTTATGCTAATTAACCCCTAGTATGAGCTGTCTTCTTACAGTACAGCTCATCACAGGCTCATAAGCCTCATTAGTTAACTACTAATCATACAAAATATCACACAGCAAGAACAAAACCTAATGTAGATATGCTTCATATGAAAATCAGGGGTTTCATCAAACACCCTGGTAAACTAAATTAGAACATTCAAACAAATAACAAACTAAATCTCAAGTGGTGCTCTGGCTAGCCCAGGCATAAGCTTCTAACATCCTCACCTCAGTTCTATTTATACATGCACTCCAAACCCTAATTCCTTTTAAATTGAAAAGATAAAGAGTACCCAATCGCCCATACTCTACGAATCGAGTCGTCTCTTCTGTCAATTCGGCTCAGAGCTCCATGCTTCGACTGTTTTGATGAAACCCTAGTTCTAGTTATCTTTAAATTAGCTTCTAGGGTTATGGAGAAGCTAAAAGAGAGATAACTAAACCTAGAGGGGAGGTGAAAGGACTACTGGTGTGGTTGGTGAAGCTGGCAGGATAAGGAGAAGGTGGTGATGATGGCTCTGGTGGTGGTATGGTCGAGAGAAGAAGGGGATGGGTTTCTCTGCAGAGACGGGATAAGAAGACATAGAAGATGGAAGGGAAAATGGGTTTGGTCGATGGGGGTATAGGTGTAGGAGGTTTCGTTGTGAAGCGAGTGCGGCGACGGACGATGAGAATGATGGAGCGAGCGTCGGATCTAGGGGAAGAAATCTCAACGGCTCGGGATATAAGCGGTTTTGGTGTGGAGTGGGAGCATCAAGAGATGATGTGAAGGTTGAAGCGAGCGTTGGATGCGGTGGGCGAGATACGAACGGCTCAAATGGTGCGGGCTCGGATCCGGGTCGTGGGTAGCTCGAGCCCAAGTCTTGTAAATGAGTTGCTACTTGTTGGGTTTGCAACCGATGCTTGTGCTTGGCTTTGGCTTTTCTGCTCCATAGACGCTTGTCTCCAATTCTTTGCTCTTTTGGCTCCTCAATTTCTCCGAGCTTTATTTACTACCTAAAAATACAAAATTAATTAGTACAAATATTTATTCTTGAAAATAAAGAAAACACAGAATCTTGGATAATATCTGATTCTTGAGCACAAAAGATGAGTTAAATGCCAATAAAAAGGTGTATAAATATGCAATATTTGGCACTCATCAACAAGTTAGTTCCATATTTTGGAGGCAACTTGTGCTAGTTGTTTTCATTCTTGTTGAGGTTGTTCACAAGTTGTCGAGTTTGTTCACAAAAATCTAAACCTAAAAGGTTTGTTGAGGTTGTGCAATTACATACAGTTGGCTACAAAAGTTTTCTACCCAAAAGGTTTGTCATAAAAACAACACAAAATAAAAAGAAAATAGTAAAGAAGATGCATAATACCTTGGTTTCCAGTTTTCCCACAAGCTACCATAAGACCACCCCTGAACTTTCCAGTAAGAAACGTAGCATCTATTATCAGCATAGGACGGCAATACTTGTTGAACCCTGTGATGCAAGCTTCTAAAGAAATGAAAAACCTCTCAAACTGCCGGTTTTCAGCATTAAACTCAAAGTTGATGACGCTTCCAGGATTATAACGCTTGACTGCTTCTTCATACCACAAGAAATCAGAATACGACTTGATATCATCTCCCCAAATACATTCTTTGCAAAATTTCAGTCCACGATATGCTTAATGGTAGGTGAGGTCAACTTGATACTCCCGAAAAACAAATCTTGAATGTCCGCGCTTTTTTCGCTTACTGAAACTCTAATATCGTCTTTTATAATGTTCTTTATAAAAGTCTTCGTCATTCGAAGCTTTGAAGGATCGAGCTAGCCAAACCACAAGAATGCTCCGATATAAAAGTCTTGCACTTAAAAGCATGGCCTCCTTTGAATGCCAAAGAAGAGTGGAACCTCCACTTACATCCTTTTTCTTCTTTGAAAAGGCTTTGAACCGTATAACGCTTCCGATCAGTCTTCTCGGGCTTGACTTTGTACCCACTCTCCACTTGATACTTCAACAAGACATCAACAACTTCATCTTTTCCTCCCTCAAACATCTGACCAACACCGGTAAGAATTCCAGCCCAAGCATCACATTTTTTTGGTTCTCTTGTAGATAATTGATTCATTGAAACGTCATCAGTCGTGTCTTCAACAAAAGCCAAACCTTCAGTTGAAACACAACTTGAAGAAGCTGAAGAAGAAGCAACACATGAAGAAGAAGAAGGAGTTTCGAATTGAACACTGAGCTTCAAAACTTGTATTCCCTTAGCTTGGCAGTATATAACAAGAAAATTCAAATCTAAATCAGACCGAACGATTTGAAGTACACCATTAACATCAGAAAGAATCACATAAGGGACTTGAGAAAGAATACTCCAAGAACGCAACACAAGACTTTGCATCTCCTTGAAGGTAGTTGATTCATAGATAACATGAGAGATGCTTAAGTTGCAAAAGTTGATCTCTGCGACAACCATATTTACCTTGCAAAGAGAAGAAAATCAGTAAATTGCAAAGGATAATAAGATACAAGTTGAAAGCAACAAACCAAAGTTGTTTCCAAAACTAGAAGCAACTACCACAGATTGTTTATAGAAAGTATTGAAAGCAACCAACCAAAGTTGTTTCCAAAACTAGAAGCAACTACCACAGGTTGTTTATAGAAAGTATTGAAAGCAACCAACCCAAGTTGTTTCCACAACTAGAAGCAACTACCACAGGTTGTTTATAGAAAGTATTGAAAGCAACAAACCCAAGTTGTTTCCACAACTAGAAGCAACTAACACAGGTTGTTTTCATAAATGGAAAAAACTTGGACAATTTGTCCTGAGATTCTATATAAACGACATTCTATATAAATGAAAGAAACAAACCAAAGTTGTTTCCAAAACTACAACCAACTACAACAGGTTGTTTTTCAGGATTGAAAGCAACTTGGACAAGTTGTCCTGAGATTCAATATGTGTTTGCAGTACATTGACAAGCTACATTGACATTCAAATGTAACCTACTGACATGTCCCGAGATTGCTTTTTTGGTGGTACTAATCAGTCCTAGCAATAAACAGATTGACAAGCTACATTGCTTGTATTCACTAACATAAGGCAATCAGGTTGAACTACTACATTGTTGGACAACAAAAATGTAACCTAGGGCATGTCCTGAGATACAATATGTGATTGACATGTCATGTAGCTTAAACTCGGTCATGACGCTTAAAATCACTGAAATTGCGCCCCTCGTGAGAAGTATATTCAGGGTAGTCAGTGGAAAAAGATGAAGTATACACATCATAAAACACTACATTGATGTTAGTGAATATCTGATTCAGCATGTATCAGGTTCAACAACTAAATTGGAACACCAACAATACACATCAAAAACTAATAATATGAACTAATATTCAGTTTCAGAAACAATATGACTTGAAACTACATGAGATTTGTTTATTAACAATTTATGAATAATTGTTATCAATTTCATTCTGATTCAAAATGATAATCATGGACTGAAAAAAACGATTTATTCATTCAAAAGGTATAAACCTATCAAATTCACGGTATGAACACAACAAAACAATTTGTAAATTACATTATTCAAAACAAAATGTTAAACACAAAAGAAAGATTATGGTAAAATCTTACTGTTAACGAGATTAAACTTGAATAATGATAGGAGATCAAAATCGTTGTAGATCTTTAATAACGAGATTGAACTTGAATAATGAAGTTGACCTCTGCAATCGATGATTCAATCAAACTCAAACAATGGAAGAAGCTTACTGAAGTAAATCTTCAGACTCAAATAATCGATGATGCAATAGAAAACTGAAGTAGATCTTCAACGATTCGAATATACAAACAACTCTGATTTCACTTGAATTGAAGAACAATTATCAGAAACTTCTTCTTCAATGGAGATTGAACCAAATCTGACTCTGAAATTCCGTCACCGATTTCGATTGATTGAGAGTAGATTCAAGATTCAATGTTTCTCAGCTCTGCAACTACTCTCTGCTGGAATTTTCTCTCCTTTTTTTTTTCTCGAGAAAACAGATGGAACAAAAACCTATTTAATCTCCGATATAATAAATGTTGTGGAGGTTAAAACCGGACTTTAAGACGTTGATGGATATTGAGCCCGTTGGAAAGATACCCCTAAAGGGTGTTCGTGCAAAGCCCATGGATACTAGGGGCATAAATAACATTCCCACTATTGTTTACTACACGTTAATGAAGAATATCCAAGCCAACACCCCATGTTCAGGCTCAATCTTACGAAGGAGGGTCCGTATTTGTGCACAGAATAGAGTGAATGCGCTTGAAAGTGAGGTTACTTTGTATGATGTAGATGAGTTAGGGATGCCAATGGGTACCTGAATGAAACCGAAGGAGATCAAGATGAGTCGGTCCGATTCCGGCTCCTAGGATTGGACCCATCAGCATTATCGTTATTTGACGAGTAGAATCATTAGGAATCGATAAGATTTCGGGTCTTAACAGGTATTACCATCGGGCATCCGTATATATTGGGTATCCGGATATTTGTCTGTTTTTGTTAATTTTTTCCTAAAATGTAAAGGTTTGTCTAGTTTTGCTTAGATTTGTTTTTCATTTTCATATACAAGAGAAATTTAGCAAAAAAATATAGCTGATTTTAGAAGACCCCATAAATACCCGGATCCGACGGGTATTTAGTGTTTTTAACGGGTCCGATTCCGGGTCCATTAATTTAGGAATCGTACCTGAAACCGTTGGGACCAGGAATCGAAAAAATAACCGGTCCCTGTTCCGAGTAGTATACTATTATGATCTCGAAACTTCAAGATTTGAATTCAACAAGATAAAGTCTCGTATGATGTATACCATATTTTTTCAAGATCTGAATTCAACAAGAGCAAGTCTTGTAAGATCTTTATTTACAAGAGAAAACTCTCAAGATCGATTATAAGTATTTGAAATGACGAGGGTACCGAGTATACCATATTTTTTCATATCAACTTGAAAAAGATGGGGTATAACAACCACACCCAATAATTCGTTCGGAAATCTCTATGGACTAAGCCCCAATATAATTCTGAGAGCACCAAGTTAAAAGCGAGCTCTATCAAGAGATATATCAAAGAGCTTTATCTCTATTTCTCAATGCAATCAGCAAATCGAACAGAGATAGAAATCCGATAGCCTGATTGATATGAGAAATAACTTGGACGGTACCAAAGACCAATGCCCAAGTGTCAATCAAGTTATATCCAACAAACAAGGTCGAATTTGTAAACTGATTGAACTCCACACAACCTGTGATACTTCAATTATATAAACAAATATAATGCGGAAAAGAAATAACACAAATACCAGAAATTTTGTTAACGAGGAAACCGCAAATGCAGAAAAACCCCGGGACCTAGTCCAACTTTGAACACCACATTGTATTAAGCCGCTACAAACACTATTCTACCACAAGTTAACTTCGGACTGGAATGTAGTTGAGCCCTAACCAAGTCTCATACCGATTAAGGTACAGTCGTGTTCCTTACGCCTCTAGAACTACGCCAGATGTTGTGCACTTGATTCCCTTAGCTGATCTGAGCCACAATTAAGAGTTGTTACGACCCAAAGTCGAAGACTTATAAACAAATCTGTCTCCCACAGATAAATCTATTTTGACAGATAAATCTGTCTCCCACAGAAGTACCTTTGAAGTTTTGTTCCGACTTATGATAAATCAAGGTGAACAGGAACCAACTAATAATCCGGTGTTACTCCCGAAAAGGAGCCTAGACAAATTAGTCACCTCACAATAACTTAACTATATGGTGGTAGAAGAAGTTGTTGCGGAATCACAAAGTCAGAGACGAATGACTTTGTGATTACTTTTTATATCTTACCTATCAGAGATAAATATCGAGCAAATCTTAGAGAAGATAGTACTCAATACGATAGAACAGGTAAGATCAGAATACGCAACTACAGAGAAAATAGTTAGATCTGGCTTCATGAATGCCAAATGAAGTTTCAAGTCGTTAACCTAATACGGTTTTCGAAAAACCTAGGTTAAAGGAGAATCGACTCTAGTACGCAACTAGGACACGGGAAAGTGCCGGGATTCGGTTTTCCAGTTGCTAGAGTTCTCCCTTATATAGTCTTTCAAATCAGGGTTGCTTATAATCAAAGCTAAGATAGCTTAGTAACAAAGCATTCAATATTCACCGTTAGATGAAATCCCGATTTAAGATTCAAGCTAAGTCTGCTTAGAAATAAAGCAATTAATCTCCACCATTAGGTGGTCTTAGCTTGTTACACACAAATGAAATATACCTTCATTTAGATATGGGTAACCGTACCTAAACGTGTAAATTGAGTTGGATCAATAACAGTTAACCGAAGTTAGCCATATGAACACTTTTTTCTTAACCATATTCATCTAACACTTCTAGATCAAATATAATGATCAATCAAACATGAAAGATAATCAAATGAATCTAGCTAATTGTGTTTCACATAGAGTTGTTCAATTGTTCACTATCTCATAGAAATATATATGAACAAATTGAAACAAAATCGGATTGATTCGTAATCGTACAAAGTACTTATACAAGAATCAAGTCATGAACATTAAGCCACGGTTTGCAAAGATTGCATCCCTTAATTCATAAATGTTTTAGTTCATGAGTATGAGAATCATACTTAACCGATTTTAGAACTTCAACCAATATGTTCACAAACCAGGTACGTGAACAACATCTCCAGACCTTGGCATGTGCAGACGTTTGCAAACCAGGTACGCGAATAGCCGTCCCAGACCTAACTCAGGTGAAATCGTTCGCATACTAGGTACGCAAACAAAGTTTCCGGACCTGAATCATATCAATACAGTTCACATACTAGGTATGGTCAATTATTCTAAACTCCTATTTCAATTATTGAAACATCCTTAGAAGACGACAATAATTGTCTCACACAAACTATTAGCTTCAAGTAATTTTTAAGTGATCGAATGATCAATACAAAACTTTCCAAGTCGACATCAAATGATTGTCTCACACAAATCATGTAAGATGTTTCAAGGCAATTTCCACATGATCATCTTTTGACTTAATACTTAGTTTCCAACAAATAAATTGTTTCCAAATAAACTTGTCAAGAATAATGATGAATATAGTTAAAGAAAAAAGCTTCCAACAAATATTTCGAGAAATAGATAAGCGAGATAAACTCAACTCGAAATATCAAATGTGTATAATGTAACAATTTATATAGCTATACGACTTAGTCTCATTGGAAGATAAAATAGAATAGACTTCTGAGTGATAGATAATTTTTAGTCTCCACATACCTTTTGTTGATGAAGTTCCTCCAAGCTCTCCTAGTAGATCTTCGTCTTCAATTGATAAACGATGTGAAGTCTAAAGCTCAACTACACATTCTATCCTAATACGAGACATAACTATAAGTAGACTAGAAATCAAGACTATAGTTTTGATCAACTAAACTTGACCAACAAGCTTGACATAGCAACGCTTGCGAGTTCGACCGAGCAATGCTCTAACAATCTCCCCTTTTGTCAATTTTAGTGACAAAACTATCAACACATTGATTACAAAATAAATAAACTTTGTAGCTTCATATCCATCATGCTTGATTTCCTTGGCTCTTCAACATTCTTTGAATTCTTCGTTACTCCAAGTACTCCAGCGATTCTGAACATGTTCAACTCAGCATCATTGTTGTTGAAGATCCGTAGCCATAACAATAAGAAACAGATGTTCCCAATCATTATTATACAGTGTCATAGTATTATTATACAGCATCAAAGTCCCATTGCATCACAACTTTGACAATAACACTATGGTGATATGTATCACTCCCCCTTAGTCAATACTTCCATCTCACACTGAAAACCACTCCCCCTTAGATAATGATCCGTAAACCATATGTATGTAGTTTTAACTACCAAATAATTCCCCCCCTTTTTGTCAATATAAATTGGCAAAGGTACGAAAACTACGGGATCATAATGAAATTCTCAAAGAGATAATTCATGACTAAAAGAGAACATATCAACTTTGTTTCGATGATTTCACATAGTCGAAACTTGGTGTATTCATCAAGGAGTTTATAAAGATACAAGATAACTCCTACAATATTCCTTAGCCGCACTCCCCATAAATTGAGATATGGCAATCAAGCACAAGTTCAATTAAGAACTCTCCCCCATAATATGTCATTCCCTAAAGAACAACAAGAGCGACCTTACTTTTACGAGAAAAGAAGGATTGTTTTGGATACTTTGATACCTAACAGAAACAAAATACAACTACTAGAAACAAATGTGGAATTGAAACAACATTATACTGGAACTTCAAGCATTTATCGCCCAAAAGATATAGATAAATCCAGGGGCAATTAAAAATCTAGAAATCTAATGAACCAAAACAACACCAATAGATTGTCGTAAGTGTTGAAACGTTGCAGTATCTAGAGGTTTGGTGAGAATATCAGCCAATTATTGTTCGGATGGCACAAATTCCATGTTAATGATACCATTTTCATAGTGGTATCTAATAAAATGATACCTGATATCGATGTGCTTAGTTCTTGAGTGCTCAATAGGATTCTCAGTGATGCGAATCGCACTTGAGTTATCACAAAAGATCTTCATTATGCCAGTGTTAATTCCATAATTAACAAGCATTTGTTTCATCCATAGAAGCTGAGTACAACATGAACCTGCAACAATATATTCTGCTTCTCATGTTGAAAGAGATTGTGAGTTTTGTTTCTTGCTATGCCATGCCACATGATTCAACCCTACATAGAAGAATCCCACGGATGTACTCTTTCTGTTTTCCACATATCCTACCCAATCAGCATATGAATAAGCAGTAAGACCAGTGTTAGTATCAAAAGTATAAGATAGACCGTAACCGATAGTGTGTTGAATGTATCGCATGATCCTTTTTGCGGCAGCAAGATGAGATTCCTTTGGGTTAGCCTGAAATCTAGCAGAACAACCAACACTAAAAGCAATATCAGGTCTCGTAGCTGTAAGATACAAAAGACTTCTAATGATTGATCGATAAACCTTTCTCATCTTTATGCAGCTTGCCAATAGTGGGCATAGGAGTAAGTTTTTGAGTTAACTTCTCAAGACCGAACCTTTTTACAAGATCCCTAGAATATTTTTCTTGAGATAAGTAAATTCCATCCATATGTTGTTGAATTTGTAATCCTAAAAAGAATTTTAATTCACCAACATTGATTATTTCAAATTCCCTTCCACGAGAGACTTGAAATCTTTTGCAAGTTTCTCAGAGGTCGATCCATAGATGATATCATCTACATATACTTGAGCAATAAAAACATCCTTCCCACTCCATTTGGTAAACAATGTTTTATCAGCACTGCCTCTCGAAAAACCTTTCCTAAGAAGAGAAGTGGTTAGTTTTTCAAACCAGGCACGAGGTGCTTGTTTTAATCCATACAATGCCTTTCTGAGCCTAAAGACATGATCTGGAAATTCTGAACTTTCAAATCCTTTAGGTTGAGCAACATAGACCTCTTCCTTTAAACATCCATTTAAGAATGCGGATTTTACGTTCATTTGAAATAGCTTAATCTTGAGAAAACAAGCATGAGATAATATCAACCCAATGGACTCAAGGCGTGCAACATGAGAAAAGGTCTCGTCAAAATTGATACCTTCAATCTGTGAGTATCCTTGAGCGACAAGTCTAGCTTTATTTCGGACAATCGTGCCATATTCATCTGACTTGTTCTTGAATATCCATTTAGTACCAACAATATTTACATTGGAGGTACAAGGTACAAGTTCACATACATCTTGTCTTTGGAATTGATTTAACTCTTCATGCATTGCATTCACCCAAAAGGGATCGCTAAGAGCTTCATCAATGTTTTTTGGTTCTACTTGCGATAGATAACATCCAAAATTGCAAATATTTTGAAGTTGTCCTCTCATCTTAGCTATAGAATCCTTTCCTCCAATAATACTGTCAGTATCATGATTCCTGAAAAGACGAGGGTACCCAAATACACCATAATCTTTTTGTTTCAACCTATAAGTCCTCTTACCAAGTGTGATCGTCTATGAACAAAGTCAAGACAATACAACAACTTAGGTATCCACACTTTGTGTGATTGTCTATGGATACGAGATCGAGACAATATGACAACCAAAGTGTGATACTTGATAATAGGTTCGGACTTAACCAAACTCTATAGGTTCACTATCAAGTATATCGGAATTAACGTAAAGTATAATTTACTTTAAATTATATAAACAAATATAATTGCGGGAAAAAAAAAGTAAATCACACAGCAAGATTTTGTTAACGAGGAAACTGCAAATGCAGAAATACCTCAGAACCTAGTCCAGAATTGAATACTCTCTTAATTAAGCCGCTATATAAAATCTACACCAACTTCGTATAGTTGAGACCAAACAACTACCCCTAGTTCACTTAGTTTCCTCAGTATCCCTGCGCTTCCGACTTCGATGAGTTACGTACTGGTACAATTCATTTTGATCGTATTCCAACCATCAAAGGAACAACGAATCTGTCTGGTAACAACTATATTGATTCTTTAAGATAAATATATCTTAAGTCATACGCAAAGGGTCTTCTGTTTAATATAATAAACTCCTTTGTCTGGTTAGATCAATCTATCCAATAACTAGCTACCAAAGTAGTCAAGTTTAGATTCGCAATCAATCAGTATAGATCTCAAAGAGAAACTATAAAGCGATGTCGATCTCATGCAACTAATCAATCGAATAAATTTGATTCTAGTTGGATCCCAGTCGATCAAGGTTTGTGCACACACAAAGATACGAATGCCAATAAAAAATCTTCTTCGTCTTCAAATCATTTTTAATCTTCAATAATACCTGCACAACACCACTTGAATCTCTTGTGATCAATCACATACAGAACGGTTTCTGTTAACAATGGATTATCACAAGATGTCTTTAGATCTAAGAACTGTTCTAAAAATCTCGTCGATACTTCGATCTAGTTTGAGTGAATCTTTTATCAGAAGAGAAGATTCTCAAGAATAAACACACAAGGTGGTAGGCCTGGAAAGTGTATGTAAATGATGGCCTACGGGTTATACGCAAGTGCACGGCGTCTATCGGAGACGCGGCAAGTGCACGGTCGATCCACGATTTGAGGGTGTGCTTAAATGATCTAAGGTTTGCCTAAACCGAGTTTCTATGAAGTGATATGTAACACAATATTGGCTTGTCGAAACGACTGAGTTTTTAGTTGTGACAGTGAACTAAGATAAATGGATTATAACAATGTGGAAAGAACACTAGTGGCAGAGAATCCACCACTTGATCTTATGCTAAGCAATTCCTAATCTAAATATACTCTTGATTCTTTCCAGGGAAGAATACCATGATAATGGGTTAACTAATTCCACACACTCCCCTAGTATGGAGTGTCTTCTTACAGTACACTCCATCACAAGGTCATGTGTTCAATTAACTAATCCAAACTTTCTAATAAAGCATACAAGAACAATAAGAAGACAATGAACAACTCAACATGCAATCAAGGGTTTCATCCCAACCCCAGGTTACTTAATTAAAGCATTAACAACACAAATTAACCCTAAATTGAAGCACTTGGCTAATCCAGGCGTAACTAAAATCATCTTCTCCCTCTTTTATTTATACATGCACACAAACCCTAATTTCTTCAAAATCGAGAATAAAATAGATAAATCAAACCCATGCTCTCACCCATACTCTGAATCGATGTTCCCTACGATTAATTCGGCTGAAGCCGATGTGTGCTCCGCCGAGAAACCCTAACCTAATCTTTCTATCTCTCACTCGGCTCCTTGGGAAGAAGCTAAGGAAGAGGTAGGGAGAACTAGGTGCGGGCGATGCAAGAGTTGTTGGTGGCAGGCTATGGAGGTGGTGATGGGAGCAACGACCTGGTCGGGAAGAAGGGTGGTACGGTGGAGTTGCGGAGGAGCGAGCTCGCTTCGTCGGGTGAAGGAGAAGAAAGAAAGAGAAAAGAAAACTGAGAAATGAGATGGGTCGACAGGGTATAGGGTTAGGGAAGTTTTGCTGTGGGATGGAGGCATCGAAGCTTGATGAGACGAGCCGAGCGAGCGTAGGATGAGAGCTGATAAGATCTGAACGGCTTAGGATGAACTGGGGCGATTCGGTGTCGAGCGGAAGCATCGAGTAATGATATGCAAGGCTGAGCGACCGTAGGATGTAGCTGAGGGAGATCTCAACGGTCAGAAGTGACGGGCTTGGATCCGGGTCACGGGTCGGAGATGGATAGCTTGGGCCCATGTCTTGTAGATGAGTTGCTACTTGTTGAGTTGCAACTGTTGCGCGCGCGGCTGGCTTCGCTCCATAGACACTTGCCTCGAGTCTTCGCTCTTTTGGCTCCTCGATCTCCGAGCTTTATTTATTGCCTAAAAACACAAAATTAATTAATACAAATATTTATTCTTGAAAACAAAGAAAACACGGAGAACCGGGATAATATCCGATTCCTAAGCGCAAAAGATGAGTAAAGTGCCAATAAAAAGGTGTATAAATATGCAATATTTGGCACTCATCAAATACCCCCAAACCCGAATTTTACTTGTCCTCAAGTGAAACGAAAATGAAGAAATCCTAACTATACCCCGTCGCAGGTCTCTCGAATGCATTTAGCGTATGCACTAAGCCTTTAAACCCCTAGGTGTCCCTAGTGGACGAGTTGTAGTCTCGTGAGGGTTTACCGCAGGTGTACCCACAAAACCTTCTCCAACTTCGTAGTGTAAAAGAGTCTCAAGCCTCCAAGAAGCTATGAGGACATAGAGTTTCGCATGCTAGTAACAAGAAGTTAGAACTACCAAAGAACGCATTCTCATCCTTAAGTCCGAGCGAGAAGTAACCATACCATATGAAAGAATTCGGATTCGATTGTGATCATAAGTCTCAACTTCGCCTCACCATTAGGATTTTATGATAATTGCACTCAAAAAGATCGCTTTTTAGTCTCTCATGTGTGCAGGCAGGAATAAAGAGAGAAATCCTGCACACGTTGTAGGTAAGAAGGATAACCTTCCGAAGTAAAATCTGGAGACTCCACAAAAATGTGGACAAAAAGAATCTTTTTCTCGATGATCTCTAAGAAAGGAAATCAACCATTAGCAAGGGGTGGGGTACTCACTCACTTCTCACCCGATCGGCAATTAATATCACTCTCTCATAAGAACCATAGAAACGTCTTCAATCTTCGGTCTTCGGTCTTCAAATCGTTGATGACGAACTTCGAACTTTAAAAACTTGATTTTTTTTTTTTTTTTTTTTTTTTTTTTTCTCTTTTTTTTTCAAGTAAATTATTAAATTAAATTAAAATAATAATACAACACACAACAATTTTTTTTTTTTTTTTTTTTTTTTTTTTTTAATTTTTTTTTTTTTTACAACAAAACAATGAAACTCAACTTTTCACAAACTTCATTAATTCTCATCCTATTTTCTTTTTCTTTTTCTTTGTTGCACGTAAACCTTGGACTATTTCAACTTTTCTTTCAATATTCTCGATTCTTTCCGTTTGCTTGACGATGATGTGTTTCTATGGGTCTTGCGATTGAGAGAGAGAGTGATGCTAACTACAAATCGGTATTTAGAAGGAGTTTTCTTCTTTAAACGTCACCCTCATGATTGACAAAAACTAGCACTCAAGAGATCAAAAGTAGTGCTGAAATTGGTGCGAAGTTGGGTAGCTCACCATTCCTACCCGGAATTTACGTAAGGTGACACACACTCTGTGACTTTTCTAGAAAGTTGCAAAATTTGAAGGTTGGTGCCTCACTTGATGTAAAATGGGTAGTCTCCACTATGGGTGATCACAATTCTACTACCGAATATCTAACAGCACCTAATTTGCTCTCCGGTATGGTTAAATCCAATTTTAACGCTCTAATCAACTAAGGAACCCGATTGTGTTCTCCGGTACTTCCAATTTCTGTTATTTCGGTCAGAATCTCTATGTAAACATAGCTAGAAGCATGCTAGTGACTCTAAAATCTCTAAAAGTTGGAGGTTTTTACAAAAAGAGTTTTTTAATTTTTTTTTTTTTTTTTTTTTTTTTTTTTTTGAAAATAAAAGATAAAATAAAAGGCTAAAAACTCTAAATGCAAATGCACCCCCAAACCTAAATCAAACATTGTCCTCAATGTGTCAGGAAAAATTTAAACAGTCACGTACCACGAGAACTATGCTGAAAAGATAAAAGGGAAGAGATTACGGGATGTCGGCGGGGAGCAAGGTTGAGCTTCTTTAGTCAAGGCTAGAATCCAACATTCTCAATGGAGATCATATCGGATTAGCATAATATATGCGCATGAAGACTCAACCGATGTAAGAAAGAAAAATTTAACAAGTCCTACTGGATATATACAATGAAAATTCACCATAAACCAACAGTCTAAAGAGTTGAGGATCAACCCAATAGAAAATATGTACACACATTAATGACCTTACACAAGTATAATATGAGAGTGCAAGTAAGATTGTGTATGTGAATGAGCTTCCCCCAAACCTAAACTTGTGAACGGGTGTGTTTGGAAGCACAAAATCTTGCAATTTTAAAGGTACATCATGCAAAAGGTCTAACTCAAAATGAGTTTTGCTAAGAACAGGCAGACATACACATTCCAACTGTGGTTCCTTAAAAGTGTTATACTTTGATGCAAAATGGTCCAAGAGGACTTGGGAAGCACAAAGTTCTAGACCTAAATTGGGAACTCTCAGAAAAGTTGATTTTGCAATTTGGTTACAAACTACACCTAGGTTGGGTGGAAATTTATCAAAATGTGACATGGGTATGATGTTGGGCTTTTCTAAGTTGTTCACATGTGTGAGCTCAAGAGTAACAGTTTCACTCACAATAATATTTCCCAAATCATTTACAAGTGTTGTAACATGCTCATGTTCATAAAACATTTCTATCAGCTCTAGTCCATAATCATCATCTACAATTTCAGTTTCATGCATAGGGAGATCACAAGAAACTTCACATTGTGACTTAGGCTGAGAATTAAACAAATCATGTTCACTTGCATTAAACAGTTCATAAATTTCCATGTCATAATCATTATCACTCAAAATTTCATTCTCATTCATAACATAGCCAAGAGAGACATCATGCTCATTTTCAGACCCCAAATCAAGATATCACATGTATGAATATTAGAAAAAACATCATTCATGTGGTTCATGAGAAGAGAAACTTAATGTTTTTGAACCCAAAGATTTCAGTAAATTTTCAGTATGAACAAGTTCTTCTAACATGTCATATTCATCATCATAGCAAAAATGCATTTCCCTATTAGCATTTCTAGTGTACTCATTTACCTCTAGATTAGGTTCATATTCAGTGTTATTTGCATGAGTAGGCATAGAAACACTATTTTCAAGATTTGCTTTATTAGGGACAACTAGCATCTTATCATGAAATTCCTTCCATTCTTCATTTTGTGTCTGAATTAGGTTCATTTGAAGAATCATGTTGAGTTGTTCAATGGAAGGAGAGTTTTCACTAATGGGTGTGCATGCTTCATATGAATGATCATTACATGGTTGCACATGTGGTTCACTAGAGAAGGGAAATTCAGATATATTGCTATAGGGATGATCATGCATTACATTCAATTCAAGTCTAGCATTTTGCTCCATGAGCGTTTCCATTATTGATTGCAAGCAAGGAGTTGGGGGAGTATAAAATTGTTCATCTCCCCATTGTGATGACTGATACATGTGGTTATAATGATTAGGTGTGAATATTGAAGGTCGGGGCCCCGAGAAGGCTCATAATAGTCCCTAAAATCACTATGGTCTCGTGGGGGTCCATAATATGAATCCTGCCCGTATGCAAATTCCGACATGGTCTAGCAACTCAATTTGGGCTCAAAAGGAGTACTATTGCCTAGCACACATTTAAATGATGTCTCAAAACCAAGGAGGATAAGCCCAAGTGATGCAAATAGAGCCCAGTTTATGTTTGGTTTTTGTGGGCTCAGTTTGGTTTTGAATGGGGTTTTGGTTTATTGGGAATTTGGTTTAGGAATGTTTGGTTTGTGTGGGTTTTTGTTGTTTGAAGCCTGTGGTTTGTGAAAACAACCCAACAAAGTGTGGGTTCTAGCCTAGATGGTCTGGCCCTACTTCCGGTTGCACTGGCCATTAGGTCAAAAATGTATAAATGTGATAGTTGGGCTTTAGTTAACGCGCAGAGCCCACCCACTCGATAATGCGGCTTAATCGTTTTTGTGTGGGCTCAATTTGGTTTAGAGCCCAGGTTGTGTTAGCTCAGATGTGCAGGCTTCAGTTGTGCACACAAATTTCAAAAGTAGATGTGGGTTAGGTGGAGTTGTCTCACGACTGCAGACTTCGAGGAGCTAGCGGCTCATGCATAGTTGGCTAGGTCCGATAGTTTGCGTGTCATGTTTAGGCTCGAGGGTCGCACATCACGGCTTGGTAGTTTAAGCACAGCACAATTCTAAGTGCAAATCACAGATGAACGGGGCACTCAAATGCAAGATTTTCGACTTCCCGAGATGCAACGGGTTTGACGGGTTGAGTATGCACAATCTTAACGGCTTATGTGAGCACAATCTTAGCAGAACACAATCTTAACGAGATGCACAATCTTGACCGGTTGAGTATGCACAATCTTAACGAACACACAAGTACAAACTCACTCAAGAAGTTGTGATATGCTCGGGCAATACAACTCTTAATGGCTCATGCTCAAGTTTATGCTCAGATCACATTAGTACATGGCATTTCATGCAAGACAGAGCATCAAAATTTGACAATACAATACCGTTGGTTATGCTCAAGTTTAAAAACACTGCAGCCTCGCCAGAAGACCTTGGTTCTTCTTGCTCCCTTGCGTCCTCCTCTCTTCCTAGTCTTGCTTAGCAGATGTTGCAGTGTACCGTGACTCAACACTGGACTTTCGGTTCCGTAATATACAAGTTAGAGCACAGAGAATATGCAAGCGGGGAGTTACTTGACTGAAAAGGCTCAAAAGTGACAAGTGATATTAAGCTACGGCTACGAGACGCTTATAGCTGTGTCAAAATGTACCAAGATGCGAGATGAGATTAATCAAATGCAAGAACAAGTGAATTATACTAAGCTACAAATGTAACTAAGTGACACTACTACTCATGATGACAACAAGTACACTACAAATTACACTAAGCTATCCAAGAAAAGGAAGATTACGGATGTATGATGCAAATACGAGATGGAATGACAAAGTTATACTAGAATTTTTTTTTTAATTACAAATGCAGATTACGAAAATTAACTAAGTTATACTAATCATGAAGATCGAAATGGATATGTACGTGGTGCAATCGTGAAGGCAAAGCAATTGATCACGGGGCACACGCCAAGTCCCCTAGCCGGCGCCAAAAACTTGGTAGGCCTCGGAAAGTGTATGTAAATGATGGCCTACGGGTTATACCGCAAGTGCACGGCGTCTATCGGAGACGCGGCAAGTACGGGTCGATCCACAGAGACGAGGGTGTGCTTAAATGATCTAAGGTTTGCCTAAACTGAGTTTCTATGAAGTGATATGTAACACAATATTGGCTTGTCGAAACGAGTGAGTTTTTAGTTGTGACAGGTGAACTAAGATAAATGGATTATAACAATGTGGAAAGAACACTAGTGCGAGAGAATCCACCACTTGATCTTATGCTAAGCAATTCCTAATCTAAATATACTCTTGATTCTTTCCAGGAAGAATACCATGATAATGGGTTAACTAATTCCACACACTCCCCCTAGTATGGAGTGTCTTCTTACAGTACACTCCATCACAGGGTCATGTGTTCAATTAACTAATCCAAACTTTCTAATAAAGCATACAAGAACAATAAGAAGACAATGAACAACTCAACATGCAATCAAGGGTTTCATCCCAACCCCAGTTACTTAATTAAAGCATTAACAACACAAATTAACCCTAAATTGAAGCACTGGCTAGTCCAGGCATAACTAAAATCATCTTCTCCCTCTTCTATTTATACATGCACACAAACCCTAATTTCTTCAAAATCGAGAATAAAATAGATAAATCAAACCCATGCTCTCACCCATACTCTGAATCGATGTTCCCTCTGATTAATTCGGCTCTGAGCTGATGTGTGCTCCTCTGCTCGAGAAACCCTAACCTAATCTTTCTATCTCTCACTTAGCTCCTTGGGAAGAAGCTAAGGAAGAGGTAGGGAGAACTAGGTGCGGGCGATGCGTAGTTGTTGGTGGCGTGCTATGGAGGTGGTGATGGGAGCAAGCGACGGTCGGGGAAGAAGGGTGGTACGGTGGAGTTGCGAGAGGAGCGAGCTCGCTCCGTCGGGTGAAGGAGAAGAAAGAAAGAGAAAAGAAAAGCGAGAAATGAGATGGGTCGACGGGGTATAGGGTTAGGGAAGTTTTGCTGTGGGATGGAGGCATCGAAGCTTGATGAGATGAGCCGAGCGAGCGTAGGATGAGAGCTGATAAGATCCGAACGGCTTAGGATGAATCAGGGCGGTCGGTGTCGGTTTTAAGCATCGAGTAATGATATGCAAGGCCGAGCGACCGTAGGATGTAGCTGAGGGAGATCTCAACGGTCGAAGACGGGCTTGGATCCGGGTCACGGGTCGGAGATGGATAGCTTGGGCCCATGTCTTGTAGATGAGTTGCTACTTGTTGAGTTGCAACTGTTGCGCGCGCGGGCTTCGGCTTTCTGCTCCATAGACACTTGCCTCTGAGTCTTCGCTCTTTTGGCTCCTCAATTCTCCGAGCTTTATTTATTGCCTAAAAACACAAAATTAATTAATACAAATATTTATTCTTGAAAACAAAGAAAACACTGTAATCCGGGATAATATCTGATTCCTAAGCGCAAAAGATGAGTAAAGTGCCAATAAAAAGGTGTATAAATATGCAATATTTGGCACTCATCACAAGGTGCAATCAAAGTTTCAACAACCGTTAGTCAATCAAATTAATTGAAAAACTAGAAAATCAGGGGTATAACAACCACACCCAATATTTCGTTTAAGCAATCTGTATGGACTAACTCCAATATACTTCCAAGAGAATCAACTAGGCAGTCAGACTCAATCAAGGAAAATACATCCAAGAGTTATATCTATGTTTCTCAATGTAATCAGCAAATCAAACAAATAGAAATCCGCGAGCCTGATTATTATGAGAAACAACTTGAACGGCACCAAAGACCAATGTTCAAGTGTCGGTCAATTTATATAAACAACCACATGTTGGATTATCTTATTGATTGAACTACGCACAATGTGACGGATCAGAAAATTTGGACTTCAAGCGAACCGGGTTTGGGCCCGCTTAGCAAACTCCGACTCTCCGATACGTCACTCAAGTAACCGGACCTTCAAATTCTTCTGAGCAACTCGAATTCGAATTACCTAAAATGTATTAAAAGGAAGCACACTTAGCATTTATTCTTCAATTATGAGAGATGACCAGTTGTCAAAATGAGAGACGGAAAGTTGCCAAAAATAATAGACTTCTATGGCCAGTTGCCAATTCTAACAATTAATATGGCCAGTTGCCAAAATGGAAGATGGCCAGTTGCCCATTCAAATAACTCATGTGGCCAGTTTCCATTTCAAATAATTCATGTGGCCAGTTGCCAGATGGCCAGTTTCCATTTCAAATAATTCATATGGCGAGTTGCCAATTCCAAATAACTCATGTGGCCAGTTTCCAGATGGACAGTTGCCATCGTTTTAGGGTGACGCCATTGGCCAGTTGCCATCGTTTTAGGGTGACACTATTGTCCAGTTTCCAATGGTGAAGCATGGCCAGTTGCCATCGTTCTACTGAGACGCCATTGGCCAGTTTCCAATGGTGAAGGATTGCAATCATCTCTGAATAGATGGTATAAAACTGCAAAGCAGTAACCAAGACTTCCAGATGATATGAACAACCTTGTAGAGTTGTGCTGAACCGCATAGAAGCTGCCTACGTACCCTCTCCGTTGCTCGAAGGGATCAAGCACGACCGTAGTTCGTCATTTTATTTTGATAGTATGAACTACCAGGTAGCAACTATCTCTTATTAAATAATATGAACTACCCAATCTGTATATGTAACAATTATTTCTTATAGCAGATAATGATAATATAGATGGTCTCTCTAACCTTTCACATCTGTATCAAATAAAATAATATTACTTCGCCTAAAGATTAAATACTACGAATATGAATGAACATATAAAAGTGCAGGACATATGAAAATACGAGGGTACCCAAATATACCTCAATCTAAAACTTTTTCACCTATAAGTCCTTTCTCCTAAGTGATTGTCTATGGACTGAGTCGAGACAATACAACAAATCGGTTCACACTTCGTGTGATCATCTATGGATACGAGATCGAGACAATACAACAACGAAGTATGTTTACTTGATAAAAGGTTCGGACTTAACCAAACACAATAGGATTACTTATCAAGTAAATAGGAATTAACGTTTGTGTAATTTACTTTAAATTATAATAACAACAATTATAATTGCGGAAAATAAAAGTAAATGACATGGCAAGATTTTGTTAACGAGGAAACCGCAAATGTAGAAAAACCCCGGGACCTTGTCCAGAATTGAATACTCTCAAGATTAAGCCGCTATACAAAATCAAACCAACTTCGTATAGTTGAGACCAAGCAACTAAACGTATAGTTCACCTAGTTCTGTTTGTATTCCCACGCCTCCAACTTGTGAATAAGCCACGTACTTGGAACAATTCCTTTGGTTCGTACTCCAAACAGTAAAGGAACAACAAATCTGTTTGGTATCAACTCTTTTCAACCAAGTGATGTGAGTTCGACAAAAGGCTCTTTTGTTTATCTCAATAAACTCCTTTGTCAGCTTCTTAGATCTATCTTATTTTTCAACTACTAAAGTAATTGTTAAGATTTTGCAATCAATACTTTTAATCATAAAGAATTTTATTGATGCCGATCTACACAACTAATCAATCTAATCTACCACAAGGATAAACCGATTATAGTTGGATCCACTTTTTACCGAAACAAGTATTGTGCACACCAAAGATTATGAACCCAAATCAGAAATCTTCAAAGTCTTCTTTGTCTTCAAATCTTCTTAGATATTCAATAAACACCTGCACACAATCAACTTGAATATCTTGTGATCAATCAAGCACAAAATGGAGTCTGTTAACAATGGATTATCACAAGACATCTTTAGATCTACAAACAGTGTAAAGATCTCCTTCAAAACTTCGATCTAGTTTGAGTGAATCTTATATCAGAAGAGAAGATTCTCAAGCATAAACAAACTAGGTGCAATCAAAGTTCAACCACTGTTAGTCAATCAAATTAATCGAAAACAAAAGATAAACCGCAATTATCTAGTTTCCCACCAACGGTACTAATAGAGCTTCTCAATCCCAAAGAAGTCTTCAAACTGAGCGACCGTAAGAGATTTCGCCTAATTAGGTTACTCTCCTCTCCGAATAGGCGGCTTCACCAGTATCAGCACAACTAAGATAGTTTTGTTGTCTCTGAGGATTAGTTTGCTCGAAATGCAAACTTTCATATTTATAAACCAAGGAAGTTTGGACACCAAGGAATTTCCAAAACCGAAAATATTCTCAAGATATGCAATATATTCCAAATTCGGTTTCCATAATTCTTGGAAATGCTTTGTCCAAATAATGACCGAAAATCTCTTAGAAAATCTCCAACTAGCAAATGCACATTACTAATTTTCATTTTCCAAAAATAAAATTAAAAACCTTAAATAAAAGATTCTCAATTTATTTTATTCGATCCTGGATTTTTTTCCTTTAGCTATTAAGGAATAACTTTGAACAATTAAAGATTAGCGTTACTGCAAATGTTCAAAGTATGTCGACATCCTTAATTTGTAAGTCCTTCATACTTACAACCTTGAAACCGATTTGCCACACTTCCAAACAAATTTAGAATTGGTTCATCTGACTTTCAAGAACTACGTGATTGATCAAGAACACTCAATCACCAAACATGGGTTTCATGGTTCTACCAAAACAAGTTTCGGTTCTACCTCCATGTGAGTACTTTGCATAGTCACTTTAGTTACCAAAATTCGGTTGACTAGGTACTAGGATCGGTTCCCCACATATATATGGTATCTAACTTGTACTTGCTGCACATGTCCATAGGATCGGTTCCCCTTTGCCTAAAAACGTGTTGCACATGTCCATAGGATCGGTTCCCCTTTCTACTACAAACTTGCTGCACCTCATACAAGGATCGATTCCCCTTTGTGATAGGTTGCACCTCTTACTAGGATCGGTTCCCCTTTACAGTCGGTCATACCAATAACACTAAATCGATCATACCATCTCAGGTGATTACTTAAGATCAGTTTCACTAATAAAAGTCATACCAATACAAAAGTCAGGCCTTTGTGAATAGTTTTACCAAGAACATAAAAAAGCCATGAGCGGTTATACTAATCACACATATTGGTAGTTCAAAAGATATGCAATGAATAACAATACCAATAATGCCTGGCGATTTCTCTTTCGATTCACAAAACAAGTTCATGAATTTACTTCCTTAAAACAAATGTAAAACATTGTTTCCTAGGATGAAATCTTCACCTTATACCCATACATAATTACAATAGCATTCAAACGATTATGTCGATGTCTTATATACAAAGTTTAATGGTTAAGAAATAAACCTCGTATTGTATTCCTTAATACTATGTCTAACTAGAGTATAATCATTCATGCTTCGCAGTTTTGTTTTCAATATGCACGACTTGAAAGATACATCAGGGAATGAAACAGTTCAAGTCAAATATCACTAACCTCAAGTGGAAGGATGATGTTGTCGTTGTAGCTCCTTACTTCTTCACTTCTTCAAGTCTTCGCAATACTTGTAATGTCTCGTATCTTAATACTTTCAAGCTAACCTATACGAAGTTGACTCTAGTACATAATCAAGCGACTCTTAAAATGAGTTTTGGCTCACTATAATATGACAACCAAACTTGACATACCAATGCTTGGTGGGTTCAACCGAGCTATGCTCTAACAACATAGTTGAATGGGCAACATTTTAATTTGTAATAATTGAGTTCGCATTAACAAACGAGCTAGCATATATCCATATGAAACAACCTTATAATTCACCATCCAAAAACTTGAATCCATAGTCTGTAATTAATCATTTTTCCTGTCACATACAAGCACAATAAAACCTAATAACCTAACCCATATTATTCACTGATTACTTGGCAGCATTTACTTTAATCCAGTCTAAATGAACGACCCAAACCAAAATAGTGCGTACAAGTAATTCCCAACCAGTTTCTAATTTTACCGACAAAAATAGATATGTAACATATACATGCGTCTAGACCAGAGTGCACATTTTTACCTAGCATAACAACATTATGAATCTTAAAACTGATTAGAATCTTAAACGGTATTAACACTTAATGGACAGTAGTACACTCGTACTTGCGCCATACCAACACATTTTCATGTTACAACTTACAAGGGACTGATTAGAAAAACAACATGTTGGAATATTTTCAAATGTGCTATCCAAGGGGAAATTATGTGTGAAATATTAGCTAAAACATAGATCCGTTGGTTAGAAGTTATACAACGCCCAGATCTATTGGTAGAAAATACAATGGACATAAATATGTGCGAAAAATAGCCCAAAACACAGATCTGCTAGTTAAAGGTTGTAAAAGACCCAGATCTGCTGGTAGAAAGCACAAATAATCTGTATATGTGCGAAAAATGAGTTTAAACACGGATCGTCTATGTTCTAAGTAAAATTTTTGAGGTAGAGGCTATAAAGCCACGGGAAAAGGTGAATCTGTTTCTAGCGCCATATTGTGAACACGGAAATCGTGAGCATCCACATGTTCACAAACAATCTTTGCGTGAATTGAATACACGCATTAAGGTGTGAATATAGCATAAAATACATAGATAGGTGTTGATTCATTGATTCCAAGCCCCGCGGGTTTGTCATGATCTCATCAACATCCAAAATGGTAGATCTAAGAAGTGAACACATAAATGAAGATATATGAGTGCTAAATGTAAAGGAGACAATGATTTACGTGGTTCAGCACTAAGGCCTACATCCACGGGTCTGGGGTATTCACTATGATGTAATGGTTACAAGAATAGTCGCAAGACTTTTGGTGTTCATCAAACCCGCGGGTTGATGCTCATACTTACTTCTCCGATTTCTCTCCTATACTCTCGTTCTCTCTCTCTCTCTGTCCTCCCCCTTCAAGTTTGGTAAGGACATGTACATATATAGCTAATCTAAGTGGGTCCCTTGGAAAAGAGTTGTTGAAGTCTTATCTTCTTGTGTTCTGTGCATAATCCGCGGGCTTCCTTATCATTCCGCGCCTTCTAGTGTTTCTGTGTTCATTACGCTGACCAGCCCTCGCTCTCTCTCGTTGGTCATTTGACACGTGCCCTCTGAGCAGCATTAAATGCGAGTGGTTGGGGCGGTCCCGATCTGCGCGCTAGGCGGTGTCGTCTTCCCTTGTCACGTCTCGTGTCGGTTGGACCTTCCCAGCCGTTGATTATGCCTCATCTCGTGATGAGGTATAGTGTAATGAGTAGTTCTTTGGTGTTACGTAGGGATATCTTCCTTTGATACTCCTTCATCTTCGACCGTTGAACTTGACAGATGGCACGCCGTCTAGATCCAATGGATGCCCCTATGTGTCATCCATTTTTATGACGTGGCCTCCACGTGGGCTTTTCTAGTACACGTGGTGAGGGAGATAAATAAGTGTACTTACAATTTTCCCCTCTTCTTGTGATCGGCGCCCGCCTTTAGTTGGGAGAAGAATCGTGTGGCACGTTTTTATCTCTCTCTTCATAACTTCTCCTAAAAAGGAGTTATCTGCATTTATTGTGCACGTTTCCCATATCCGGCCATAACTGCCCCTTGGGTAGTGGACAGTTTCTTTTGGTCCTATAAAAAAGAAAAGGATGAAGGAATGTGAATTAAATTCACATTCTCTTGTTTATCCTCTGCCCCACTTTCTTCTTCGCCTTCTTAACTTCTTCCTCGCCACCACACTTGCATTGCCGCCTTCCGTTATTCTTCTTGTCGCCGTTGTTGCTGCTGCTGTTGCTTATTGAAATTCAGGTAGGATTCTTTATTTAGTTTACTCGCCATTCCTACCCTTGTTGAGTTCTTGATTTTCTGGTGATGAATCATGATGGGTTTAATCTTATGCATATCATGGAATTTGAAAGTTGTCGCCGCTGGGCCGTGTGTTTTTCCGGCCACGTTTAATTCTCTTTTTCTTCTTTTGTGTTTGAGTAATAGCTTGAGAGCTTAAATGGTTGTAGATGAAATCTAGGGTTTTCCTCACGTTGCTTCTTTGTTCTTGAGATTTTTTTATTTTTCGATCTTCCTTGACTCTGATTTGTACTTCTATTTGTGGTTGTGTCCGCAGATATGTCCGATCGTCCACGGGTTCCTTATCAAACTCCTCCGTCAAGTCCTCATAGATCTCCTCGGAGGGATTCCAACATTAGGGGCGGAACTTCGGCTCCTCTTACGCGGGGTAATCCTCGGGATAGACGAACGTCCTCGTCCTATGGTCAGAGGCCTTCGCTCAAAAAAGGTGATCCGCCGCAGGGGTCTAAGTACGTCGTGAATCGTCCTAGAGATGGGTCTCCTAAGAGACAGCAGAATCCGCGCGCTGAACTTCTAGATGTGCAGCCTCTTCGCGCCATGCCTCCACTGCGGACTAATCTTCCTTTGACTCCATCTGTGCCTAGTTCAGGCAAGTCGACTAAGAATCAGCCTCCGAAGAGGAAGGCTACGGAGATAGAATCTTCGGGAGATGTAGTTCCTCCTAAGAAGAAGGTAGCGGGTTCTGCGGAGGATGTTACGGGAAACGTTTACGAGGATGACTCTTCTGTTACCTTTCGTCCTTTACCTTTGGGTAACAAGAAGTTCACTTTCAGACACATCGATCTTGAAGCCTTCAAATTGAAGCACGGTCTTCAGTACTTCCAAGTGCGCTTTTATGCCCCTGATAAAGATATAACCTATGAGATGGTTACCAATTATCAGTACGATGCCTTTCATTTATTGACGACCGTGGGTGCTTTCGAGGCTGGTTTGATGTTGCCTTTGTATAAGGCTGGTGATGATTTCTACTACCGGGTTTTGTCTAGCCGCGATACTGCTAAGAAGAGTCATAATCGTGGGGTGCAGAAGTTGACAGGAAATTATCTTCGCCATCTCCGAGAATGCTATATTCGTAGCAAAGGGCAAACGATGATGACCTGCTATACCCCCAAATTAGAAGAGGAGAAACTAAGGGTGGTATACTCCTGAAAATTTCAACAAGTCCTTTGGAGATTATGTTAACAGGAATACACGTAAGCCGTGGTCTGTGAGTCTGCGGAATATTGCTCCTGGTAAGGGGGAAATTCGCATTTTGAGCGAGGTAAGTGATTCCAAAATGGCGAGGGTTCCCGGTCTTTGAAGGTCTTCCTATTCCTGCTTGATGAGAGAATTAAGCGTGATCATGACTATGAGTGGTGCGTTGTTCTTGAAGTTGTTGGTCCGTGGCCTATGGTTGGGTCCCAGGACCCCATGGTTGGCGACCCTGCTGTTGACAGTCCTTATCGCGAAGCCTCTCCTTCTCGTTATGCCCATTACTGCCCTTGGAAGATGAGTTTTGGAGGTATGGATTTTGCTTACAATCGTGATGTTGATGATGCGGAAGATGAAGATATCTCCGATGCTAACCCTCCTACGCAGAGTGCTAATATTGCTAAGGTGTGTTGTTTGTTTTCTACGTACATATGCCCCTTCGTTTTCTTAAGTAATGTTGATTATGCTAAGGAAAGGAGATACAAATGGCTCTTTTAGCGTTGTCTCTTTATCATTATGTTTCATTGTCATTATGTCTCGCAGGTGCTTAGAAAGAAAAAGATCAATCCCAAGCAATCGTCAAATTCTCCCACCGAAGATTATACGCACTTCGAGGATGTGAACAGTCCAGTGGATGGTGACGAGGATGTTTCCGATAAGGAATAGCGGATTGAGACTTCTCCGCCCTTTCAAGAAGGAAACAGTGTTGTTGGTGGGGGCGTCGGTGGAGGTGATGGTGATCAGGCCACCGGTGGTGGTAGTGGTGATCAGGCCCCTGGTGGTGGTAGTGGTGATCAGGCCCCTGGTGGGGCTGTTAAGTCAAGTGGGGCCGCGGGTATTGAGGTTGGTGAAAATCTGATCGCAGAGGACAGTGGCATTGGCTGCGGCAATGGCCGTTGTAGACAAGGGCAAGGGAGTTGCTCTTGGTAGTAGTGATAAGGATGGGGATACTTACCGTGAGTTCTCCTTTGGTAAGGTTTTATCCAGGGGAACAATCTTTTGACATGGCCGTAGCTATAGGGCTTGTCTCGGATTTCAATCTGCTTTCGGTAGGTGATGACCGGGATGTTCTTCAAGGTAGTCTGCGGAGGTGGGTTAGTACGCGGATCTCGATGCTTGAGGTTTTGGTGGTTCATCAGAGGGTTTTGTTGGCACTTCCTCGCTGTGGCGGGGCTTTGGTGCAAGGTAATCCGGTGATTTACTTGGTGGGAAGCCCTCGATTCTTCCTCAGATGATTTCTCGCGGTCATTAACCGTGGATGGCGATGATGTTATTTTGGCTTGGCTTAAAAAGAAAGACTTGCTTGTCGTGTCGCATCCCGCCTTTTTGTGATTGAAGGGAAAAGAGTTCGGACTCTTTTACTCGCAGGCATATGGAGCTAACCTGCGAGGAGGTGGTAGATGGAGAGTGGGACAAGAATCTTGTGGCCAGCGGGATTGATCTCGTGGTGAATCCTCCCTCTATTGTTGCGGGTATGATGGCTATTGCTGATGGGTACCGGTACAGTTATCCCCAGCAGCGGTTATTGGATGTTTGCCCTGCTCTCTCTATCCCCGATTTTACTTAGGTGTGTTATGTGAACTAATTTCCCTTTTTGATTGATAGATGATGAGGAGTGAGTACTGCAACCATAATCTTTACCGGCTCTTCAAGGCCAAGTCTCTCAAGCTAGAAGCGAAACTCCGCCATCGTAAAGAGGTGCTTTCGAGTGTTGAAGCTGCGGCCTCTGCTAAAGATAAGGAAATAGCGAGTCGAAGGGTGCGCTTAAGCGCAAGGAGCAGCGGGGACGTGGAAGAGGCAAAGCTGCGTTCGAGCTAGCTTCGGTCAAGGGCGGGTTAGAGGTGGTTGAGAAGAATTCTTCATCTATTTCAGGTCTGCGTCTCCTTCTCTTTGATTATTAGATGTTCCTTATATGTTACGAGTTATCTTCTTCTTCCCTCCTCATTTGTACTATCTTCGGTGGGTGGAATCCCCGAGTTGATGTGGCTTCGGGGTGAGAGAATTCGTCAAAAGGTCGTATTCTTTGAGTTAGTTGAAAAACTCAAGAGTGAATCGAAATGGAATGCTCGTGCGGATGTCCATAATGCTATGGCCGAAGAATGGCATAAGAAAAAGTTTTACTTGGTAGATCTCGCAAAACCAAAATAACCATGACCGTCATTTATTCAACGGGGCTCTTTTATGGACGCGGGATAATCTTGAGAAAGCCGCGGCTAGATTTCCCGCTCTAGAAGTTAAGCTCAATGTCATGGAAGAAGAGCTGTGGCAGCGCGCTCTTCTCATCCCTCGGATGTGCGAGCTTATATGCAACGTCTTGCTAAGGAAAGAGATGATGCTAGGGCGGAATCTGTCGATCTTAGTAATGCTTTATCCGCGTCTCGAGCTGATGTGGCCCGTTAGGTTGAGTATGAGAAAAATTTAGAGGTGACTATGTATCGTCTTAACAAGGGCTTGGAATCGAAGAATGATGAGGTTAACCGATATCATCATTCGAACTCGATGCTTCGAGATGACCTAAGCGCGAGTCAGCATGCTCATAATCTTATGCAGGTAGATTATGATAGGTTATCAAATGAATATGATTATGCCTTGAAGCACGGGACTCGCGGTTTATCATTGTGAAGGTATACGTCTTTGTCATCGAGTGTGCTTTGTGTTGTATTTGTTATAATTGTCCTTTTCTAATATCCGCAGAGCTCCAAGGACCGACTTCGAGCTACGGATGGCAAGTTTGCCGAAGCTCGGGCTAAGGTAGTTCAATTGGAGGGCCAAGTCAATTACCATCGTGGTCTGGCCTTGTCTCAGGAGGAAGCGCTGAAGCAAGCCAATCAAAAGGTGGACCATCTTTCCACTTCCCTAAATCCGGCTGAGATGAAGAGTGTAGCCATAGGCTTCGTGGCTCGTAAGCGCCAAGCGTAAGAGATTAACAGGACTCTTGGTGAGATTGAGTTGGATCTCAAGAAGAACCATGGGCTAACCAAGAATTATACTGTCGTCCCGTGCCCGTGCTCCCCTTGGGTTCTTGGCCCCTCCTCCTATCGGTGGTAGTGTTCCTTCGTCGTTGAAGGATAAACCCACGGATAATGCTCCTTCTCAGTAGATCATAGCTATTATGTTAGGGATTGATCTCAGTTGCTTATCCTTTTTGGCGTTTTTGCTACTTTTCTTGCTAGGCTTGTAATCAACTGCTGTGTACTAGATCAAACTTTAGCGTTTAAATCTGAATTTGAATTTTGTTGAATTCGCATCTATTGGCTTTACAAATCAAGTTAATATAATGATTAATTCCGTAGTGTTTGTAATCCAAGGATGTTGATCCTTGGAATTTGAGAAAGTGTATTGTTCGTGCAATTCCGTAGGTTGATATCCCCGGAATTGTCTTGTGACTTTGCACCCCGTCCAGCTAATTCCTTGGCCAGAGGATTTCTGAATGGTGGGGGTCTGGCCGACGTTCAAGGATATATTCCATTGAGTTCGCGACTTGTAATATTGCTCGGGTATCTCGTTCTATGGGAAGTCACCCCCTGGTCGTACACTTATAGACGCTTATGGGGGAGTTCCGAGAGATTGCATGTGTATGCTTTGTGCAGGATATTCCCCGACATATTGCAGTGGGTATGATCCACGCTTTGTGCGGGACATTCCTCTTATTAAAGTTTAATGCCAGTTCTTAATAATAGTAACTGCACAATGATTTACGTGGTTCGGCCCTAAGGCCTACGTCCACGGGGTAACGATAGTGTCGATATTTTATTAAGATGTGACATGGTTTTCAATGTACATTCATATTACGTTCCTTTGTTGCTCTTCCTATGTACAGATGGGTATGTAAGTAGTATATACATGTGTCTCATATGGTATAGGTTGTGGGTTTTGAATAAATTGAAATGCGTGTGGGTAATGAATAGAATATGACACTTGAAGACGAAAGCTTGGATTGATTGAAAAGTTAAGCGCGTTACTCCTTCATCGAGAGATAGAAACATGACTTGTAAGTCAATTTTCTTCTTCTGAAATGCATACAGAGTGATAGATTACGGGTAGTATGGCTTGAGATATTTGGCATTCCACGGATGCATGAGGATTTCCCCTTTCAAATTACGCTAGAGATAGTAAGAGCCATTTCTGCGATGTCGTGTATTACGTAGGGTCCTCCCCAAGTTGGTGCTAATTTTCCCCACTTCTTTTCTCGTTGGTATTGGGGAATGGTCCTTAACACATACCGCCCTTCTACAAAATTCCTAAGTTTCACTTTTTTGTTATATTCTCTGGCTAGCCTGCGCTGGTAGTTTTCCATTCTTTGCAGTGCCGCTTCTCTCCTTTCTTCGAGATCGTCAAGCTTTTCCAACATCATGTCCGTGGTGAGGTTCTTTTCCCATGCTTCTGTCTTTGTTGTTGGTAGTAGAATTTCCGTGGGGATTACTGCTTCTGCTCCATACGTGAGTAAAACGGAGACTCTCCCGTAGCCGATCTTCGAGTTGTCCCGTATGCCCACGAACGTTATGTAATTGCTCACACCACCGCCCCTTGTACTCGTCTAGTTGTTTTTAAGGATAAGTGCCAAAGTTTTGTTCGTGGCTTCGCTTGTCCATTGCTCGTGGGTATATGGGGGTGGATTTGTTTTTTCGAATTTTGAGAGTGTCGAATGACAAGTCGATATTCTTTCCTTGCAGCTGTTTACCGTTGTCGGAAACTATCTCTGTGGGGATGCCAAACCTGCAAATGATATTTTGAAAAATAAAAGTAAAGACGTCTGAATCACGAATTCTTGCCAGTGCCTTGGCTTCTACCCACTTGCTGAAGTAATCCGTTGCCACTATTAGGAATCTTCTTTTTCCGGTCCCTGATACGAACGGGCCCACTATGTCGATACCCCATTTTGCAAAGGGCCACGGACTACCCACAGAGTTTAACTTTATGGCTGGGGCGTGGATTCGTCTGCCAAATCTTTGACATTCCTCGCACCTTTGCGCCATTCTGGCCGCGTCTCGGATCATGGTTGGCCAGTAGTAGCCTTGTGTCTTTGCCTTATCTGCGAGGGACCTCATTCCGCTGTGATTCCCCGTGTCTCCTCTATGGATGTCTTTCAAGATGCCATGTCCATCGGATCGGGACAGGCAGCGACGAAGTGGCCCGAGGAAGGATTTTCTGTATAAGGTTCCGTCTCTTAGCTCGTACATCCCTGCTCTGGATTGCACTTTCCTAGCCTGTTTGGTGTCCTGGGGGAGTTTCCCTTCCTTGAGGAAAGAATGGATTTCGATTCTCCAATCTTCTTCCTGACTGTAATCGTCGTCCTCATCTGCTTGTCGCATGATGTCATCGTTCTGGAAGTCGTCGAATATGTGCTCTCCGATATCATCGTCAGAGATATCTTCCTCCTAGACTTGCGTTGGTTAGCCGCGCACATCTCTTGGGGCTTGATGGATGGTTCGTATACTCTTGTTATCTTGATTGCTTTGACTTCCTCGTTTTTGAGCATGGCTGATATATATGCCGGGGCATCCGCGTGCTGAGCTCCTTTCTACTTGAGATGGCGGAACTTGATTTTTGGTATTTGGGAAATCAACGTTTGCACCAGAGCCATGTATGCCATTAGTGTCTCGTCGTACACATTGTATTCGTAGCCTATCTGTCGTATGATTAGTTGTGAGTCACTTGTCAACCGCACTTCTTGTATCCCCATTTCAATTATCAAGCGGAGAGCATGGACCACTCCTTCGTACTCTACGATGTTATTTGTATGGCCTTCAAATTCCAATCTGAATGCGTGTACGATCCTATCCCCCGCGGGTGTGGTGATGACGATGCCTATCCCGCGCCCTCTCTACTTTTGGAGCCGTCGACAAAGACCTCCCATTGTCGTGGGTTTACCAGGTTCAAGAATATTATTTGGCTCCTTTTGCTTTTCTATTTCTGGGGCGCCGCATGGCCCTCCATCCTTGTATGCGCACCTCTTCTTCGTCGTCCAAAGGTAGGTGCTAGGAAGTCCGCTAACACTTGCGATTTCGAGAGTGTTGAAGCTCATAGTGGATGTTGAATTGGTCGAGGTACGTGCTCCATTTTGCTATGCGTCCTACCTTTCCGCCCCTTTGAGGATGGATTCTAAGGGAGCTCGACATGGGATACGTATGTCATGCGTTAAGAAGTAGGTCCTCGCCTTTAAGGTAGACTATACGATGGCTAAAATCAGTTGTTCGATTCTTGTGTAGTTTCTTTCCGCGGAATTCAGGGTCTTGCTGACATAGTAGATTGGCTGCTCCTCCTTTGTGTGGGTCCTGACTAGTACTGCGCTTACCGCATCATATGTTGCTGCGATGTACAATGCCAAGACTTCGTCAGGGTCTGGTTTCTGAAGGATAGGGATCTCCGCTAGGTATTGTTTGATGCCTAGGAAGGCTTCTTCGCATTCTGCAGTCCATTCAAATTTCGTCCCCTTCTTTAGTATGTTGAAAAAGGGTTTGCATTTATCCGAGGATCTCGAGATGAACCTTCCCAGAGCTGCTAGGGATCCATTGAGCTTTTGTACTTCTTTTAGATTCTTGGGAGATGGCATGTCTACTATGGCTCGGATTTTTGCGGGATCTACTTCAATGCCCTTTTTGTCACCAGGTACCCAAGGAATTTTCCGGATGTTACTCCGAAGGTGCACTTCTCCGGGTTTACCTTCACATTGTGTTCTCTCATGGCTTCGAAGATGTCCCTCAGGTCTTGGTGATGGTTTTTCCTCAATCTGCTTTTTACGAGCATATCATCAACGTAGACCTCCAAGGTCCTGCCAATCCATGGCTTGAAAATGGCATCGACCATCCTTTGGTATGTTGCTCCCGCGTTCCGGAGCCCGAAAGGCATCCTCACGTAGCAATAGAGGCCGTGGGGTGTGTAAAATGCCGTATGTTGTCGATCTTCTTCTCGCTAAAAATAGTTGATTGTACCCGGAGTATCCGTCCATGAATGATAGCTCTTCGTATCCTTCTACTGCGTCGACTAGTTGATCAATGTTGGATAGTGGGTAACTGCCCTTGGGGCACGCTTTGTTCAGGTTGGTGAAGTCGATGCAGATTCTGACCCCACCACTCTTCTTTGGCACTATTACCATGTTAGAGATCCAAGTAGGATATTTGACTTCTTTTATGAAACCAGCCTCCAACAACTTTCGCAGACTCTGTTTCTCTTGCTTTGTGATACTCGTAGCCACCTTTCGTATCTTTTGTCTTACCGGGGTGTGCAAAGTTTAATGCGCAGCTCATGTTCTACTGTCTTTGGGTCTATTCTGGGCATGTCAGATAGTTTCCACGCGAAGATGTCCGCGTATTCCTTTAGTAGTTTTACCAGCGAGGCTTCGCGTTCTTCGTCCATTAGAGTTCCTATCTTGATCTTTTTTGGATTCTCCTCTGTCCCTATGTTAACTTCCTTCACCGCCTCCAAGGATGTGAATGTGGGTTTTGGTTCCCCAAGGTGAGGAACTTTCTTTAATTGCTATTTGGTAGGCTCGGATTCTTTGTTTGCGAGAACATCCTGGTTAGCGGTTGATGTTGATGCTTCCGTGTTCCCTACGGAGTTCCCTTGGACAAGCTTTTCCTGAGATTCCTTCCAAGTATTCATCGATGGCTTTGTCTTTGGATGTTGTCTTGTTCCGAGCCCTAAGGGTTCTTCTTTTCTCATCTTCTTCATTTTTGAGTTGTATTTGCATTGCCTGGCATTCCTTTGCGGAAGCTTGATCACCCTTGATCTCCATTACTCCTAGGGGAGTAGGAAACCTAAGGTATTGATGGTAGGTGGCTGCGACTCCTTAAGCTTGTGGACCCATCTTCGTCCAATAATGGCATTGTAGGGTGAAGGCGCGTCCACCACACTGAAGCGAGTGTCAACTTTCATGGGACTGCGTCCACCCGCAAAACAATATCCCGAGAGGCTTCGTAGCCGTACCATTGAACCCATAGATGGTATAGTGCGAGGTCAAGAGTTGCTCGTCATTAAGCTCCATACGTTTGAAGGTATTGTAAAACAAGACATTTACGGAGCTCCCTCCATCGATGAGGATTTTCTTTATGTTGCATCCTGCGATTGGCAAGGTGAGAATCAAAGGATCATTGTGATCTTCCATGTCATCCTCAATGTCCGCGACCTCGAAGGTTAGAGGTGCGTCCATCCATTCTTCGTGATCTTCCACTTCTTTCCGTCTAAATTGTAAAGCTCACAATAGTCTTCAAATTGCTTCCTCAATCTTTTCCCTATTTATGCGATTAGGGTTGGTTTTTTGCTTTCCGAGCAGGATATAGTATTCACCCGGCGATTTCCTCCTGGCAATTGGACTCGTTTCCGCGTTTGGTTCCGTCTTCCGCTGACCTTTCTACATATTTTTTGAGATCCCCTGCATCTATCGCCTTTTGTATCATTATCTTGAGATTTTTGCACTTCTCTGTTGGGTGCCCGTGGGTGGAAATCACAGTACTCTTTGGATTCTTCCGAGGCCGGTGGTTGCTTCCCCTTAGACCAAGGCCAGTCTAAGTTTTCGCAGTCCTTGATCTCCTTTAAGATGCGTGAGTAGCTGGTGTTGAGCTTCGTGTAGACTCGGTCTTCAAATTTTCTACCACTTCTTTTGGGGTCGTCTTTTCGATCTTTTTGTGCGCCCGCTGGGTCTGTTTGTTTGTTCCGCGGAGTTGGTCCGTGGAGGTCGTTGAGCTTTGTGCTCTTGGGTTCTCTCGTTGAATTTCTTCCAACCTTGCATGTTTTTCGATGATGATCCTCAAATCTCCTCTCGTGGTTGGGGTGGTACCGTGGATTTCGACAAACAATGGGCTCATCCTGTCAAGTCCCCATTTGTAACAGTTAATACTCACCACGGGGTCCACATGTCCTATGGCTTGACATATCTTGTGCCACCTATCCGTGTATTCTCGAATGGACTCCTTATATTTGATTGCAAGCGAGAAGAGCTTGTCCATCCCTGTGTTCACAACCTTGTTATACATGTAGGTGGCCAAGAACTTTCGGTGAGCTGATCATACGAATCAATGCATCCTGGCTTGAGGTTATCAAACCACGATAACGCGGAGCCTTTTAGGCTTGAAGGGAAGTATCCGAATAGTATAGCTTCGTCATGGTCCCACGGCCATTATCTGTTGTAATATCGTAGGTGGGCGGCGGGATCCGTGGACCCGTCGTAACACTCAAAGGATGAGACCAGGACACTACGCGGAATGGTAGCCGTAGCCAAGCTGCCGTGCTAGTGGGGTAGTGTTGGCCTCCTTCATAACCTGTTCTAGTCTTCCACCTCCTTGCCTGGTCTTGATTTGATTGATCTCTGCTAGCATTTCTTCACGAAGACTCTCCATTGCCAGACAGTGCTCGTCCTGAATGGAAGACCGCGTCTTCCTTGTAGGTTGTGACATTGTGGCCTCCTCTTCATCATAGTAGTCTGAAGTTTCCGGATGGTAGTCTGGGTCGGACCTTCTATTGTTCTGCGCACCTCTTTGGGGTATTCCTCTTTGATTGACTATCGCAGGGATGTTTTCGAGGATCATCCTCCGGTCTCTATTTTGTACCGCAGAGTTAGCCTCGTGCTGCTGATTCTCTAGCTCCGCGCTTTGGAGGATCTTCTCTCTTAATTGTTGGTTCTCTTGGGCTAGTAAGGCCACCGCGTCCGCGTATGTCTGCTGATTCCTTTTTAGGTCTTCTAGTTGCGCCAATATTTGCGCAGACTGGTTTGAATCTTGATTTGGCGTTCCTATCTGTAACTGAGCTTGTCCCTCGGGGGCCGCGGTATTGATTTCATCCACTAGCCGTATATCCGGCTCGATCATTCCGTAGGATCCTGCTTGCAGTTGTGCGTTTTGTTCATTGGTCGGCGGCATCCCGTAAGGAAGGTTCTGGATTACTGATTCTGCTACTGCTTCTCGAGGCTCAGTGGGCCTGGTTGTAGCTGTCACTTTGGAGGCGACCACTTGAGAAGCTCCTACGTTAGGTGTAGCAGCTCTTGCCGCCGCGGCCTTCTTTGCTTCCATTGCAATGATGCCCGCATCTAAAAGTGATGTGCTTTCCGCTCCATTCTGCGTCTTGTCCCCGGCTATGAGTCCTTCACCCTTCTGTTTGCTCCTTGTTACTACAGACATAGTCCTAGGCGCCTCTTTTGAAGGTACCTTTGTCTTCCCTGTATCTTTGTTCTTTTCCATTGTAATATTCTGCAGAGAAAGCATGAAGGTAAACCGAGACAAAAAGTCCACGGGTTAGCTGTTAGTTCAAACTCGATTTCCTAAGCTCGATTTCTAGTGGCAAAGAGTGTATTCAAGCTATCGGTTTAGCGAATGATATGAAAAACACAGACGGATGTGCGGAATTAATTGGAATAAGGTTATGGGTTGTTGTTTTGCAAAAAACCCAGATCTATTGGTGGAAATTATGTGTGAAATATTAGTTAAAACATAGATCCGTTGGTTAGAAGTTATACAACGCCCAGATCTGTTGGTAGAAAATACAATGGACATAAATATGTGCGAAAAATAGCCCAAAACACAGATCTGCTAGTTAAAGGTTGTAAAAGACCCAGATCTGCTGGTAGAAAGTACAAAGAATACAGATATGTGCGAAAAATGAGTTTAAACACAGATCTGTCTATGTTCTAAGTAAAATTTTTGAGGTAGAGGCTATAAAGCCACAGGAAAAGGTGAATCTGTTTCTAGCGCCATATTGTGAACACGGAAATCAGGTGAGCATCCACATGTTCACAAACAATCTTTGCGTGAATTGAATACACGCATTAAGGTGTGAATATAGCATAAAATACATAGATAGGTGTTGATTCATTGATTCCAAGCCCCGCGGGTTTGTCATGATCTCATCAACATCCAAAAATGGTAGATCTAAGAAGTGAACACATAAATGAAGATATATGAGTGCTAAATGTAAAGGAGACAATGATTTACGTGGTTCATCACTAAGGCCTACATCCACGGGTCTGGGGTATTCACTATAATGTAATGGTTACAAGAATAGTCGCAAGACTTTTGGTGTTCATCAAACCCGCAGGTTGATGCTCATACTTACTTCTCACTGATTTCTCTCCTATACTCTCGTTCTCCCCCTCTCTCTCTCTCTCTCTGTCCTCCCCCCATGTTTGGTAAGGACATGTACATATATAGCTAATCTAAGTGGGTCCCTTGGAAAAGAGTTGTTGAAGTCTTATCTTCTTGTGTTCTGTGCATAATCCGCGGACTTCCTTATCATTCCGCGCCTTCTAGTGTTTCGTGTTCATTACATGACCAGCCCTCGCTCTCTCGTTGGTCATTTGACACGTGCCCTCCGAGCAGCATTAAATGCGAGTGGTTGGGGCGGTCCGGTCTGCGCCGGGCGGTGTCGGGGTCTTCCCTTGTCACGTCTCGTGTCGGTTGGACCTTCCCCAGTAGTTGATTATGCCTCATCTCATGATGAGGTATAGTGTAACAGTAGTTCTTTGGTGTTACGTGGGGATATCTTCCTTTGATACTCCTTCATCTTCGACCGTTGAACTTGACGGATGGCACGCCCGTCTAGATCCAATGGATGCCCCTATGTGTCATCCATTTTTATGACGTGGCCTCCACGTGGGCTTTGCTAGTACACGTGGTGAGGGAGATAAATAAGTGTACTTACAATTCTTTTAGTCCGTTTAGATTTGGTAGTGGATAGTTTGCATATTTTTGTTAAGCTGCAAAATGTTAACTAACTATACTATAAAGAAAAATGCAAGTCTTCTCAGACCCATAACTTAATAAATGATAACTTAATCATTTTATTAATTATCCATAAGATGAATGAACCAAAAACTAAAACTTTAAACTTCTAGTAATTACCAAGTCTGTACGTATTAACTTATTTCTACACTAGTCTTTCAAGGACTAACCACGAGCAAATCATTGGTACGTAGTGCTGGAACATGTGGGTTATGATGGCTACTCAACATGACTACAATATACCAATTTGAACCTTACATACCAAAATCTCTGTAAGTAGACCATACGCACTACTCGGCATTAGCACCCGCAAGGAAGATGTGCATCCTCATACACATCTTTTAACTTTCAATTAAGAAAACAATCTAAAAAAATGAATGTGTTAGGATACAAATAAGTGTAGAAAGTGAGAGATTGCTTACTCTTTCCTGCATGAAAGGGTACAAAACAGTAGCTACACAAACTAGGGATGACTAGATAAACATGCATTCGTACTCTCTGGTTCATACGATAACTTATAAGCAGCTAGTCACCATTGAGATTAAAATTATCATTTACCCTTTTCACACTTATTTTTATTGTGCATCTGTTGATGGTGGATTTTAACTTAGGGTTAAAGTCATAAAACCCTAGTCAGACAGTGACGTTCGTAACTTGAGTAATAATGTCCAAACCAAGCACATTTATTGAACCCTTTAATTTGTCTGCGAGAAAATTACCAGGGTACCTTTTTTCTAATTAATTACTAATTAGGGTTTCGATAGGCCAAAACCCTAATTCCCACGCCACTTGTGCCAATGACAAACCGTGCCAGCCACACCCACCGCGCCAAGGCATGCAAACCATGCTAGCCGCACCCATGTGCCAATGGCAAACCGTGCCAGCCACACCCACCGCGCCAAGGCATGCCAACCATGCTAGCCGCACCCTTGTGCCAATGGCAAACCGTGCCAGCCACACCCACCGCGCCAAGGCATGCCAACCATGCTAGCCGCACCATTGTGCCAACGACAAACCGTGCCATCCACACCCACCGCGCCAAGGCATGCCAACCATGCTAGCCGCACCCTTGTGCCAATGGAAAACCGTGCCAGCCACACCCACCGCGCCAAGGCATGCCAACCATGCTAGCCGCACTCTTGTGCCAATGGAAAACCGTGCCAGCCACACCCACCACGCCAAGGCATGCCAACCATGCCATCCGCACCTACCAAACCCTTGGCTCCACATGCCAAGCCAAACCGCACCTTGCCTTGGCCCTAGCCATGCTAGCCGCGCCATGTGCCAACGGCATGCCAAACCCTTGGCCCCACCATGCCAAGCCAAACCGCACCTTGCCTTGGCCCTAGCCATGCTAGCCGCACCATGCGCCCATGGCATGCCAAGCCCTTGGCCCCGCCATGCCAAGCCAAACCATTCACGCCAAACCCTTGGCCCCACATGCCAAGCCAAATCGCACCTTGCCCCGGCCCTAGCCATGCTAGCCGCACCATGCGCCCATGGCATGCCAAGCCCTTGGCCCCGCCATGCCAAGCCAAACCATTCACGCCAAACCCTTGGCCCCACATGCCAAGTCAAACCGCACCTTGCCTTGGCCCTAGCCGTGCTAGCCGCGCCATGTGCCAACGACATGCTAAGCCCTTGGCCCCACATGCCAAACACACCTAGACGCGCCACCATGTTGGCCTTCCCTACGAGGCTACCAAAAACGAAGGCGTGCGACGATCAACGGTCCCCCTTCAATCCCAGGAGCAAATCCTAGCCATCCAAGGTTACCATACGACGCATAGTAACCTTTGGCCCGAAAACCTAAGTTTGGCCACGCCAAACCATGCCATGTGCCAACGAAATGCTAAGCCCTTGGCCCCACATACCAAACACACCTAGCCGCGCCACCATGCTGGCCTTCCCTACGCGGCTACCAAAAACGAAGGCGTGCGACGATCAATGGTCCCCCTTCAATCCCATGCGCAAATCCTAGCCATCCAAGGTTACCAGACGGCGCATGGTAACCTTTGGCCTGAAAACCTAAGTTTGGCCATGTCAAACCATGCCATGCCAACCTAGCCGTGCCACCTTGCTGACCTCCCTACGCGGCTACCAAAAACGAAGGCGTGCGACGATCAACGGTCCCCCTTCAATCCCAGAAGCAAATCCTAGCCATCCAAGGTTACCAGAAGACGCATGGTAACCTTTCGCCCGAAAACCTAAGTTTGGCCACGCCAAACCATGCCATGCCAACGGCATGCCAACCTAGCTGCGCCACCATGCTGGCTTTCCCTACGCGGCTACCAAAAACAAAGGCGTGCGACGATCCACGGTCCCCCTTCAATCCTAGGAGCAAATCCTAGCCATCCAAGGTTACCAGATGATGCATGGTAACCTTTGGCCTGAAAACCTAAGTTTGGCCACGCCAAACCATGTCATGCCAACAGCATGCCAACCTAGCCGTGCCACCATGCTGGCCTTCCCTACGCGGCTACCAAAACGAAAGCGTGCAACGATCAACGGCTATCTTTCCTCTTGAGATGCAAAATCTCGACCGTCGAAGGTCACCAAGCTAGCAAGTCTCCCCAGTGCGACTTGCTAGGCAACAACAACGTGCTACATGTTTTCCACAAAAACATTCGAGACATCAACACATATCACAAACTGGGGGATCCTCTTTGGGTATTTGTTTGGCGGTTTACAGCGCGCGGCGTACACTATGCCCGTCATAAGGAAGTGTCATAAGGATGAGGCGGTTAGTAAATACATGGAGTTAATGGTGAAACGTTCTTTTTATGGAACATCAATTCCATGCGTTAACGGTTTTATGTAACATCAATTCCATGCGTTAACGTTACCACCTCCTCTCATTTATTCACCCATTTTTCCATTCCTTGATGAGACCGGAGTATGTTTCACTTCGACTTGTATAAATAGGTCTTACCTATTTCCACCGAACAACAAGTTCATTCGGGAATATACAACACTCAGAAAATACTTGCTAGCTTACCATTTGTTAGCCTTCCCACTTTTCTGATACAAGTCACAGTAACACAACTACTCTTCCAGAATCAACTATTCTGGTCTCAACACTTTCTTCGCTTCCCTCCCCAAAACCAATCCTTCTCCTTCACTTTGTGACCGAAGCAAGTCTGGAACGGCCATTTCTTGGTTTAGGCCGGATTTGTACAGATTGATCTCTCGAATCTAAAGTACTCCCTTGCAGTATATTGTTTAGGGTTTAAATTCGTTTCTCACCCACACACCCGAAATTACCAAAATCAGCAGAAACCGTTTTCACCCTCAAACAATTGGCGACCACAATGGGAGATTGATCTTTCGGTTACAATGTCAATCTTCGACCATCGATCTCATGCTTCGACCCAGACATCAAGATGGTAAAAGCAGGCGATCCGCTTAACGGTCGACGACTCAGTTACCAGACGGCTCGATTATCAGTCATGACATGACAAGGGATGACTGGGGACTTCTCAGAAAATTGAAGCAAACGATCCGCCCAAGAATCAGCAACTCGGTTATCAGGCAACTCAGTAACGACTGGGGACTTTCTACAATCACGGCGGCGCTTCCCATAAAACTCAGTATTACACCCGGAAGGTCCCCTTTTCATCAGGAGACCTGAGAACCGAGTAAGTCTTACCTAGACAAGATAATGGTCTGTTATTTCAAGTTTCCATGAGAATGAAAAAACCGATAGTCATGTTATGTTTCATCCCATGTCATCTACCAAACGCACGGTTCCATGGTTTTCTCTGGGATGCTTGCAACACTTTCACATCATAACCAAGACAACATTCATTACTAAACAATTCATTCCAAAAGAATAATCCAAAACCATCAAGGTAACATTTATCTGTCAACCCCAAAATCCAGAAAATCAAAACCATAAACCAGGCGTTTCCATTTGCCTTTCAAAAAAAAAAAACCTAAAAATAAGAAGTTCAGAAGACATAAATGTATTCAAGGAAAGTTTTCTAACAGCGGCTTGCTCCTCTTAGCAAAGGCCTCCCTCGTGCTCTGGAGAGCCACCCTTTTCAACTTCAGCTGCCTGCACAATCTTTTGAATTCCGCTTCCTGCTTCTTCACCATGTCTGCGGAAGGACCTTCGACTGTTTGGGCCAACAACTTTTCAACCTCGGAGAAACCGTCGACGAACCAAGGAGCATTGAACTCGAACTTTATGCACATGTCACGGTGGAACCTCCAGCTTGAGATTACGTCCTCAGAAACCGTATGACCAGTCACGTTGCACATGTTGTCAATCAAAGACAAGGCTTCCTCCACACGCTTGACCAACGCGTATCGGCTAGTAATTTTCTTGGTCGTGGCAATATGACCGTAGATTTCCCATATCTTGGTATATAACGCCTCATGTTTAGCTGGCACGCTAAATCCCCCAATCAACACGTGATCCGGATAAGGAACCAGGTATGGAGGAACAAAGGTGGCGCCTGCGATCGCATCGAGAATCGGCGAAGGATTCCTAACAACAATTGCGCCAACATTCACGTGAGCAATCTCCATTTGTCTGAGTCACAACAACGCTTCCATCTTGATCGGCCTCTGTTTCAAAGCCACCGGGCTTGGCTGACACGGCTGGAGACAAAGTCGTGTCTTCACCAGTTTCCATCTCAAGTTCGTCTTCAGAACCGGCTTCGCTCTGTGATATCATGGCTTAGACACTCTTTAAAAAAAAAAGGAAGAAGGAAGGAAGAAGAAGAGCATAGAGCATGGAGAAGACTTACCGATTCGCTTTCAGACCGACTAGAGGAAGATTCAGCACTGCTATCGGAAGAACTACTCTCGCCATCTCTGGACTCTGAGCTTTCATCCTTCTCGGATTCCCCTTCTCCATGGGTAGGCTCAGCATCGCGCTTTGCCCGTCTCAAGAGGTGCGGTTTTTCGACTACGTGCAAGTTTAGTGAAGGCGTTCACGCTGCTAAGACCCTAGGCAAGGCACAAGAACAGACACTCCGAAATGAGACAAAGATATACGCAATCCGACTGAATCAGGAAGAAAATTATACGTACTCGCATATTAGAAGAGCTAAAAGTCGGGAGAGCCATCGGATCCGACTGAAAACCACCAGCACGGCTTTTAGATCTTCGCTCCTTCACTTGGGGACTATCTGCATTCGGGCTAACGGATTTTCGCTTGGGATCCCTCAGCAATGGATGTTCCGCTAAAATCGCAGGAGAAGGCTTACCGCGACGATTTTCTACCACATCATTCACGAATTCATGGATAGCAAGAAACTCATCCTGCCAAAATATGTTATATTTGGAGGTTGTTGATGGATTTCGTTCCGCAAGCAGAAAAGGGAGACTTTGACCTGACGCAAGAGCACTAGCATCGAGAACAGTGGACAACGAGATTTCTGGAACAACCGGCTGACGAACGAGTGGGACCCCTTGGTCAAAACCCATATGCCGAGCCACCCTATCAATGTTGTAAGAGATCGCTTTGCAAGATCCTCGAAAGAAAGACGGTACATGACCGGGCATGCAGCTTCGCATGAACACCATCTCTCCAACACTCAGATCCTCTTTATCAGAAGACAAAGACATGTTCGGAATAGGAGCAAAGGTACTGATCTGAGTTATAGACGCATGCACCGAGCCCATGGACGAAAATTAACCGTGTACGAGTTGTCAAGAAATCCAACCAGGTTCGAGCCAATCTTTGGACGCCTATTCGACCAGCGCAGTATCCTGGAGCCACCCCAAGACTCGGGAAGTACAGCCAACGGTTTTGGGGCATACTTATCGAAGTGCTCCCACATCCATGCCTGAAGAAAGGCGGCATGAATGTACGAATCCACTTTCATATAGCCGTTTGAAGCACACATATCCGAGACCAGCTGATCCAAGTGTGCGTACAGAGAACCAAGAAACAAACCGCCAATAGGGAGAACGACGTCTTTTGCCAGTTTTATAGCAAACTTGATAAGTTCCTACCTTATCTCCTTCTTAACGGAGCCGTCATCAAAAATATTTATGGATAACCAAAGATCCAAGAACGCCGCGGCATAAAGCGTACTATTCTTCTGATTCGACTCCAACTCATCAGGAAACCACTGAGACACCCACCAGTCATAAAAGCACTTCGTGTTGTTTCCTTTCCGAACGAATCCTTTTGATTTCGCAACCAGGGCGGCATGCATTTCTTCTTCATCCACAGACAACCTAACATCAAGGTTTCCAATTACGGGAAGGTTCATCAATACAGACACGCTCTCTAAGGAGATGGTCATTTCACCCCACATGCATATAGCCGTATGAGTGTCCGGACACCATCTGGAAATAAAAGTAAACAAGCCTAGAATATCTTTCCTAATTTGAAGAACTGCGGAAGCCGCGACAACATCAATAATCTATACCTTGGTCAAGCTGGCCTTTACACATTCCTGGCTCAACATGAATCGCATCCATTTCTCAAAGGGACGCAACGGGCTTATACTGGTCTTAAACTCAATGGGAGAAGCATGGTACTCTTTTCACTGAATACAAAACCTTATTACACTACCCGGACGAACCGACCGGGCCTCTCCTTCACTTTCCGAACCAGTCAGGAGGATCGACACATACTTGGGATGATTTTTTCTAATTGTAGCGGATGTTGTGAAGAACTCATCATCTATGCTTGGCTTGGAGTTACCCACATCCTTCGGTAAGACAGAAATTGTTGACATCCTAATGAAAATTCTCTTACGCTGTTTTCACCGCCGAGATAACTACAATGGAACAATACGAGCAGAGATTATTACATAAAGCGCATGGAAATATTTTATCAGACACAAGAGAGCCATCCTGGACGCAAACCAATTGGTTTCAAAGTCATTTTGTGCATATGCGAAGAAATGGGACAAACAGACTCTGCATCACCACTTTATGCAGCCGGAAACTCGTGCCCAGCCGAATAGGCGCGCCCCCAAAGGAAATCATACACACGGCCACACCAGAAAGAGGAGGAAACCCTAAAAGCTAGTTCTTTCATGGGAAGGGAATAAAAATCCTCGTGCACATCTACTTCGCACAATAATCGAGGCGGCCAACATCATTACAACATTCGCGCCTAAATTTTATTACAAGTTAAAGCAAAGCATACTTACGGCTAGTGTTCACGCCAATAATATTTTTACAAGTTCATGAAAAAGTACACCTACAACTAGGGTTTACACCAACACAAAAAAAAAAGAGACGGAGAAAGCAAGTTAAAGAAGAAGTATTGGAAGGCATACCTGGGATTCGCCTGTCCGCCTTGATTTACTACTACCACACGACTGGGATAAATAAGTAGGCGTGAAACAAAAGGAGAAGCCGGCCCTCCTTTTATATGCATGGTGCATGGGAGTTTGAACAAGGAAAGGATTTCCCATTTGAGCCAAGTAAGGAAAAGAGGAAACCGGTCCGGCAAAGACCAATTACCACGCCAAAAACGTCCACGCCATGCCTTGGCCCCCACACGCCAAGCCATCCACCATGCTTGCCTTCCCAAGACCGCGCCACCCCTTGGCCCCACGTGCCGAGTCGTCCGCTATGTTTTGCCTCTCCAAACCGTTCGCATGCGCTTTGCCTCTCCAAGCTGTCTGCGCCGTGACTTGCCAGTACCAACAAATTCGCCAAGTCAGCGTCATGATGCTTCCTAACCCAGTCAAGGTGATGTACGGCTAGACCAAACCAGCAATTTTCGTCTCACCACTCCACGGTCTGCATCCCCAGCATAATTTATGCAGGGCTGCCAATACGGGAAGCAAAAAGCTCTCTTCACCTCTCGAAAAAGGTTAGTCGGACTCTCCTGACCATCTTGCATGTCCCACGTTTCGATTCTGCCCTCGTCTGTCACCATCATATGCTTACCTCGCAACAAGGCACCTGTTCCGAGCTAAGCAGGGGACTTAATGTTGATGGTGGCTTTTAACTTAGGGGTAAAGTCGTAAAACCCTAGTCAGACAGTGACGTCACAGAACTTGAGTAATAATGTTCAAACCAAGCAAATTTATTGAACCCTTTAATTTGTCTGCGAGAAAATTACCAGGGTACCTTTTTTCTAATTAATTACTAATTAGGGTTTCGATAGGCCAAAACCCTAATTCCCACGCCACTTGTGCCAATGGCAAACCGTGCCAGCCACACCCACCGCGCCAAGGCATGCCAACCATGCTATCCACACCCTTGTGCCAATGGCAAACCGTGCCAGCCATACCCACCGTGCCAAGGCATGCCAACCATGCTAGTCGCACCCTTGTGCCAATGGCAAACTGTGCCAGCCACACCCACCGCGCCAAGGCATGCCAACCATGCTAGCCGCACCCTTGTGCCAACGACAAACCGTGCATGCCACACCCACCGCGCCAAGGCATGCCAACCATGCTAGCCGCACCCTTGTGCCAATGGCAAACCGTGCCAGCCACACTCACCGGCCCAAGGCATGCCAACCATGCTAGCCTCACTCTTGTGCCAATAGCAAACCGTGCCAGCCACACCCACCACGCCAAGGCATGCCAACCATGCCCACTTACCAAACCCTTGGCTCCACATGCCAAGCCAAACCAAACCTTGCCTTGGCTCTAGCCATGCTAGCCGCGCCATGTGCCGCGGCATGCCAAACCCTTGGCCCCACCATGCCAAGCCAAGCGCACCTTGCCTTGCCCTAGCCATGCTAGCCGCAAACCCAAACCCTTGGCCCCACCATGCCAAGCCAAACCGCACCTTGCCTTGGCCCTAGCCATGCTAGCCGCACCTACCAAACCCTTGTCCCCACAGGCCAAGCCAAACCGCACCTTGCCTTGGCCCTAGCCATGTTAGCCGCACCATGCGCCCATGGCATGCCAAGCCATTGGCCCCGCCATGCCAAGCCAAACCATTCACGCCAAACCCTTGGCCCCACATGCCAAGCCAAACCGCACCTTGCCCTGGCCCTAGCCATACTAGCCGCACCATGCGCCCTTGGCCCCGCCATGCCAAGCCAAACCATTCACGCCAAACCCTTGGCCCCACATGCCAAGTCAAACCGCACCTTGCCTTGGCCCTAGCCGTGCTAGCCGCGCCATGTGCCAACGGCATGCTAAGCCCTTGGCCCCACATGCCAAACACACCTAGCCGCGCCACCATGCTGGCCTTCCCTACGCGGCTACCAAAAACGAAGGCGTGCGACGATCAACGGTCCCCCTTCAATCCCATGAGAAAATCCTAGCCATCCAAGGTTACCAGAAGATGCATGGTAACCTTTGGCCCGAAAACCTAAGTTTGTCCACGCCAAACCATGCCATGTGCCAACGGCATGCTAAGCCCTTGGCCCCACATGCCAAACACACCTAGCCGTGCCACCATGCTGGCCTTTCCTACGCGGCTACCAAAAACGAAGGCGTGCGACGATCAACGGTCCCCCTTCAATCCCAGGAGCAAATCCTAGCCATCCAAGGTTACCGGACGACGCATGGTAACCTTTGGCCCGAAAACCTAAGTTTGGACACGCCAAACCATGCCATGCCAACGGCATGCCAACCTAGCCGCGCCACCAAGCTGGCCTTCCCTACGCGTCTACCAAAAATGAAGGCGTGCGACGATCAACGGTCCCCCTTCAATCCCATGAGCAAATCCTAGTCATCCAAGGTTACCAGACGACGCATGGTAACCTTTGGCCTGAAAACCTAAGTTTGGCCACGCCAAACCATGCTATGTGCCAATGGCATGCTAAGCCCTTGGCCCCACATGCCAAACACACCTAGCCGCGCCACCATGCTGGCCTTCCCTACGCGGCTACCAAAAACAAAGGCGTGCGATGATCAACGGTCCCCCTTCAATCCCATGAGCAAATCCTAGCCATCCAAGGTTACCAGACGACGCATGGTAACCTTTGGCCTGAAAACATAAGTTTGGCCACGCCAAACCATGACATGCCAACCTAGCCACGCCACCATGCTGGCCTTCCCTACCCGGCTACCAAAAACGAAGGCGTGCGATAATCCACGGTCCCCCTTCAATCCTAGGAGCAAATCCTAGCCATCCAAGGTTACCAGAAGATGCATGGTAACCTTTGGCCCGAAAACCTAAGTTTGGCCACACCAAACCATGTCATGCCAACGGCATGCCAACCTAGCCGCGCCACCATGCTGGCCTTCCCTACGCGGCTACCAAAAACGAAGGCGTGCGACGATCCATGGTCCCCCTTCAATCCTAGGAGCAAATCCTAGCCATCCAAGGTTACCAGACGACGCATGGTAACCTTTGGCCCGAAAACCTAAGTTTGGCCACGCCAAACCATGCCATGCCAACAGCATGCCAACCTAGTCGCGCCACCATGCTGGCCTTCCCTAAGCGGGTACCAAAACGAAAGCGTGCAACGATCAACGACTATCTTTCCTCTTGAGATGCAAAATCTCGACCGTCGAAGGTCACCAAGATAGCAAGTCTCCCCAGTGCGACTTGCCAGGCAACAACAACGTGCTACATGTTTTCCACAAAAACATTCGAGACATCAACACATATCACAAACTGGGGGATCCTCTTTGGGTATTGGTTTGGGGGTTTACAGCGCGCGGCGTACACTTCGCCCTTCATAAGGAAGTGTCATAAGGATGAGGCGGTTAGTAAATACAAGGAGTTAATGGTGAAACGTTCTTTTTATGGAACATCAATTCCATGCGTTAACGGTTTTATGGAACATCAATTACATGCGTTAACGGTTTTATGGAACATCAATTCCATGCGTTAACGTTACCACCTCCTCCCATTTATTCACCCATTTTCCCATTCCTTAATAAGATCGGAGTACGTTTCACTTCGACTTGTATAAATAGGTCTTACCTATTTCCACCGAACAACAAGTTCATTCGGGAATATACAACACTCAGAAAATACTTGCTATCTTACCATTTGTTAGCCTTCTCACTTTTCTGATACAAGTCACAGTAACAAAACTACTCTTCCAGAATCAACTATTCTGTTCTCAACACTTTCTTCGCTTCCCTCCCCAAAACCAACCCTTTTCCTTCACTTTGTGACCGAAGCAAGTCTAGAACGGCCATTTCTTGGTTTAGGCCGAATTTGTACAGATTGATCTCTCGAATCTAAAGTACTCCCTTGTAGTACATTGTTTAGGGTTTAAATTCGTTTCTCACCCACACACCTGAAATTACCAAAATCAGCAGAAACCGTTTTCACCCTCAAACAGCATCCTATTAAGGATTCAGTACACAAGCTAGAAATGTAAATCTTAATTTATAGGACCCTTGTACTTACAGTATTAGTCCTTGACCAAGACGAACAAAATCTCTCGAAAAGTTTTGTTTTAGGAAAAACATTCTTTCTCCTGGTCTCTTTCTCAATCACCTTGAGCGCGTCTTCTGGTGGTAGACGGGATCTAGGCTTTGTTGTTTTACTTTACCCTCCTATACATTTCCTTTCCTGTAAATTCAACTTAGAAAACAAACCCAAGTTGCCACAAACCATAAACTCCAAACATCCACAAATTTATAACCATTCTTTGAGACATTTTACCGAACATGTATGGCTCACAATTTCAATTAATAGTTCTGAAATTTCCAAGGAATATGAATATCCATTTCTTCTTCTTTTGTTTTTAACTTGAAAAGATTGTCATCATCAAGAGCAACTTTAATCAAGCTAAATTTGCAGATTCACACATACCCATACTAGCATTTAACATGAAATAAACACTATAAGCATCGTTGGGGAAAATCCCTAAATGTTAACATGAATTTTATAATTACAAACTCTAGCCTATCAATTTACTCAATTCAAATATATAAATCCCAAATTGTCATAAATCACAATTAACCCATGCTTTAAAATCATAAGAGTTGAAGCTTAATCATTCTATGAAAAACCCTAACTTTGTATGAACCCATGAACATCAAAATCAATTCAAGGAAGAAATCTTAGAGAAGTAAAAAATCACACAAGCCATCAATTGATGAGAATTACCTCAAGCATAATTTTCCACTTTGAGGAACAACAAGAAAATAATCTCCTAACCATGTTGATAAATTATTACAAAACAATGTTCACAATATCTGCAACTCCATTCAAACCTCTACATAGTTCACTCTTGTATGTTTTATCAGTCAAGTTCTCTCAATTTTCTCTAATTATCAGAGAAACATGAGGCCATAAAGAGAGGAAGAAGATGAAGAAGAAATGGAGCAGGAGTTCCTCTTAGTTTTAATCTAAGAAATATATAAAAATTCCCTTGAATCTACACGTGCCCATCATGCAAGGATGGTTATGAAGGCACCCTGAATCCAGATTACTATAGACTCACTTTTAAGAAAAACTAACATCTATAATCAAGGCACCAAAATTGTTAAAGGCACAACAACATTTCTTATTCGGGCAACCTAAAAATGTTAAGAAAACACTTGAGTGTCAGTCTTAGGCACTCTTTGGGCAGAGTTTGACTAATGTGTTAAGTCAAACCCGAGAAAAATTTCAGTCTTTCACACACAACCTGTGATATTTCAATTATATAGAAAATATGATGCGGAAAAGAAATAACATAGACACCAGAAATTTTGTTAACGAGGAAACCGCAAATGCAGAAAAACCTCGGGGCCTAGTCCAGATTTGAACACCACACTGTATTAAGTCGCTACAGACTTTACCCTACCACAAGTTAACTTCAGACTGGAATATAGTTGAGCCCTAACCAATCTCACACTGATTAAGGTACGGTCGCGTTCCTTACGCCTCTAAATCCCAGCAGGACTCTGCGCACCTTAGCTGATCTCACCTACAACTAAGAGTTGCTACGACCCAAAGTCGAAGACTTGATAAACAAATCTGTCTCACACAGAAAAGTCTATTGAATAGATAAATTTGTCTCCCAGAAATTCCTACAAGTTTTTTGTTCCGTCTTTTGATAAATTAAGGTGAACAAGAACCAATTGATACACCAGACTTATATTCCCAAAGAACGTCCTAGTAATATCAATCACCTCATAATGATCTTAACTGTATGGAAGCGGAACAAGATATTGTGGAATCACAAACGATGAGACGAAGATGTTTGTAACTAATTTTTATCTTACCTTTCGGAGATTGAATCTCGAGCAAATCTTAGAGAAGATAGTACTCAATACGATAGAACAAAGTAAGATCAGAACACGCAACTATAGAGAAAATAGTTGGGTCTGGCTTCAGAATCCCAATGAAGTCTTTAAATTGTTAACCTATAATGGTTTTAGAAAAACCTAGGTTAAAGGAGAATCGACTCTAGTCGCAACTAGTATCACACATGACGTGTGGGGATTAGGTTTCCCAGTTGCTAGATTTCTCCCTTATATAGTCTTCAAATCAGGGTTTGCAATCAATGTTACCTTGGTAACAAAGCATTCAATATTCACCGTTAGATGAAAACCTGATTAGATTCGAGCTAATATCTTTCAACCGTTAGATCGAACTTAGCTTGTTATACACAAATGAAATATGACTTCATTTAGATATGGGTAACCGTACTTAAACGTGTACACTTAGTTGGCTCAACAATAGTTAACCTAAGTTAGCTATGAACACTTTCATATCAACCTTGTTCATCTTAATCACAACTAGTTCAAATGACTCAAATGAAACTAGTTATAGAGTTGTTCAATTGTTTATATTCTCATAGAAGTATACAAAACACAATTGAAGCAAAATTGATTTTGATTCACTAGAATCAATTCATGAACATTATATCCACGGTTTGCAAAAGATTGCATTCCTTATTATATAAATGTATTTGTTCATGAACAAACCGATTTTAGAACTTAACCCACTCAAGTATGCAAACATGTACGCATACCTAAGTAGCTGACTTGGTCTGGGTTCGCCAGTATGCGAACGGGTATGCATACTGTGGTTCACGACCAAACTCAGTTGAATTCCCGGACTTGAACTGTTAAACCGGTACGCATATGGGTATGCATACTAAGTTCCCGAACTTCAACTATTAAACCAGTACGCATACGGGTATGCATACTATGGTTCCCGGACTTGGAATAACTTGCAACAGTTAGCATACAAGTATGCATACTGTGTTATATCCAATCAATGGTTAATCGTTCTACACTCAATTTTAATCATTGAAACATTCTTGGAAGATGGGAATAGCTGTCTCACACAAACTATTAGCTTCAAAGCAATTTTCAAGTGATCAATAGATCAATACGAAACATTCCGAGTCTATATCAAATGATTGTCTCACACAAATCATGTAAGATGGTATTAGGCGATTTTCACATGATCATTTTTTGACTCATTATTTAGTTTCCAACAAATAAATTGTTTCCAACTAAACTCGTCAAGAATAATGATGAACGTAGTTAAAGCAAAAAGCTTTCCAACACATATTTCGAGAAAGATATAAGCGAGTTAAACTCAGCTCGAAATATCAAATGTGTATAATGAAAAAATCTATATAGCTATACGACTTAGTCTCCATAGGATATAGAATAGACTTCTGAGTGATAGGTGAGTTTAAGTCTCCACATACCTTTTGTTGATAAAATTACTCCAAGCTCCCCTTAGTAGATCCTCCTCTTCAATCTATGAACACCGTGAAGTCTAAAGCTCAACTACACATTCTATCCTAATCCGAGACATAGCTATAAGTAGACTATAAATCAAGACTTAGAGTTTTGACAACTAAACTTGACAAACAAGCTTGAGATAGCAACGCTTGCGAGTTCGACCGAGCAGTGCTCTAACAAAAACTAATAACACTGCAATTATCTAGTTTCCCACCAACGGTACTCGTAGAGCTTCTTGATCCCACATAAGTCTCTAAACGAGCGGTCGTAAAAGATTTCACTTAATTAGGATACTTTCCTCTCCAAATAGACGGCTCCACCAGAAACAAAAAGAAATGAAGTATGCCTGGCTCTTAGGATAGTTTGCTAGAAATGCAAACTTAGGTATTTATAGACCAAGAAAGTTTGGACACTAAGGAATTTCCAAAACCGAAAATATTCTCAAGATATGCAATGAATGACAAGATTCGGTTTCATAATTGCAGTAAATGCTTGTCCAATATTTTCTGAAATCTCTCAATAGAAAATCTCCAATTAGTAAATGCACATTACTAATTTTATTCTCTAGAAATATGCATTTAATTGCTGGTAATTAAAAGCATATATAACTAAAAACCTTAATCAAAAGATTCTCAATTAATTTCGGTACAAAATCTCCTTGAATACTAAGGAATATCTTTGAACAATAAATGATAAGAGTTATTATACGTGTTCAAAGTATGTTGACATCTTTTCTCTGTAAATCCTTATTCATATTCACATGGATACATTCTTGGAACCGGTCATACCACACTTCCAAACAAGTTTAGAATCGGTTTCCATGTATTCCAAGACAACTATGTGATTGATCAAATATCAAATCACATACATGGGTTCAATCGGTTTTACCAATCACTAGGATTGGTTATACCTTATTATGGAAATACATGTGATCGGTCACACCAGTCACTAAGATCGGTTACACTAGTAATAAGGATCGGTTCAATATTCCCATGGTATTGCCTGTGATCGGTCATACAGGTTACCAGGACTGGTTACACCAGTTACTAGGACCGGTTACACCAGTTACCAGGACCGGTTACCAATTACAAGGATCGATTACAAAACACTTATGATCGGTCACACCAATTACAAGGATCGATCATACTATCACATGGTGATTACTTAGGATCGGTTACACCAATTAATAAAAACCAGTCATACCAAATCATAATTCAGGCATTGTGATTGAAAAAACGGGGGTACAACAACCACACCCAATATTTCTCTTAGCAATCTGTATGGACTAACTCCAATATACTTTCAAGATAATCAACTAGACAGTTAGACTCAATCTTAAGAAAAGTATATCAAAGAGTTATATCTCAATCTCTCAAGTCAATCCGCAATCAAACAAATAAGAATTTGCGAGCCTGATTGAATATAAGAGAAATAACTTCAACGGTACCAAAGACCAATGTTCAAGGATCAATCAATTTCAATCAACAACCAAAAGGTTGGATTTATCAATTGATCGATTCAACGCACAACCTGTGATATTTCAATTATATAAAAAAAATATAATGTGGAAAAGAAATAACACAAACACCAGAAGTTTCGTTAACGAGGAAACTGCAAATGCAGAAAAAACCCGGGACCTAGTCCAGATTTGAAAACCACATTATATTAAGCCGCTACAGACACTAGCCTACTACAAAGCTAACTTCGATCTGGAATATAGTTGAGCCCTAATCAATCCCACACTGATCAAGGTAAAGTCGCGTTCCTTACGTCTCTGATCCCAGCAGGATACTACGCACTTGATTCCCTTAGCTGATCTCACCCACAACTAAGAGTTGCTACGACCCAAAGTCAAAGACTTGATAAACAAATCTGTATCACACAGAAAAGTCTATTGAATAGATAAATCTGTCTCCCACAGATATACCTACAAGTTTTTGTTCCTTCTTTTGATGAATCAAGGTGAACATGAACCAATTGATAACCCGGAATTATATTCCCGAAGAACATCCTAGTATTATCAATCACCTCACAATAATCTTAATCGATTAACGAAACAAGATATTGTGGAATCACAAACGATGAGACGAAGGTGTTTGTGACTACTTTTCTATATTTCCTATCAGAGATATAAATCTCAAGCCAATATTACGATTGCACTCAATCACGATAGAAAACAGCAAGATCATATCACGCAACTACAGAGAAAATAATTGGGTTTGGCTTCACAATCCCAATGAAGTCTTTAAGTCGTTAACCTACATGGTATCGTGAAAAACCTAAGGTTAAAGGAGAATAGACTCTAGCTTATACAACTAGTATCACACATGAGGTGTGGGGATTAGGTTTCCCAGTTTCTAAAGTTCTCCTTTATATAGATTTCAAATCAGGGTTTGCAATCTAAGTTACCTTGGTAACAAAGCATTCAATATTCACCGTTAGATGAAAAACTGATTAGATTCAAGCTAATATATTTCAACCATTAGATCGAACTTAGCTTGTTATACACAAATGAAATGCACCTTCATTTAGGTTTGAGTAACCGTACCTAAACGTGTACACTTAGTCGGTTCAACAATAGTTAACCCATGGTTAGCCATATGAGCACTTTCATATCAACCTTATTCACCTTTACCATAACTAGTTCAAATGACTCAAATGAACTAGTTAGAGATTTGTTCAATTGCTTAGATCTCATAAAAGTATACAAGACACAGTCGAAGCAAAATCGATTTTGATTCACTCGAATTAATTCATGAATATTATAGCAACGGTTTGCAAAGATTGCATTCGTTATTATATAAATATTTTAGTTCATGAACAAACCGATTTTAGAAAGTAACCTGCTTAGGTATGAAAACGGGTACGCATATTTAGGTGACCAGATTGAGTTTGTTTTTACTTCCAAACTCCAACAGAAATTCACGGACGTGAAACTTCCGCCAGTATGCGTACATGTACGCATATTTACCCTGATTTCCAACAACCGGCAGTACGCGTACGGGTACGCATACTTTAGGTTCCCGGTTTTGGACTTTTACACAAATATGAGAACACACTATGTTTATATATTCAAACTTGGTTAATTGTTCTAAACTCTCATTTTAATCATTGAAACTTTCTTAGTGGATGTTAAAATAGTTGTTATCCGCAAACTATTTTCATCAAAGCTATTTTCAAGTTATTGAAATAATCAACATGACTTTCGTCACGAGTAAAGATAAACTTGGCTAAAGCGAAAGCTTACCAACACATATTTCGAGAAATAGATAAGCGAGATAAACTCGGCTCGAAATAGCACATGTGTATAATTGAAGTCTATATAGCAAAACGACTTTTTTCTCAAATAGGAGATAAAGTAGATAGACTTTTGAGTGATAGATAAGTTCAAGTCTCCACATACCTTTTGTCGATGAAGTTCCACAAGTTCCCTCGAGTAGTTCTTCGTCTTCATTTGATGAACGCCGTGGAGTCTAAAGCTCAACTACACTTACTATACTAATCCGAGACTTAGCTATAAGTAGACTAGAAATCAAGACTTATAGTTTTGGCAACTAAACTTGACAAACAAGCTTGAGATAGCAACGCTTGCGAGTTCGACCGAGCAATGCTCTAACAGTGATTAGTTATACCAAGATACATACCAAGTGTAATTGCAGGAAATCCTACAATACACACCTCACAAGAATTCGTAATATTCAATACATCTTAAAGATCAACAATCAATTTCTTTATTAATTGAGTTAGAAATTTTACAAGAAGGGAGTTAAATCAAGAATATAATTGCTACTCTAAACTTTCTCTCTCCTCAAAACTTTCTCTCTCGTCTCAAAAAGATCTCTCCTCTCATAAGCCTATTTGGCTCTTTATATAGGGTATTACATAGTGGATGGCAGCTATGCTGTCCTTTATTTTCGGATCTGACTTGCGAATTCTCGCAGATGTACAAATGTGAAATCTCGCAACACTCCTAAATCTCGCTAAGTCTTCACATCTTTCTCATGTTCAGGCTGTCGTCATCCGTTGCGTCACTTTTATTACCCATCTGCGATATCTTCGCAATGTGTCGTTTATGGATTTCGCAAGGGTGTTGGTGTTGCAATATTCTGATCCTACATCTTGCCTCTTCTCATGTCTTCTCTGCGAAGGAGAGAATGTCATGAGAACCAATACTTTCAAAATGCCGCAGCTGTTCATTTTTTCATATTTTTCTGTATTGACATGATTCTGTACTTTTACGCAGAATTTATTACACGTATCTCTTCCTCCATCTATTTCTTGACACGTCTTTTTCAACTGCTTTTTCTCAACCGTTCATGTCTACTCTTCGCATTAAATGTGTTTGCCTTTTCGAGAAACCTTCTCTCTATATATACTTTTCTTACTCCTCTTTTTTTTTTTTTAACTTTCCTTCTTATTTTCTCTGCAATTTCTCTTCTTCATCTCTCCGTAACTTCCGCTTCTGCTACTGTAAATATTCTTCTTTTTACTTCTTTTGATCTTCAATCTTCTCTTCATTCCCATACTCTGAAAGATTCCTCCAGTTGGTCGCAGATATGAAAATCTTTTGGGAGAAGTTCAGAAAGATTTGCAAGAGAAGGGTTTCATATTATCCACTATTCCCAATCAAGAATCTAAATCCATTCTCTCTGCCAAACTGTTTGATGATCATCATTGTGATGATCAGAAAATCATAATTTCGCTAGGTCAGATTCTCGCTGGTCTTCCCATTCCTCTTTACGACCCTGATCTTCCCTTATTTTATGAAATTCTTGCTCATGCGAAATTCTCGCGAGCCATCTACCAATTAAGCGGGGATTGTGTCCGCTTAATGCTTGAGTTCGCCAACCGTGGTGCTGGTAAGGGATCTCTTTACCCCAAAGAAGTCAGAGATCCTAAATTTGAGGACTTAGAGATATTTGCTGAAAAGTATTCAGTAGAGAGTTTCTTCGAAAACTATGAAATAATAAACATGAAGAACGATAGAACTCATTTTTGGGGTGCACGTTTGAAGAGAAGAGAAAATATTCCCAGTGACAAAATACTTAGGCAGGATATTGATTGGCATTCTGGCAAGAACAATGTTCCTCGTCATTCCAAAGACGACAAATGGTGCGTCTTTCCACTACTTTTGAATGGACCTTATATTTCAGGTTCAAATGTTCTCCCTGCGAATCTCGCCAATTATCAGCCTTGGGTTTTTAATTGGCCTGAGAAATCAAAAGAGGTATGCTTCCTAAATTTTGCTCACTTTGCAATCTTCACTCCTTTTTATACTTACTAATTTTACAAAATTTTCAGATTATCAAGTTGAGGAAGAGTTATAAAAGAAATGCTAAGGCGAGTACCCTAGCAGCACTCCGTTCGATCACGGATGAAGTAAGAAATACTTTTCTTTATTACTTTTAACAATATTGTTGCCTCTATTTCTTATCTTCATTCGTGTGCGAAGGTTGGTGCTGAGGTTGTTGGAGAAGAAGAAAATCCTAAGATTGCGAAGACCAAAGGTAAAGGTAAAGATTCTCTTCGCAGGGATGAGTCTACTGCCCCACCTTCTAAGAAACGAAAGATTCATTCCTCTTCTCCTTCAAATCCTCAATCAAGCGAAAGCTCTGATGAAGATAATGATGATGTTGATATTTCTCTCGCAAAGGAGAATCCTCCAACTGAATCTTCTATGGCGCAATTGTCTAGCATCTTCTCTAACTCCATGCAAGGAATTAGAGATGATCGTCTTTCTAGTACGTGCGAAGCTCTCGCGAGTATCTGTGATGCTCCTTTACTAGAGGGTGATGATTCTCTTCATGGGGTTTCCAGATCAGTGACTCCCAGCTTTCCGAATGCGCTTGGTGTCTTGGTATGTCTTTGTTCCCTTATTTCTCCATAATTTCAATTTTAAGTTATATCTTGATAATTTGTTGGCTTTATTTTATAGTCCGGGAGAGCTTCCTTCGCTGTTGCCTCAGATCTTGAGAAAAGGCGTAGCATTCTTAAAAAGAAGAATCTTCAACTTCGCAAGAAGAATGAAGAATTGTAAACTGAAGTTGTTGCTCTTCGCAAGAGAAATGAAGAATTTGAAAGTGAAGCTGCTACTCTTCGCGAGAAAAACAAGCAACTAGAAGCTGATTCTTCCACTCAGAAGAATAAGATTTCTAGTCTTCGAAGTGCCAACCAACATCTTTATGGTATGAGACTTTTCTTTTTTCTTTTGGTTTATTCTCTTATTATCTTCCCTCATTTGATTTACCATTTTCGCAGACGTTTATAACCTTTCTGATGAAGCCATTCTTCTTCATTCATTCCCCGATCCTATGGATAACAATGCCCTCCTTAATCATCTCAGCGATTCTTTAAATAGTTTTTCAAATAACAAGATTAAATCTCTTCCTCTAAACGAACTTCAATCTAAGTTTCGTCTCTTAGAAATTGATCATAGATCTAGTTTAGGCTTAGCCAACCAATTTAAACGTCTATATCTTAGTTCTAAAGAGAAAGTTAATACTTTAAGGAAGAAAATCAGTGATCTCATAGATGACAAAGATCGCATTGCTAGTCAAGGTGCTCAAGCCTTAGCGAAATTCCAAAAAACTCTTCTTGAAGTTCAAATTGAACGGGATGAATCCATCCGCAAAAATGCTGTTCTTAGCGAAAGAGAGAATCAAGTTCACTCCCTTCTTCTTATAAACAATGACGATGAATTTGCTTGGGCTGCGAATGTTCTAGATGATGCCAGGAATAATTTAGGTGTTAACGTTAGTCTTCAAGCTGAACATACGGCCTTGATTAGGGATATGATTTCTGACAAAGAAGGTTGTTGATCATTCTTCTTTATTTAATTGTTTGTTTTTTATGAAATTGTCATTAAATTCTTTGATTCGTTGTCATATGTTCGCAGAGGCCGAGGAGAGATTTCGCAAAAGAATTGAAGAACTTGAATCGAGAAAGAAGCATTTCATGCAAAGGACTTTTCTCTTCGAAGTGACAAATATTCCAAATTGAAGAAGCAACTACAAATTACTGTAGCGAATTTCAAGAATGATGTTGTTCTTTTTCGCAATCAGACTATTAAGACGGTCTGCGACGACAATAGCATTCCTCATTCTTCATACCCTTGTCTCCTTGACGAAATCCCTGAGAATGTGCCTTCTTTGGATATCTCTGACAGCGATGCTAGCGAAGAAGAGGAATCAGATGAAGGTGAAGAAGTAGAAGGATCTGATGAAGATGAAGAAAATGAAGAAGAAGAATCAAACAAGAAATAGTTCTGTTTTCTTCTTTCTCTTTTTGTAATATCCGTACATTCATTCTTTTAATATTCTATTTTTGTAATCTTTTCTTTGCGAGTTTCTTGGATCTTGAGATACTAGCTCTACCTTTGTTGTTCCTTTACGCACATGTCAAAAGAACAATTCTTTTTGCAATACTGATTAGTTAATATATTATCAACCTTTCATTTTATGAGCGCGTAAATCTATCATATGAAAACAAATAACATGTTTTTATTCTATACATTCCCATACTTGCCTCTGTTATTTGCATTCAAATGAGAGATTAAGCAATTTACTTTCGAATAGTGATATGTGTTCATGCCTCAATCTCGCTTGTTTTTTGCTGAATTTTCATAAGTAAGGAAATCTTGGTTTCTTCCAAGATTTCCTTTTTTTCTTTTCTCTTATGTGGTCTTATTTTGCCTTCCTAGTTAAAGGTCTTCTTGTGCCACCTTGTCATTGCGACAAAATCGCATGACGTCTTTACACTTTCATGTAATGACCCATTGATCTTGCCTTATCATTTCTTTAGTATTGTTGCCTCTGCAGGATATTTTTGTTGCGACAATATGACAGGCCTAAAAGATCTTGCGAATATAAAGCCCCATGACATTGCCGTCTGGCGACGAAATCGCAGGACGTCCTTACATTTTCATGTACTGACCCATTGATCTCGTCTTAAATTTATCTTTTGTATTATTGCCTCTTCAGAATTGTCGCACAAATATGACAAGCCTAAATTTTCTTGCGAAAATAAAGCCTCATGACATTTGCGTCTCAAGATACTTATCAGCTCCCTAATGGAGGGTGCCGCCCTTATCATCTCCCTGGTTGCCCCTTCAAGGAGGCGTACTTCTGCCATACAAGGCTAGCTACCCCCATCCGGTCTTAACAACAACAAGTAGTTTTCATGCCCTCTTATCCCTTTTGCCTATAGGGCTTATGGTTACGAGACTGCACCCTAAGTGGAGTTTTCTTAGGGCCGAGTGCAGCATATGCCAAGACTTGCCAAGAATGGCCGAGACACTTCAAATGCCCCAAGCACTCTTTGCTCAACCGTGTACCTCGGCGCCTTGGTCAAATGCTGACTCCTTAGAAGAGACCCTCGGTCGCCCAATCTAAGTCATAAGCTTAGATTGAAAATCCAAGGTATCTCCCCTGGATGGGCTTTATTGACCCCAATTCTTGACCCAGTTCCGGGCGGTGTAACCTTTTCCCTGAGCCATGCAATAGGTACCCCCTTCTATGACGTACTTTAGGTCTTACATTTGCCTCTTGCGAAATTTTGATTTCGCGAACTAGGGTGTACGCCATAGTTGGTTCGCAATCGCATCCTTATATTTCATAAAATATATTTTCTTATTGTGCATATCAACTTCCTTTAGCAACCTCATCTCTGCTATTCATAAGAAAGATTTTCAAAATCAATTTTTTTTTTTTTTTTTTTTAAGATCAAACCCATCATACATTTTTCTTTCACCTCCCAATTTCTTCTTCGGCAGCCAACAAGTACATTCATTCTTTAAGTCTCTTATTTCTGCTACTTTCTGCCTCTGCATTTTTGAATTTTCCTGTCGTTTTCTTGTATGTTGCGAAGCCTTCGCCACTTCTTATCTTCATCATATATTGGTTTCGCAGCATTTCCTCCTCTCTCTGTTCTATTACATCTACCATCAATCTTTCACCTTTTTGTTTTTCTTTGATGTTGTGTTTCCAATTCTTCTTCTTCGCAAGATTCTATATCAATTTCATAACACTTCTTTCCTTCAACCCAATCTCCCTTTATGATGCCAACACCAGTGGGATGAGGGAACTTGATACATTGATGGAAAGTCGATGCCACACCTAGAATCTCATGTAACCAAGGTCGTCCAATCAGTGCATTGTATGGTGATTCCACATCAACTACACAGAATAAAATTTCAGAAGATAATCCTTTCAGTGGAATTTGCATATGAACTTCTCCTTTTGGCTTATTTGCGATCTGTTAAAACCATAGATTTTGTACGTTGAAGGTATTAGATCTTCATCTTTCCCTCCCATAGTTTTATAAGTATGATAAAAAGAATATTCACGGAACTTCGGTATCGATCAAAATTCATTGATTGCCCATGAATTCTCGGCTTCATCATCTTCATCTTCGCTAGGTTTTGGGTTAATCTCCAATCTTACCACCAATGGGTTGTCGTGCATTTCTCCACCCTCAGGTACTTCTTATGCGGTAAAAGAGATAGTCTGCTTTTGCCATTCTTCCAGTGGAGATGTCTTCGCAATGTTCATTATTTCTCTATCATCGGCATCTCTTGCGAAAACTCTGCTGAGAGTGTTATCGTGAAAATCTTCAATCGTCTTGTATGAGTGTACGATAGAGTTACAAAACAGATTCTTTGCCTTTGCGCCAACTTCAATCACAAATGTTTCTCTTTCTTTTGCTGAGTTTGGCTTGTGAATATCTCAGTCTTTGAGAATATCTGGTGTTGAGAATGATCTGGAGGAGGTGGTAATGCTTGAGTTTGCGTTTGTCCTACTAGAAAGTGATTTAATTTTCCCTGATCTATCATCCTGAGAATAATTCTCTTTATATTTTGCGATCGTTTGTTGTATGTCCATGAAAATGATGATAAGAGCAAAATTCATTACCGTGTAGCTTGGAGGTGGTTCACTCCCCATGTTCCATGGTGCGGGTATGTTTTCCATTAGTATTATAGCTTCTCATATCTTCTCCACACTAGCATTCAAAGGTGGCATTTTGATTTCTTCACATATTATCTTATGACTTCGCTGTCCTCTGTGATAGTTTTGCCTATGACCTCCATAAGTTCCTTGCGACTGATGACCTCCATAAGTTTCTTGCGGCTGATCAAGTCTTTGGATTTTGTTATTTCCACCACGGCTATAGAAGTTTCTCTCTCTCTCTCGAATTCTTCTTGATCACGACTCCCCATAGCTACTAGCTTTTGTTGACTATCTCCCATTATCCTCTCTTGTTGCCCTTGCGAGGTGCTCGCCATCTTGTATTTATTAATTTGGATAACAAGCTTGCATTATTTGCTCTTGAACTTGTGTTCGCAATGGGGTATGATTCCATCTCATTTTGCTTTTCCTCAAGAGCAATATATTCCTCCTGAAGTTCTCGTAACTCAGTCATTGTAATTGTATTCTTGATTCGAAAATTTGAATGTATAACAGGTTGGTTGCGAACATAGCATTGATGAACGACGGAATGAGATATCTTTCGTCCACACGACCAGCCATACCATTACACATTGTCTTCCACCTCACAGTTAGATGCTTCAAACTTTCGCCAACCCTTTGCTTCAACCCAAATACATCTTCAATGCCAGGTCGCGAGGAATTTTTACTTATATATGCCCCTAAAAATATAGCTTGCAAGTGGTTGAAAGATGTTATAGTATTCTTTGGTAAATCTTCAAACCATTTTAACGCCTCTCCTGTTAAACTTGATGCGAAATACTTGCATAATATTGCATCATGGTTCTCCCATTGTAGCATACATCTCACATAAGCTTTGATGTGTTGGACTGCACAAGTTGTTCCATCAAAAATCTGCTGTTAACGCGAGGTAAATTGCACTTGGGGGTATTCCTCCTAATTGTACTTCTTGTGTGAATGGAGTTTTCGCAGCTTCCTCTATGGCTTCATCCAATTGTCTCTTACCTCCTTCTCTTTTATTATTTATCATTCCTCTCATTTCCGCTAGCTCTCTCAAAATTTGTTCATTTATACCAGAATTTGGATCCATTGGTATTTTCAACTCCGCCTCTCTTCTCCTGCGTTCATCTCTGTTTTGACTTTCTTTTTCATCATCTTCCTCTCGTCGATCTCTGCGATCTTCTCTTTCACTTCTTTCATTAATTCGCACACCGTTATATCTCTCATTTTCTCCTCTTTGTCGCCTTTCAGTTCTCCTTTGTACTCTATCATATTCTTCATTGATATTAGCATTATTGCGATTTTGCTCATGCCTCCTTTCTCGATTATCATGGTTATTCTGTCGAATTGCCTCTTGTAGCTCTTGTTATTCCACTTCTGCTCTTAGTCTTTCTCTCTCGCGAGCTAAATGTGTTTGTTCAATATAGTGTCTTTCAATTTCATCTTCAATTACTCGTTCATTTCTTTGTATTTCTCTCCCATGTAATATTCTCCTTCCTTCTTCTTGATTTTCTTCACCATCTTGATTATTTCGCCCCTGACGGTGTCTATTTCCTTGAATTCTATCATTTTGTCCGTTTTGAAGAATTTCAGCACGTTGAAAATAACGATCTTCCAATATTTCTCTTCCTTCGCGACGTTTTTCGCCTGGATTTTGTATTCCCTCTCGAGTTTCTTCATTAGCATTTTCTATAGGCAAATTTTGTTTGTACATCAAGGAATTTCCAAAACCGAAATTATTCTTAAGATATGCAATAAATGGCAAAATTCAGTTTTCCTAATTCCAATAAATGCTTGTCCAATATTTCCGAAATTCCTTAATAGAAAATCTCCAATTAGTAAATGCACATTACTAATTTTTATTCCCTATAGATATGCATTTAATTGCTGGTAATTAAAGCATATAAAACCAAAAACCTTAATTAAAATATTTTTAATTTATTTCGGCACGGGATCTCCTTGAGTACTAAGGAATATCTTTGAACAATAAATGATAAGAGTTACTATACGTGTTCAAAGTATGTTGACATCTTTTGACTGTAAATCCTTATTCATATTCACATGAATTTACATTTTTGGAATCGGTTATACCACACTTCCAAACAAGTTTATAATTGGTTGACATGTATTCCAAGACAACTATGTGATTGATCAAATATCAGATCACATACATGAGTTCAATTGGTTTCACCAATCACTAGGAATGGTTATACCTTATTATGAAAATACTCGTGGTCGGTCACACTAGTCACTACGATCGGTTACACCAGTTTCAAGGATCGATTCCATATTCCCATGGTATCTCTTGTGATCGGCAACACCAATTACCAGGACCGGTTACCAATTACATGGATCGATTACACAACACTCGTGATCGGTCACACCAATTACTAGGATCAGTTACACCAATTACCAGGATCGGTCACACTAACACATGGTGATTACTTAGGATCGGTTACACCAATTAATAAAAACCAGTCATACCAATCATAAGTCGGGCATTTTGATTAGTTATACCAAGATACATAATCAAGGTTAAGATCGGTTCTACTATCTCACACATATTGGTCATCCAAAGATTTGCAATGAATAGCCGAACCAATAAGCCTAATGATTTCCCTTTCGATTCACGAAACAAGTTCATGAATGTACTTCCTTTAAACAAATATAAAACATTGTTTCCTAGGATGAAATCTTCACCATAACCCATTCACATAATCATAACAGTATATACAAGATTATGTTGATGTCATATCTACGAAGTTCAAAAGATGAGCGTTATACATCGTAGTCTAATTCCACTGATACTATGATCATACAATTATGACCATGTCACATCACTAGAGTATTATACAATCTGTACAGTATATACATCTTCGTAGTTATGTTTTCAATATAGGACGACTATAAAGATATGTTAGGAATGACACAGTTCAAGTCAATATTAATAACCTCAAGTGGAAGGATGATGTCGTCGCTGTAGTTCGTTACTTTTTCACATTCTTCAAGTCTTCGGAGTAATACTTGTATGTCTCAACATTCCTATAATTTCTAGTCTAACCTAAACGAAGTTGACTCTAGTATACAATCAAGCGACTTTAGATGAGTTTTAACACACCAAAATATGACAACCAAACTTGACACACCAACGCTTGGTGAGTTCAACCGAGATATGCTCTAACATACACGGGTATTTTAGGGCCCAAAGGAATCTCCAATCCGTATTAAGAGTCCGAGATTTTATTACTTATCTGAAGATGCTTATAATCATCTTTTATAGTAACATCCCCAGTACTGCTTCCTGACGATATAAGAATATCCTGAATATTGGCAACATCTCTTATAGGAATGTCCCAAACCAAATCTACTACGTTGCTGTAAACTCGTAAGCAAGATTTTCGAGTATCCTAGTCCCGTCTCACGTAATAAATGTACTCACTAACAGCTTACCTAGGAAGATAACTTACATCTATTTGAGACATATCAATAATCATCTACTAGATACCCATAAATCCCTTAAGAAATCAACGAGTAAAACCATTTCCAATACTCCGTTGAACACTATCCTTAATGGCATTCTTCCCTTTGACTATACTCCAGCAAACATACGAACTGGATTTAGCATCAACATCCCGATCGAAAATTATGGTTTTGAAAATACTTAGCCTCTAAAAGCTTAGTCATGGTACACTCGGGATTAGAGTGAACTTTCCAAAACATTCTGGCAAGGAAAGCTAAGTTACTTAACTCCATACCTTTAATGCCTATACCTCCAAGGTGTCCAGCCATACAGAGAGTCGACCACTTGATGTTATGCATACTCCTTTTATCTTTGTCACCTCCCAGAGAAAATTTCTTTTATATTTATCAATTTTAATAATGAGGCCTTTAGGAAGTTTAACAACAGACATGACGTGATAAGTCACAAAGGTCAATTGTAAAATTAATTTTAGTGAACCTACCAGCAAGATTAAGGTTTCTAGACTTTCCCTGCATCTTATTTCATACTTTTTCAACCATCTCAATAAAAGTCTTTTCACTAATTCTACACAATTGCAACAGAATACCAAGGTACTTACCATGATCAGTAGAAGTTTGTACCCTTGAGCATTAGCCACACCTCTAGTAAAGATTCTTCCCAAGTTGGAGGAGGTCAATAAGGTAGACTTGCTATCGTTATTTCGTTGTCCAGTCCAAGCGCATAATTTATCTAACAACACTCTAAGATTCACTGAATTTTTATAAGAAGCCTTCAAACCAATGATATTATCATCAACAACCAAGGATTGAGTGATTTGGGGAGAACCACTTGCATCAACAAAACCAGATAGAGTTTTATCATTAATACCTATATGCATAATTCTGTTATTGAGTACATTAATTCTGTGAGACAGGACTGGGACAAAGATCTAATAAAGGTAACTAGGTAAACTAGTACATTGATTATATGACTTAATTATGGCTTCAAGACACAAAATGAATAACCAGGGACCTTTTGTCTCAATCCATTAGTAGGAGTAAAACTAGAGTTATGAGAACTATTGATGAGAACTTGAAAAGACATAGAAGTTACACATTTCATAATCCAGTCAATGAATTGATGATTAAACCCTTTGAGATGCAAGGTTTTATGAATAAATTCCTAACTTATCCTATCATAGGCTTTGTCAAAGTCAAGTTTTAGGGCCATCTACCCTTTAGCCCCTTTTTTTAGACATGAAGGAACGAATTATTTCATTACAAATAATAGCAGAATCAAACAGGAATCTACCTGGGATAAAAGCATGCTGATTATGAGAAACAATCTTACCTAATATGGGTCTCAATCTATTTGTGATAATCTTAGTATAATTATTTGCATACTAAAGTTACACAAACTAATAAGTATGTGCTCTTTAACACCGGTCGGATTACTCACCTTGGGATGCAGTGTAATGTAAGTTTTTTTTTTTTCCCCTTGTAACTACCAAATATCCTCTGTACTTTTTTTGAGAAACAGAAGAAGGATTTTTTGGGGACTACTCAAAAAAGGTGGGGGACTACTAATTGATAGGAACATCCACCCTGCATTTTATGGGGTGTCCTAAAAGATTAGAGAAAACTAATCTGCCCTCACCCTAATTAAAATTACAACTAATCCTAATAACCCACTAAACTAACCACTACCCACTAATCTAACCCACTAATTAAAACCTAAATAAAACTGATTTTAATCAGTTTCAAAATTAAAATCCATCCCTATTCCTTTCTTCTTCTTCTTCTTCTTATTATTATTATTATACATCGACATTAATCGTCGATTAGAAAAATTTTCATCGTCGATTAATCAATCGTTTATAAAAAATGCGTAACAAGCAAACTCCAAGAGTTCCAGGATCAAGTCTGGGACTTGCAAAAATAGCCAATCTTCCAAATCAAATTCAAATTGATATACTACTTGAAGCAAAGTTGGGAGACCAAATCAAGCATCCAATAGGAAAAAATAAGTCTGATTCGAGTCAAATGCAAATCCGCGGGTAATTTCCTTCATACCCATTCTTTTTAATTCGTTATTTGTTGAAGAAATCGATTACAAATCATGAAAACTCATTGAAAATTGTAGTTACAGTAGACATTTCGGCTAGGAGATTTTTGGTCAAATCCTAGATTTTCTAACCGAACTTCCAAAAATAAGAACAGTTCGGTTAAGTAGACTAATATCCGGTGACCGAACTACATAGTTTGGTGTGCTCGCAAAAATAACTTTCGTAACCGAACTCGGTTTTCCTTTGAAATAATGAGTTCGGTTTTGTCGATAAAATTTTTTGCTAACCAAACTTTTGAAATATGTAGTTCGGTTACCTCTCTATTTTTATCAGGTCACCGATCTTGTGAAATATGTAGTTCGGTTACCTCACAATTTTTATCAGGTAACTGTTAACTCCAAATGTTGTGTTTACTTCATTCTTTAGTTCTATTTGATTTGATAACACAATATTATATTATGTTTAGATAATACTTTGGTTTTTGTTCATTAGGAACAAAGGAAAAATATTGAAACTACACCTAGATGAGGATTTGAAAACTCCCACCCTCGTGGAGCAAAACATTTAGATTTCCGAAACCGTGGTGCCAAAAATGCTAAACATGGAGGGGCTCGTTACTGAAGTCAACCAAGAGAATGTTTGTAATGTAATCCAATATGTCAATGAAGAGGTGATGGAGAATACAATTGATAATGTTATTGAAGAAGAGAATGATGATGAAGAAGAGCAAGGAAATGAAGAGGTTGAACAACAAAGAGAACACGTTGAAAATGTAGGGGAAGAAGAACAAGGACAGTGGCAAAGAAGAAGAAGGACAAGAGGAAGACAAGGATGAGGAAGGAGAGGAAGAAGAGGAGGAAGAGGATGAAGATGAAGAAGATGAAGAAGATGAGGGAGAGGATGAAGAGGAGGGAGAGGATGGAGAGGATGAAGAGGAGGAAGAGGAGGAAGGAGAGGAAGAGCAAGAAATTTTTCCTGTTAAAGAGAAAAAGAAGCCGAAGCCGCCTAGTGCTAGATACTCACACATTCCTCCTGGTAATTTGTGTTTGTCACCAGTGAACCCAACTTATGGTACTCTAAATGATGGAGGGGAAAAATTGTTTGGCTACAAACACTCATGGGCTGCGAAGATCTATGCGACAAAGGTATTCTTTAAGTTCATTCTTAACTAACAAATTTTTTTTTCGGACATGTTTCGTCAAGTATTAACAGTCTTATGTTCTTTTCGTAGGATCATAAATTCATAATGATGCAGTTCGTCTTATTAAACGTCAAAAGGCATCCACATGGGATCTTTCTTCGGAGTGTGACGAGTTTCAAACGAAGGTTAAAGAATGTGTGTTATGGAGTTGATCTTTCTTTGGATCTTTCTTCCTATTTGTCTTTCCTTTATAAACATAACCCTTCCTCTTGTGGCTTTTATCGGGATCACCGCTTCTCTCACAAACCATTTCAAAGCGAGTTTGCTTTCTCTCCCATTCAATACTAATACACACATGTCTTTTTGTGCATGTTGTCTAGCCCAACTCTTTCCATCTTCCGGATTTTTGAATACCAAGTCATTCATGTAGTGATTGGATGTGTCATCATAAAAAATACCAACTAGGGAAGGTTGGTTTTCCATTGGGTCTATTGGATCACATGGAACCTACAAGTAATAGCACAACGTCAATACCACAAACAAGAAACACTTACAATTTCGACAATGTAAAATTTTTTTATCGACCCTGCCGAACACTTGGTTCGGTTATGTAGTTTCCAGAAAAATTTTGGGGCCTTACCGAACTCGATCTTTATATTTTCTATGGTAAAGTTCGGCCATGAAATTGGTGAAATCGACTAAACCGAACTCACAGGTTCGGTTAGCTACTCTCTATAAAATTATTTTGCGACTTGCTGAACAAAAAGTTCGGTAACAAAAGTATTTAAATCGACTAAACCGACTATGAACTGTAAACTCTATAAAAATAGTTCCGTTACATTTTCTGGAAAAACATAACCGAACTCTCAAAAACCTCCATAAAAATGTAGTTCGGTTACATGCGTCTGCTAAATTTAGTAACCGAACTACACATTCAGAGAGGTTCGGTTACCTTTTCTGCAGACTAGATAACCTAACTAGGTTGACCTAACCGAAATTTTTTCCTGAAATTTTTCAGTTTGGCCAAATTTTTGCACAATTCAAGCTACATTAACTAAATACGAGACATTCCTGAGTACCCATAGCTTCATCTTCAGGTTGTGGCTGATAAAATCCATCATTTGGTTCGTTAGCTTGAGTTTGGGGCAAAAAGTTTTCATCATCTAACAAATAACTCATTTCTGGATCATTAGAAGTATTGACAAATACAGTAGGAGGTGAAGGGGGTTCTGATTCTTAGGATGAGGTATCATCACATGAATCACCCATATCATAATTACTAAACTCAAAAAAAGATTTTTTTGGTTCACCCATCTTCTTCTTCCTATTTCCCCCTTCTTCTTCTTCTTATCTCTCAATAATAATCTCCCCCCTTAAAGGCCTTGACAAATAAAGCTCTCACATTAAACGGTGATGAAACCCTCGCTTCCTATTGGCCTAGAAAGGCCTTTTCTAATGCAGAAGCTGTGGTGAGGACACTTGGCATAACTCTATTGGTTGTAATAATTAAAATTTGGTTACAATTTGGATACATCAAATACTTAACTGTCCGTTAGTAACGGTGTTGGAAAAAAAGTAGGTAGACAATACTTATGTTAGAATTTAAACTTGAATTATTTAGCTACACCGTGTTTACACCTATATTTAACTGTACTTTAGTAAGGGTGGACAAAACTCACGTCCAAACCGTTAAATAAAATAAAAATAAAAATAAAAATATAGATGAAATTCTTAAAACGTGAAACTCTTAATAAGGAAATCCTGTTAAAAAAGGAAATCATTGACACCGTGGATTCCTAAAATTTCTGTAAATAAAACCGTGGATTCCTAACTTGGTTTATAAGGAAATTTCTAAGCGGGGATTGTCTAAAATATGGAAACAATGTTAATCGTATCCCGTCTGTATACATAAATTACATATAGGAGTACTACATAATCGTATCCAGTCTGTATACATAATGCCTAGAGCTTATAACTTGGACGGCCAACATAAACCCAAGTTCATCATTACTGTATAGGGTTTATATTTATATGGACTTATTATTTAATTCGTCTAATTCTTAATCATCCGGGTACGATAATCACCGTCCCTATATAGATATGGTGGACGATTAAGAAAGAAGGTGAGAATCTTGAGACGCCTAAAGAATTGTGTTTGTTAATCTGTATAAGCGATGAATATAAAAAGATGAGCTTTCTTCTTTCGTTTCCAGCTTAATAAGTCGACATCTATGTAACTATGTATGTGCAGGTATAAAGTGGGATTATTAGTTGCCAATGGTATGTTTTAGCCGTCTTTTGTAGAACTCTGTATCGAGTTAATTTTTTCACTTTTCTCTTATTGATTTGTGATTCATAGTCCAATGGTGTTGGTTAAATTTAAACTTCAATTACTATACAAATTAATCTTTATACAACTTCCATATTTTCTTTCTCCTTTCAACTTTAGGTCATAATCAACAAAAGTACCCAACCACAAAACTCCCTGAAGATCCCAACAACAAAACTTCCCGAAGATATTCAAGACACTTAACCCCATTCTGAGGCGTTTATTGATTTATTCTAAGGCGCTTAAGATGATCCGAAGACTTTCCTCGCAGGTATAAAGTCCGTGGCAGGAGCTGTTCAAGAAGAACTTGCAATGGTATCTGTTACGAATTATTATGTGTCTTTCTTTGTAAATGACCAACAAGTGCACACTGTACCTATATTGTCTTATTTTAATTAGGGTGTCACAGGCCATGTCCATTCATGGTATGAGATATATAGTTCGAACTCTTATTGCAGATATTGAGCTAGATGTGCATGTGAAAAGGGAAATGAGATAGTTAATAAGAGCCCCTGAAACCAACCAATGCTTCTTAGAGATTTATCAAGTTCTTTCTGTACACTACCGGTCGAAGATCCAGTGTTTAAACAACTTTGAGAAAAAATTAGTAGCATGAACATTGTTGTGTGCCTGATGAGTTAATCACCAGGCATAAAATTTTGATCTTTGAACACTGTATCGGTCATAAGTCCAACATTCAAGTGTTTTCAGGTTGGGATCTCTTTCTTCAGTTTAATTAATTTAAGTTAGGATTTGCAGGAAGATAGTTGTATGTAGTTTAACCAAAAGCTCATGTCCGATTGCGTAATTTTTTTTTTATCTTCTTTATGGTGATACTGTGTATGTAATTCAAATGCTATTGAACTGAACTTGGTTACTTTTTTTGATATAGAAGTGTATATTAATATTTTGCTTTCTTTTGCAAAGTTTGATTAAAATTCTTTATTGATAGAACTAATAAGAAAGGACATATAATAGCTCTCTATACAAACGCTGGATTTATTTTCTATCAAACAAAGGGTGCAATTGGAAGGTTGCTGTTCAAGTTTTTTTTGATCAGTGACTCTTATCATGCTACTTTACCTAAGTTTTGGTGTGTGTTTAAGAGTACTTACATTTTAGAACACCAAATTTCGCACTTATTTCAGACCATATTCCCACAAAAACTGAAAGCTATTTTTGTTGGCATTTTGCAGAGCAAATCCAAGTGCAATTAGCGGTGAACCATACCAAAAATACATCGTTACGGGACGGGTGAAGCCCCACGCACACCAAATCAAGAGGACATCGCCACGGGGCGAGGCGAAGCCCAACGAACACCAAGCTTATAGAAGAAAAAAAGCCCGGTGCGTAGCACGGGCACAAATCTAGTGTTTATAACAAAACAATCCCATTAATAACTCACTATCCATCCCAAAAACTTAGAATTTTGAGTAGTCCCCAGAAAACCGTTCAAACACAAACACAAACTGACACAGGACCAGGTTGAAAAGCCCATCCATATTTTTTCGCTCTAGATAAGAAACCATCGGGCTTGGGTTAGGTAGTAAATCCGTAGCCCATATTCCCCGAGTTCAAGAGAGATTGAAAGAAGATGAAGAGTAGAGTAAGAAAGAACATCACTTCCAGTTCAGTTGACGCGAGTTAGGGTTTATGTCGGATAGAACCACAGAAGTGCTTCCAAAGATCTAATTAAGGTAACTAATTACCTAAACTCTTATACTTTTTCATCGATTAATTTACGTTTTAATCGTTGTTATTAGTATGCTTCAATCCTAGTGAATTTTGGGTTTTAGGAATTTTTTTGTGAGATTTTGAAAGTTCAAATCTGCTAGTTACGTGTTTGTAGAAATTCCAAAGAGAAGAATGTAGTGATTTTTCGTAAGTAGTTGATTTAGGTTAAGGTTAATGCAGAATTTTCAGTAATTGAAACGAGATTTTTTTTTTTGAATTCATAGATCATATGCTACTTCAACTTCTGTGATGCCCTTCTATGGAATCGATGTGAGAATTGTCTTTTGAGTTAGTTCAAATGTAGGGAAAACCAAAAATCTTTTTTCAGATATTGTTGACGGAAACAATTTCCATTAAAGATCGAGAATCCCACATTTCCATTGAATATGTTTAGTTAACTGAAAACCTTTATACATTCATGGTCGTAAAGATAGTTGTAGTTTAATTCACCGTGGCACCGTGCTGTTCACATCACTTTTCACCATCACTTTATTATACGAAGACATGAGATTTTGATTTGACCTTGTGTAGTTCGGTTAAGTGAGGTCACATGTTATGATCACATCTGTTTCCTCGGTGCTGGTGTTAATGGGGGTACAATTAACATTTTTCTGATACCAATTTTGGTCTTAGATTTGAAAGGTTGAATTCGCAGGAAAAAAAGAGATGGATAGTTCTACTGCTGATGAAGAAGATTCTGATGTTCTGGTTTCACCATTCGATTATTCTACTGAGAATCATTTCAGAGCAATGGATAAAATATCTGAGCTCTGTGGGGAAGAACCTTTGTGTGTGAATCCCCCAGAAGAGTCATCAGTCACTTTTGTAAGGTTACGATTCTTTTCATTTCTTTGTTCTTTTTTTTTAACATTTTCACTCCCAATCTTGGCATAATAAAAATGGTGCAAGTGCAATTATTATCTTCGGACTCGGGGATATGCTACTAACATTTGTTAGTCATTAAATACAATTATTCTGCTAAACTTACTGCATCTGTACAGGCAATGGAAGGATTTTCGTTATGTACCAAGAACAATTAAATTCGTTCACGAAAGTGAAAACCAGCAAGGAAAAATGTCAGTAACGATGTAAACTTACCTCAGTTTTCTGCTGCATCTGTTCCCAAGGTACATGGTAGAAAAATTTCTTTATTCTTTCATATTTGTCATCCTTGCTGTGTTTATATTTCAAAGTAGATTTTTAATGTATAGTTACTTTTATTTGAACTCCTCGCTCCATCTATACGATGTGCTTGCGTAACCTTACTTTTTGGTTGATATCATTTCACGCAGATGGAGCAGGTGCCTATTAATGCAAATTCTTCAAAACCTAGGTATATTTGTTGTGTCCGTGTTATTTATTGCCTCCATGCTTAATGTTCAAAGAATGGAGTTATTTTTTGTACATACCTTAACTTCTTATGATTAGACTTGCTCTTTTTCAACAATATTTTTGTTATGCTTCTTACCGAATTATGTTTCAGGAAAGATTTTGTGTTATATGTTGGAGGACATGTTTGGGCGTTGGATTGGTGTCCTAGAGTTCATCAAAAATCCGATTGTGATATCAAGTGTGAGGTACTCCTACTATACATGGAAGTCATTATCTTCATGCATTTGAACTTCACGATCTTTACGTGTTGTGAAGTTATCTTTTTGTTTCTTTTCTTAGTAATCCTGTCATCATCATCCTGCTATGTTTCAGTATCTTGCCGTATCTGCTCATCCGCCTGAATCTTCTTATCACAAGATAGGAGCTACATTGACGGGTAGAGGTGTGATTCAGATATGGTGTGTTTTAAATGTTAGTGGGAAAGAGGAAGATTTGCCTCCATTGACCAAGAAAAAAGGTAAAAAAGGTAAACTAGGAAGGCCAAGAAAGCAAATAGCCACTGAGGAATCTTCGTCACTTGTAAAGAAGCCAAGAGGTAGACCAAGAAAGACAACAATTATAAAGCCAATGAAGAAGGCAAAAGGAAGACCAAGAAAGACCCCGATCATTGAGGACCTTACTCTTTCAGAGGACAGTGATGAGGTGTTTCTTGATTCTCAAACGGACGAGGAAACTTACCAAGCTTCACCGCCTCTGAGAAACAGAAGAGGAAGACAGAGAAAGGAAACAGTTATGGAGGAATCTGTTGCTGGTGTAGATGCCGGTAGTCAGATAACTCAAGCTCTTGCTATTCTGACAGAGAATCCAACAGAGGCAACAGCCCCACCATTGAAGGTCTATCAACGGGCAAAATGGAGAACGGATAAGAAACCAGTGTCTAAGGAATCTGTGAAGAATTTAGATGGCAATAACCAGATTGCTGGGGCACTTACAGTTCAGATTGAAAAGGGAACGAACATAACCTCTTTACCTTTGAATAAAAGAAAAATAACCTCTTCACCTTTGAATAAAAAAAAAAGGAAACTAAGAAATAAAACAGTTACCGAGGATTCTATTGGTGACTTAGACAGTAGTATTATGTTATCTCTGGCACTTGTTCCATCAGACAAGGGGACTGACAGAACTTCACCGCCGTCGACAAGGTTTAAATTAAGATATAGAAGAACCAAAAGTAGAACATCAAATAATTTGGGCAGAGAAAAAAAAAGTGCTCTAACTTTTGCTGATGAATTATTAGATGAACCTCCTGGGATTTTCACTAATGCTGGGGCAAAAATGCATAACGACAGAGAAGCGGAACTGAAATTCGCTGAAACTGATGTTGAGTTACAGAAAGAAGCACAAGAAGACTGTGACCTTCTCATAAATATGTTTAGGAAGAAGAGAAAAAGGAAAGAGAAGGGGAAGGATGAAATCTCCATTGAAGGTATTAGGTCTACTGAAACTGCTAAGTTGACAGAGGGACAAGCACTGACCGAGGGACAAGCATTGACTGAGGGACAAGCAGACGACTCACCGCTTCCAGTTTTGCCAGCATCTGGAGATTGCGGTCAACACTCGATGGCATTAAACCAGATAGAAGTTACTGATGGGTTCCTAGATTCTAACAAGCCTGATTTTCAGCTTCCAAAGGATGTTCTTTTGCCTAGACTTGTGTTATGTCTTGCGCACAATGGTAAAGTTGCATGGGATGTGAAATGGCGGCCTTTAAATGTTGATTTCGAGTCTTCTGAAGATATGCATCGCATGGGCTATCTTGCTGTATTGCTTGGAAATGGTTCCTTGGAAGTGTAAGTGCATCATTTCGTCCCCTTCAGTTATCTTCATCGTCATATTTTATTTCATGTTCTCATACAAGTGGAAATCTACTTTAATGAACGAGTGATTTGATTGTAACTCCATGTTTGCAGGTGGGAGGTTCCCTCTCCAAGTAAGATCAAAGCTTTATATGCTTCTTACCAAACAGACAGTACTGATCCTCGATTTATGAAACTTGCGCCAGTGTTCAAATGCTCGGAGTTGAAAACTGGGGACAGGCAAAGGTATGTCGGTATTCTACGATAAAGATGAAGAATTACTCTAAAACTTGTGTGACCAAATATTGGAGGATTTATATGTATGTTTGTTTACTAAACTATATAATTAAAATTTCATCTGGCAGCATTCCCCTAACCTTGGAGTGGTCACGTGCATCCCCACATGATTTAATTGTGGCAGGCTGCCATGATGGAACTGTAATGTCTACACCACAGTTTGTATTTAGTTTTCATTTTAATTCTCAAGTAATGTTAGATATGCATTTCGTTTTGAGAAGTGATTTTTCACCGTGTTTTTTTTCTTCTTTTTATATTTTAGGTTGCTTTGTGGAAATTCTCTCCAACTGGTTCCCCTCAAGGTATAGTCAAATGAGTTATCTTCAGTTGTGTATCAACTAGTTCCCGCTAAGTGTCTTATAATTGTAGCCTTGTTTTGAGAACATTGTTTTCAGCTTACCACTTTTATTTAACGGTTGCAAGCTTCTTCACTGTGTAGATACCAAACCTTTGCTACGCTTCAGTGCAGATAATGCCCCTATAAGATCCCTTGCTTGGGCTCCCTGTGGTAGGTAAGATGATGTTGAGACTTTTGAGTTCTGATTTCTTATTTGTTCTCTAAGTTTAATCTTTATCTTCTGTTGTCATTTTTTTTATTAGCTTAACTTTTATCTTTTAAATCATAGTATTTCCTTACAAGATTAATCGGGCTATTAACAATACAAGTATTGTTTCCAGTGATGCAGAGAGTGTAAATGTAATTGCTACTGCTGGACATGGCGGCCTAAGGTTTTGGGACTTACGGTAAGGTTGAAGTGGCAGTTTATGCTTATTTAATAACAGAGGATTTTGCCCAATTCGTTTATCACAATGAATACATCTTCTACATGCCAGCGAATTTTTGGGGAAGATTCGTTGGATGTGGGGTCGTTGAGTTTGCTGTAATAATGATTAGAAGCATCACTGCAGTTTCCTTCCAGATTTATGAAATTGAAATCTTTGTTGATCTCCGTGCAGTGATCCATATCGCCCTCTATGGGACCTGAATCCAATGAGGAGAACCATATATAGTGTGGATTGGCTACCAGATCCGAGGTATCTTTCATTTTTCTTATGAAGTAACATGTGAGACATACTTCAGTTACTCTTTCAGTTACTGATAGTTATTGCACTTTGATATCCCTTGGTTTATTTGGGAAGTGTCCTGAAATTTCGTTCCATAATTGTTTATAGGTGTGTCATTATGTCCTTCGATGATGGCACTCTAAGGATTCTCAGCTTGTTGAAGTCTGCTAACGATGTTCCTGTCACTGGAAAGCCTTATGCGGGGACACAACAACAAGGACTGCACAGTTTATTTTGTTCATCATTTCCAGTCTGGAGTGTACAAGCCTCTAGACTGACAGGTATATACTTTCCTTGTTAGACATACATACCCCATACTATAACTGTAATATATTATAAAAAATTATAAAAAATTCTGAAAAATTTAGAAAACCATATTGTTGAGCTGCTTTAAGATACGGCATTCCAAAGCCGGGATAAATTCTGAAGATTTGGGTTGTGCTATTACACCACCCTAATCATTGAACTGTATCCAGATAGAGTTACCATTACTCTTGACCTTCGTGAAAACTGAAATGCATTCTCTAGTTTTTCAACTTGAATCACCAAGCTTCGCTCTGATCAACATATGCCAAATTGCAGGTATTGTTGCATATTGCAGTGCAGATGGTTATGTTGTTCATTTTCAGGTTGGTTTGATTTCTCCTTCGGTTCATGCATTGTTATCCGATTTCTGAGGCTATAATTGTTTTCTATCTTGTATGAATAAGGCTTTATTGAACTTGCTCTTACCAAGCGCCCACATGTTCATTTTCATATTATAGCTCACAGAAAAAGCGGTAGACAAAGATCCTTCTCGGAACAAGGCTCCACATTTTCTTTGTGGGTCACTGACAGATGAAGACGCATCAGTAGCGGTCAATACTCCATTGCCTGGCCTTCCTTTCCCTCTGAAAAAGTCTTTGAATGAGTGGGGGAACACGCCAAGATCGACTCGTGGTTTTTCATCAGATTTCAATCATGCAAAGAAAGCGAAAGATCAGCCAACATCCAATGATACAAGACTTGGTAAGTTTGCGATTTCCATGAAGGGCATTTCATGAGTGTGATACTTTTCTTTGTGTCTCATTAAGTTTCAACCACCCATATCCAGTGTTTATATATTTCTTAAAGCCTAGATTTTCCTCACTCTGTGACACAGTTTTATGGGAAGGCGACGATACCACAAATTGTGCATCTGAATTGTTGGTGGATTCCCAAAAGGGCAAATCAATTCCTAAAACCAAAGCTTCCAAAAAGAAAACATACACCGCAGACCAAGCTTTAGCAATCAGAGAAGAATCTGCAGAGAAATCAGACGGAGGAGAAGAAAATCAGAAGGAAGAAAAAGAAATGGAAATTGATGTTTTTCCATCCAAGATTGTAGCACTGCACAAAGTGAGATGGAACATGAACAAAGGGAGCGAAAGATGGTTGTGTTATGGAGGAGCTGCTGGAATTGTAAGGTGCCAAGAAATTTCCACACGTTTTCTCTAGGTACATAGCACGCTCTGTATACAGTACTCATATATTCAATAAAATTTAATCAACAGTCTAAACATTTTCGTGATTCTTGGTGCCATCCTTAACTTGGATTGCCTTCATCATTCTGCTTGCAGCGAGGTGAAGCCGAAAAGGCTTGCATCTCAGTGAAATGATAAAAACATCATAACATGGTAATGCAAAAAAAAATGTCATTCTGGCCCATGCAGGTCTCGAACCTGCGACCTTCGCGTTATTAGCACGACGCTCTAACCAACTGAGCTAATGGGCCGTTTTGTTTAACTGTTGGAACAATTATTAAAATTGTATTCGTAATACAATATATATTTTTTCTTTATTCAAGAACTTCATTTTACAGGTTACAAAGCTCAGGCAGACGCTTGGTAATAAGACGTATAACAGAAAAGAAAACACAATACATAAAAGTTTGAGAATTAATCACTTCAAACACAAATGGTTGCGAGAGATACATTCATCTATAGATTCTCTACTTCTTGCAGACAATCCCGCGACCCTCCATGGAGCTACCGCATTCCAAGCCAGCGAATTCTGATCCAGCAGTGACTGGCGCCTCAAGGCCGAATCGAGAGACTGAACAATCAGTAGAGAAAAGAGCAGAGTTCAAAAATTTACGAGTTCCACCCATAACTGGCATCACAGCTGACATGTTAACCTTGCTTGTGTAATCTTTGCCGTAAGTTTGGCCCAACACACCATTTACTCCACTGCTCAATGAGTAAAACTTGAATCCTAGTTCAAGATGAGCGAAGCAATCTTCTTGAGTGATTCCGTAGTTGT
>JAJJWW010002818.1:0-167473 GCA_023531295.1 Papaver armeniacum
AAGAACATGGGTCCGGATGCCATGGCGGGATAAGAACATGGTAAAAAAGATTGTAAACATGGTTTAAAAAATTTGAAAGCTCTTTCAAAACATTTACATACCAAAATTCAGCACTCCGTGCACTCCATACGAAATATAGTTGTAGCATCCTCTAACCAGTACAAGAAGTAAATGAAGTAGTTGCCAACACCATTGTCTTGGAAATAACACTAGACGAGGAGACTATATTGTATAGATAACTAGGATCGGTTTAGATTTCATACTTCAACACACGGAAACATTCAAGCCTCTTCCAAGTACAAACGCTTAGGTGCATACCCAAGCAGAATAATCCCAGGATAAAAACCAGATTAAAATGTCGAGGTAAGTCTCATGGCTCTTCAAAATCATAGAAATGGAGTGACACATACTCTCGAAGCATTTATTACAAACAACACGAGAGCCATCATGCAACGTAGTAACAATATGTGAAACACACAAGAAGATAAAACAGAGATAATAATATTTTAGAAGGTGTTGCAATAAATGATTCTACGGACCAGTGAACTTTAGGTTAGGCTGGAAAGTGAAAACACGTAGTGCACGGTGATGAGAGTTAAGGTTTTCATTGCAACCTAAACTCAAACAACACCGAGTTGGAATAAGCCCAACTTTCCATTTAAATCCTTCAACAAGAATAAAACACTTGGAATTTTTTCTTTCAGAAACCACACAAGGCATTAGATCTTTGGGAAATGATTTCTCCTCGAGGAAATTATATGCATGAGAAATCTTACTTCTTGGCTCTTAAAGTGAAAACTAACTAGTGAATACATCATGGAAATACACTATCCAACTGCCCATACGTAATTATGTTGCAAACATTTAAAACTAGACCAATTCATTGATTTGCGTTTATAATTGATACATCTTAGCCCAATTATGTGTCTTTGCAAAAGGCCAGGTAGAGATGGATGCAATATGCAACATGTCGATTACGTGGTCTCATAGCTGAAACCGTCAACAAATAAATGGAGCACCATTAAAAAAAATACAAGAAGAAGGTGAGTTTCCTTATTCCATTTAGAATGCAGCGGCAAGTCAAGATGAAAGTGGTTGACCAACAAAAACACAAATGAGAAGCATGGGTTCCAGTTACCTTTTATATGTTTTTCTTTTTCTTAGGACGTTCTACCTCTACACGGTTGCGGTACTAAGCCATATTCCATAACCTCATTAAAGATCAACTTCAACACATACATCTTATCAACAACCTTTTAATTCCAACAACTATAACATTACCAACTTTGTCCTCGTGGGATTCAATTGCTACCACAACACAAAGCAATCACACTAATGGAACCCCAAACACTCAAATGTAGTTCTTGAACTTTCATTCGTATTCAATCTCAACTAACAACAATCTTACCAGCCACCAACAATTCAGCTCTGCCGAACCAACTAACTCACCTCTTCATCATCCGAGATACAAACTCGGGAATTTAATACTTGACATAATGCCTAACTCCCAAATTCATTTCCATTCACCTGCACTTTCAATAATACTCACAGCATGAACATATTTTCTTCCATAAGATTCTTGTTCTCGAGTTTCATAAGCATCTAAATCACCACCATTCACAATTATAGCGAGTAATACCACCGGTTTTCTCAATACTCAACTTAACCAATTCTCAATTGATTTAACTTCCTAACTCGGTTCTACATTAACACCACCAGTTCACTTCCAAATCCAATAACCCATATCAACTTGAGTTAAGTTATTCACCTTTAGAACACCACCCGGCCAGGTTGAGTTCTGACAGGTTCACTTGACCTCAACTGCAACTCAACAAAACTACCAATCCTACACATTCAATACACATAAACCCCCATTTACCGGGTCTAATTCCTTCTTCATTCAGCCACAACAACTAGAGCTCTAATTCTAATTTGGGGAAGAAATGAAAACCTAATTTTCTCAAACCTTCATGAGAACTTAATTCCATATAACTTCCACACAAATCTTCAATTAACATAAAACCCCATCCAGATAAACAACTAATTAATAAACAATTTCACACAAGACTGATTCAATTCAACGAAACCTAATTTACCTTTCTCTTTACGATTGGCACCTAAGACGGCTCCACATCATCAATTCATCATCAACCCATTCAATCTTCATCTACCATCAACTCAATACCTTTGCTAAATTCCACAAGCCTCAAAACTAAAACTAAAAACCCTAATTACGATTCTCTGTTTCACCTCTTCATTGAATACAAATCATCTATTATAATAAACATCACTAGTAACACTCATTTGCTTGATTTGTATCGTCTTCCCTTGATTCTCAAACCCCATTTCATCACTCAAAACTCGAACAAAAGAAAAATGAGGGAAGAGAATGAGAAGAAGAAAAGAAAGAACGAAGAAGAAAAGAAAGAATGAGAAGAAGAAAGAAATGGGATGGGATGTATTTTAATACATTAGGTGTTGATTTCTAAGAACCCAGATTAGTTTTTTCCTAATCAACAACCCGTGTCCACGACACCCATCGTATAAAGGGTATCTTAGCCATTATGTAAATACCAGGCGATAGTTTTTGGTCGGCTATTTGTATTTGTTACAGAATGGGTCACATATAGGGAATCAATCATAGTTTTTGGTCATTTCCACGTTGTTTGTTCTACATAGGGAATTCGATAAGTCGTCCCTTTACATGTTTGAATTAGAAGAAGATGGGAATTACAGTGATCTTGCCATGTTTGAACCTGATGGTTCTCGGGGAGTTGGATAATGATTCCTGCCAGAAAGAGAAGATTATAACGTTGTAGAGCGCGCAGAGAAACTAGACGAAACTTGTGTAGATGATTTACAACGATGATGAGGCTGGTGATCAGAAGAGAGAACATGATACAAGAGCATTAGAACAACGACCTTGGGATATTCTTGAGGATGATGTTGTGGAGGTAGTTGCTAATTACCTCAATCCTAAAGATTACACACAATTTCGTTCAACCTGCAAAAGAAATCTTACTGTAATTCCTCGAGTGTATCGTCTGAGAGTCGATTCATCTCCATTGATTCGTCTAAAGATGAAAACGGCACCATCTTCAATTTTGTAGACCCACTGCATAACAATGAGAAGTACTCCATGAAGAAGAACATAACTGAATTGCTACTGGTTCTACTATCCGTTTTTTCAAAGGACGGTTGGTTGTTGCTAATGTCGAGGGACAGACGAATAATATTCTTTGCAATCCCTTTACACGAGAGATGATCCGACTTCCTAAATTGCCTGATAAAGCACGTTGCTTAAATTTCATCGGTATGTCATTCTCATGCTCTCCTACTTCTCCTAGTTGTGTAACTTTGCAATCGCCAGACTCAATGCCAACAAAACTTTGTGCTGTACCATTAAACGGGACGGACGCGGTTGGATACCTCGTAAGGTCAGTAGTGATATTCCGTTTTCAATCATCTTTCAACAGTCCAGTTTTCCTTGGAGAACATTTTTATTGCTTGGATAATACTGGCAGTTTGGGACGTTGTTCCGTAAATGATGACGACAACGACAAGAACAACTTGAAGTGGGAAGTTCTCGACAAATCTTTAATACATTTTAATCCTCTGCATCCAAGTTTCTTGGGCAGAGTGTGACGGAAGTCTCTTATTAGTGAGTGCAGGGCCTCTCGGTGAGAAGGTCAAGTTACGTAGACTGAGAAGAAGTATTCATGGCCTCTCCAATAAAGAAATGTGGGTATGGGAAAAAGTCGAGAGTTTGGGAAAGTATACATTGTTCATTAGCAACACATCAAGCTTCTCTGCAATGGCTCCTCCAAATAGTGGTATGGAGAACAAAATCTACTTCCCTAGATTATATAGTGATAGTGATGGAAAAGGAATGTTGTTTTATTCTCTTGACACAGGTACCTATCATCATTCACTGGGGTTACATAAACATGATGCTGCCAAGAACTTTTTTTATGACACAACGCAGATGTGCAACTGCACTTGGCTCAAGCCTGACTGGTCACACTGAGATCACCTTTGGCTTTGAGGAATGTTCACCATCAAGTCTTTTACTCTAAACGTTTTAGTTGAGCTTGTGTTTCTTGAACTCGTTTATGAATTTCTTTGTCTATACATATTTCGTAATAAGTATCCTACGCAAGGGTACTGTGTCCGTAGAGGTACTCAAATTGGATCAGTGATTGATTTCTAGGTTTCGTCGTAAACCTAATTGGTTACTTCCAATTACGTAAATCAATGGTTCAAACCGCACTCAAAGGTAGGGCATTTCCCATTGAGATAGGAACTTCTGTACCAGAACTGGTCAGGTTGTCCACATCCTCGGAGGATATTATCTTTACACTGAATAATGCTGCCCAAATATATTCTGTACAAATCTAGGGTTTCTCTACTTTTCCAAGTAATCGTGTTTCTTCTTTTCAAACACCGATCTTTATTCTCTCATCGATTTTTTTGTTTATCCTTTCGCCATTGCTTTTCTCTTATATGTTATGGCGTGTTTGAGGAAGGGGAAAAGTTTCATCGTCGATGACGATGAGCAGAGCACAGAAAAGATGAAGAAACTAGACGTTAGTCTTCCGTATCTTCCCGTAGACAAAGCATGACTTACCTTTAATCTTTTTTAGTAATTTATTTCCAAGATGATTCGCAGCATGCTAACAAGGTATACCTCCTTCTCGCTTTTCACAAAAAATACCCTGTATCTGTGTCAAATCCGCTTTCCAAGGCGAGGTACATTATTTTTGTACCTCATCGTTAGAATTTATGAAAACATTATACCCTATTTAAATTTAAGAACGAGTCGGACCGTGTTTTATGTTTCCCCAACTTTGGTTAAGCCCCCAACAAAATATTGGGTGTGATCACCGATGTGTACACATCGAGAAAATTCAATATGTGGACATCAGGAACATAAATAGTGGAATATCCTTTTAATGCAAAAACAAATACAAAATAAACATGAAAACAACACATGACTTACCTTTAACCTTTGCTAGTATTTTATTCACAAGATGCGCCTCTAAATAGTGGAAGTCACATCGTAGCAACCAACTTTCGGTCATTATGAACTTATATATACATATTTGTACTGCTTTGTCTAAAGGGTTTGAAAATGGTTACCACCTGCCATTTATCTTTCTAATTATCTCGATGACTAAAGCACTTTACGATTAACGTTATGGGTTTATATCTCGAACGATAATTACATATTTTTTTCAATTTTTTAATTTTAAAAATTGCTACCTGAATTGGGAAGCCTATCAAGTGAATTTATGAGTCACATATCTTGCACCACCAACAAACTCACGACCATCTCCTTATGTCAATCCAATAACGTACCATGTGACCTCAAAAAAAGTATGAGAAGAACTTCGGGAGTTCATGTCGTGAATGACTTTGTGCACAAGACTTGTACACATAAACAAACTTACCTACATAAGCATATGCGGGTGGGAAAAAACATGTGCACAAGTTTTGTGTATATTATTAATTCTTGATCTCAATGAGATCGAGGTGAAAAATGAAACATCAAAGAGGACGAGTGACAATCTCTTCACACTCTAGTACTCTGTCATTTTTTTTTATAAAATTCTAAATTGCACATCATTGAGATATTTTTCTAGCTAATTGACAAGTGCCCTATGACCTAGCTAATTAGGTACTCAAATGCATCGTCAAGTTTGACTGCAACATGTCAAATAGTATAGTCAAATATGTATTTTCTTTTCACAAAATTAGTCCCAGCCAGCCCCACCAAAGCACATGTTTATTCAGCAATCTTGGTAAAGGGGCGGTAGGAATCGGTAGAGGGGCGGCAACCTAATAAGACAAAAAAGGTCATTAGAAGTAAATTCAAGTGCCCCTTATTAAAAAAAAATGGAAATGACCAATTAACCCTTATTATTAATAATCAAGATTAGTGTTTGATAATCAAGATTAGTGTTTGATAATCAATTTTCACTTATAATAACTCTAAAATTAGATTTTTAGAGTTATAAAAAAAATAAAAAATTATGTGATATTTGTGAAACCCTAGATTTTGATTCACTCAACCAAAATGAGTGATTCAAGTGGCAAAAGTAGAGGTGAGTGATCAAAATTAGTTCCCATTAGCTTTTGTTGATCAAAATTATCTAAAATATGTAAAAAGATCAAATTTTTAAAATTTTACGAAGAACATACGGTTGGAAATAAGCTAGTTACCAACTGTGCTGGTTCAATTTGAGGAAAAACCCAATCGTAATACCGATTTGTTTGCTAAAAAATCTTGGATACGGTAGTAACTAATTACGGTTCATAAAAAAGGAATCGAAACCAACAAGTAACTAAACTACGGTTGGTAAGTCATCTATAGTTTCGAACCGTACATCACTACTTCAAAAATTCTTAACACCAGGATGATATACGGTTGGTAACTTTCATTAAGTTACCAACTAGAACCTAGGTGCGGTTGGTAACTAAGGTTTCGTACTCAACCGTACCTAAACCTAATTCTCAATTTTTTAAGGTACGGTTCGTATTTGAACTATTACCAACCGTATGTTCTTCAAAATATCCGATTACGGTTGGTGGTGAGTTATTACCAACCGTAACTCGCATAAACTTTCGAAATTTCAATTTCAATTTTCATACAAAACCCTAATTTTTGATACAAAATTAACTTAAATTCAACACGATAAACTAAACCTAAGCGGGTTTTCCAAACATTTTCAAATCGTAGATTAATCGAAGACGATGAAATTTTCGGTTTTAATGGAGGTTAGGATTGATGGAGGAGAAGAGAAGATGAAGAAGAAAATGAAAAAAAAAAAGCGATTTGATTTTTTTTGATTCATTAGGTTAAAAAAAAAAAATTGATTTGATTTTGGTTGATTTAAGGTGAAAAGTAATCTAGTCAATCTACATCCCTATAGGACACCCCCTAACCAATAAGAGGGACATTGCTATCACACTTGCCGCCCCTCTACCAATTCATGCCGCCCCTTTACCAAGATTGTTATTCAGTTTTGTTGAAGCTACATGTCTTCTTCAAGTACATATAAAAAAAATTTCCTACGTAAGCATACGCGGGTGGAGAAAACCATGCTTACAAATTTTGTTGATTTTTTAATCAAAATATATTTATGTAAGCGCATGCAGCCATCGTCTCTGTTACAAACCTACTTAGTCAAAGAGATAAATCTCTTTCCAATAGCTAACACCTGAAAAGAGTATAGGATGGTCCACCATAAAAGTCTATTTAGTCAAAGAGATATATCTCTTTCCCACAGTTTAGTTAACTCGTGAAATGAATATAGGATGGTCCCGCCATAAATATTCACCAAATATGTACTCGATATTAGATAATGATTCTGGAACTAATTCAAAACTTTTGGCTGGATAAATTGTTTACCCTCGTGTAATTGTGGCTTAATCTTAATAATATTTTCATGCTTAAAAAAAAAAAAAAAAAAAACTTCCAACTCATGGTATTAGAGGTGAATAATCCTGGCCACCCTAGGACTTATTGATCTTGTTTCTTGCATTGCTATCCTTTAAGGATATATATGTTGGAAAATTGGCAGTAAAAACGCGGGGTGAAGAAAAGAATGTTGTATTAGGGTTCAAGGCTCTTATGAAAGATTATTTTTCGACAATTATTGACCCTTTCCCAATTGAATTGGCGAGTACAAACAAGTCAATTGAATATTGCTAGTCGAGGATACTTGAAGACCCACAACGGTTGTTGGATTCAAAGCTTGTACGACCTTGATCCAACCAAGAACACCACTGATTTTGTTTTTGATGATGCTTGTAAGAAAGAAAACAGAGAGAGTTGAGAGATGTGTTTTGAATGAAAACAAGTCTCATATTTAAAGAGGAAATCACACCCTTTCCAAATGGCAGGTGGCAGAAATTTCTTATATGCTAGGAGATGCTTTCACAATGGTGGTGCTTGGTATGAATGATATAAATGATGAAACCGAAGCATAAAGATAGATATCGATTTGGATTTCCCTTGGGATAAACACAATGTTCCCAATGCGGTGGAAGTTCAAAGTAGAACAAGTATGTTTACAATTTACAATTTCATACTGAGCATTACAAATTTTCTTGTTTTTATATGAATTTGGTACTTGTTTGGTTTGAATTTTTCAGGTGACACAGTCAATGAGAGATAGAGATGGGAATTGAAAGAGTTGTTGGTAGCAACTTGCCTCTTGATAATCTCCAGTAAGGTTATTAAAGGAAGGCCTCTCGGCAATCTCGAATTTATGCAGGGCGTGAAGAAATACTGTGACTCCGTCAATGGTGGTCAGGTGAACAGGCAATTTCACTTCCCTTAAATGTTCCAGCAGGGAAGATAAATTGGTCATGGACGCAAGGTGGTGGGTCGGTTGTAAGTTGATTTTTGGTTGATCTAAGGGAGGGGAAGATTCACATCTATCTCAGACGGGATAAAGGGTGTAGTTGTATGTCAGTTAATTTTTTTGTACAACAGCTCAAAGTAATTTATAAAAATGTTACAGGATATGAATGTGACCGGTTTTGGCTCATTAGTAGTGTTTGATTTTTGGTTGAGATGATTTGAAGATTAAGATGATTTTGAATTGATAATGCAATTGTTTTTTTTTTTTGTGAGAATGTTGAGTAATATGATAAAATGTGCATGGAAACAAGTGTTGTGCTGATAGTCAATTTAGCAAGCATATGGAAGTGAAGTCAGTTTGTTCATGTGAACAATTCTGTTTACAGATTCTAGTTTTCTACATAGTAGTAGTATATGGTCAATGATTGCAATAGAAGTGAATGGACATTAGAGGTCCACGTGTTCTTATCTTTAAGGTCTTATATTGACCATGTATAGAGAAAGAAATTATTAGTAGAGAGAAATTAATTAAACAAAAAAAAGTGAGTAGACACTATTAGTTTCCCACTTCTTTAAGATCTTCTCACTCTTTTTTCTTTTCTTGATTAATCTCTCTTAATAATCATTTCTCTCTCTATTACATGGTCAACATAAGACCTTAGAGATAAGATGACATGTGGACTAGTTGTGTCCATACAAATATTAATATGTAGAGAAAAAATACTTTACAAACAGAAGTTGTTCACATGAACAAAATTAAGCTGCATTTTCTTATACTAGCAAAGTTGGATTTGTGCACAACACTTGTTTTGAGATACATTTTCATCACATAACTCAACATTCTCCTCCTTAATGTGATGATCCATAACTCCAAGTTGATTGAATTGATCGATGCGCTGATACCAATTGTTGGAATTTTGGTTAAGATGATTTGAAGATATGATTTTGGTTTGATAATGGAGATGGGAAACTAATAGTTTCTTCTCACTCTCTTTTCTTTTCTTGATTAATTTGTTTTAATAATCATTTCTCTCTCTATTACATGGTCAATATGAGACCTTAGAGATAAGATGACACGTGGACTAGTTATAGACGAGTGGAAATGGACTAGATTCTTTATGTGTGTCAGCCATTTGGTTAGAATTTTGTGAACTTACCAGTCAAAATTTCAACAATAATGCGAGAGGTCGTCATTTTATCAAGTACCAAAAAAAAATGGTCCCACTAATGGATATTCAAATGATTGGTGTCGGGACACGGAGACAATGATGGGTGTCGAGACACATACAATGGGTGTTGGGACACAGACACAATGGATGTCGGGACCTTTGAAGAAAAATCTGAGATTTTTAAGCGAGGTTTTTACTACTTGCGCAAATTTATTCCATAGATGGAACAATTAGTCTTGATTGAAGTACAAAAGAGTAACTATTCATTCATAGACAACCAGCTATTGGCGAGTCTTTGGTTGGTTGGACTCGAGACTCATGATGAGTTTTTCTTCAACTTGGTCCACATTCTCCAGGTTTCATGTACATATGTATGTTACAAGTTGTTGCTTTATTGAAAAGCAATTGTCACCCTACAATTCAAAGTTTGAACCACATATGAGAGACTGAAAAATCCGACTAAAGTTTCCGCAAGCACTAAGTTAAATTTTGACCCACTATGTTGGTCATGAAGACTACTATGTTTACAGGGGCGTAAAATCTAACAAAATCAATAAATTGGTTGTCTATTAAAGTATGTTTTATCGATATTAAAATCTAAATCTTGCATCTGGATGACAAAAACAAAAAACAACAACTTGTAATTCCCTTGTATGAAGAAAAACAAAGGAATAAACCGACTGTGTGACACCTTCCCAAATAAAGAAAAAGGATCTCCTAAGCAGATTAAGGAGAATCGAACCATGAAAGCAAATCCTCTCTAAATCCAACCCACACGTGGCTCTAATACTGCAAATATACATAGTGAACAAGCTTATTTTAGCATCGGCATGGAATTTAGTATCAGTATGAATAAATTGATGTCACACCACACAACATACTTAAAGTTAGGTAATGAATTTCTAATGCTTAATGGTGCACATGTGCCCGGTGAGTGCATATGATTATGTGGGTTTAAATCACCATACGAACAAAGCTTGTGCACATATCAAAAAAGCAATTGGATTTCCAAGAACTTAAAAATTAACAGTGTTGTAGTAGTACAAGCATCTACATGAGTTGTCAAACTAATGGATTTTACCTCTATCACTTTTATTTCAGGATACTCGAGAAGTGAAAGACCTGCAGTCTGCTATAGATATATTGTGGGCTTGAAAGTGTACTACTGTGTTCAGTAACCTATCCCATGTCATTAGTCAATTTCGAGAGAACAATTAACATTCATTTTTTAACAAAGGGATGATAAAATAAAGATGATGGTGGTAAAAGGTTCGTACATAGCACAATTTCATACTCGTGTTCCACACAAATGTCGTTATCGACATTTAGGAAAATAGCACTATAACAGGCACGAGCTCATGAAAAAAATAGTTATACCTAGATGTATGCAAAGAGTGGGCCAATGGAGATGGTATTCTCTACATTTCAATGATGTGATCCTTGAGATAGTGGGTATATGATAAAAGAACTAACAATAGCATGGATAACATCAAAAAGAGGGGTCCATGCTAGCATTACTAGCAACACCAAAATATGTACAAAAACATCAACAACATCATCTGGCCTATCTGACATTCCTCCATTCTCTTTATCCTACAATTTTTCGAACACAACTCTGATCATGTTGACAAACGGCACAAAACACCACCCGGATAAGAATTTTGTACGCGAAATCAAGACTTGATAAGATAAATCCCCACAAGAAACTGAGGTAGGTACCTTAAAATGTAAAATGAACCCAACAAGCTTGTCTTTGTCTATCCAATGAACTCCGTCGATCAAAATTAGGCTAGAAATAACCCACACAGAGTAGCAAACCTGAGAAGTGGATGAAGATTATTCTTGAGACAAAGGAAAACGTGCTAAAAAAAAATAAGTATTAATTTAAAAGACTTACATCGGGACGCATCAGGTCGTCCATTTAGACCTCAGATTTGACTCGCCTTTCACATAACCACCATCCAAGAAGGACCACGTAAATGTGGTGCAAGGAACCCATTATAGTGAGCATTCCCACATAACAAATCTGTAAATACAGTTGCAACAACCTAGTATCACTGATTTGAAAGCCTAACAAATGCAAATATAGAGGAACCTAGGATGTCTTTGTGAAAAACTATTATCCTATTTGGATCCATAAAGAACTACCAAAAAGAAAAAAAAATTACAAATGAAACAAAAAGTTAAGATAAATACACTCAGTCCTGCATGAAACTCCCCACCAGGTGTGAACAAAGCTACTTTGATCTCTAATAATCCATATTGATCCCTTAGGGTAAAACCTATATTTTTAAGTTGCGCAACTCATCGTGCGGGAGTAGGAAATTTCCCCAACCACCAGTGCAGTAATTTTATTGTAAAAAAACTACAAGACAATACCTCTTAACGATAGTGAAAGATAAGTTTTTAACTTGTTACTCGTGACTAAAACAAACAACAAGCATAAATTTTGACGAATAACTATCCAGGGACATAGCATGTTAGTCGGTCATAATATATCATGTTACGCTATGTTATCAATACGGTTCATAATGCCAAACATGAACCGGGAGTTCTTCCAGGCATTACAAGTTGGTGAACAAAATCTCGATAATGGTTAAAGTAAAGGTGACCCAACTGAATCATGTCTTGACAACCAGCTAACAACTTAAAGTCATTTTTACCTGCAAATCACATTTGGTAAGGTGAACGACACAGGGGTTTCAAAACTCTGCTACTGGATCAAACCCCCTATCAAGAACAAATATTACGGGGTTCCTTCTCAGCACCTGCGAGAAAAGGCAAAGAGTCAAGTAAACGCACTATGAAATAATTAGGCGAGATGTGAATTCCATCCAACAACTTGAACCTAAAACAAGATGAAGTAATAACAAAAATGAAAATCTACATATTGATAGAGCGGGCTTCCACGGACTTCCACTTTGGAATTTTAAGCTACATTATGGTCCTAACGATTAAGAAAATTGGTTGTTTTTTTTCTCATGACAATTTCCATGGGATCTTATAAAGTCAAAGGATGGCCAAAAATTTTCCATGGGATGTTATTGCTGATGTGATTAGTTGGAGTGGTAATTATTATATGGCATATGCAATATAAGCAATAGAGAAACTCAATCCTCAATCCAGTTTCAATAACTTCAAAATTAATTAGAGAAGAAGGAAAAATACCTAGAGAATCTTGGAACAAGTGAGTGAGCTTTGAATTACTGCACAAATTGGGAATATTCAAAAATCAGAATGTTAGTTTGGCATTAAGTAGAAAATTATAATCATATCAAACAAGCAAAATTAACAATATTAAATTTGTATCTTCATTAGATTTCCTCATAAAAGATAACCTGAAAGGGGTATATGGGCTTTTGGTCGCCAGCGGTGCTATCACATCTCCAAGTGCATATAAGGATTTGTTAATAATTTGAGTTTCTTTCAGCGGATCTCCTTAAACGTCTGGCTTGGCTACTCTCTTACTTCCAGCAAGGTTATTAATCCATAAATTGCTTCTTGTGTATTCTCCATTCATCAATCAACGCTGCATCATACACCACAATTGAATTTCTAGTAAAACAGCAATTAAAATTTCACAACAACAAATGAAAAGGCCATATAGGTTTCTTACACAACTTGGTATCAGAAAATCATTAACTATAACTTTATCTATCTGTGTGGTTTGTTTCTCATGTCAATAAGAGAAGAAAAGGGGTACCATTTGGATCAGATGTTGTGCTCTTTGCTCGCGAAGATGTCACCAACTTTATGATTCACAAACATAAAGAGGATGCTAACCGTCACTATAAATCCAACGAACATCAACGCCTTTAGCAGTCTGAAAATCTACGCTGAACTTTCTCCTACCCAATGACACTATCTGATTTGCGTAGCCCAGGAAGCAGAAAAGCATATACAGAATCAGCACTCATAGAGGAAATTAATATGTTGTTGAGAATACTTTTAAAAGACTTGAGACTTCATCTTCAAGATGATCATCACAGCCACGATAACTTGACCCCTGGTGGATATAAGATCATGTAAGGAAGTCAACTTTAGGGAATGTTATATACTAGACAATCTCTGTGAATCATTCGATACAGTTTTGGTATAATATTCTACAATTTAGTGCCGAACGTGCTATATAAATTGATATCCCTTAATGAAATATTTTCTAGCTAAAACTCTGAGTCACTGTTCATTTAATTTTATAATTCAAATTATGTAATAGACCTCTTTGCCAAGATCTGTGATGATCTCCTTTGTGCAGCATTTAACAGTAGGTGAGTGATGTGAGATAGTTTAATACATCTTACCATGTAATGGCTCTTCAAATAGAGTAAGATCCTTGCCACAGGCTTGATAACTAGCTTTCCTTTATGCTGCTTAGGTTCTAATTGTTGTTGACAGACTGCAATTACTATCACGAATTGGAGTTAACATAAATACATCAAAGCAAGAAGAGCATAACAAAACGTCAGATCCAATAGCTTATACTCACAGGATAACAAGGGAAAATTTATCGCTAAGGTTGGATGGAAGAGGTCCATCGAAATTGTTGTACCCAGGTCCAAATTCTTCAACTGCTTCAGTTCTTTAATCGCTATAGGGATTGGTTCCAGAGAATGAGTTGTTGCGCAGAATTCTGCAAGGAAAAGCTCAGTCAACATCCTTGCACTAGCGCTTACGGATGCTTACGTCAACTTCGTGTACAAAAGATTATAAATTTCAGGAGCCAGTGTTCCATCCAGAGAAAGATCCTTCAAATTTCTGCTAGTAGAAGGAATTTCACATCGCTAATTCATATTCACTCCCCAAATCCAACAAACTTTTCTCTCTCACAAGGTTCAAGCTCGATAAGATTAAGGTTGAAGCCCTATATGATTTTTCCCACAAACCATTGAACTTCCAACCTCTCACCAATAATACTACTTTTCAGTTCCAGGACTGATATTTATGTCGTCAAGGGCAAATAAACAACAGATATACTACTGCAACGAGCAATTTACACTCCGTAAATCATGACAACAACAAATTTTAATTTAAATTTACACAATAGAACACCCAATTTATCAAGAACAGCAACAAAAACCCTAAATCAAAAGAACAAAACAACTTACAAGCCTAGTGGCATCAATGTTGTGTACAGAAACAACAATTTCTCCAGCAAATTTACTAATAACAGCACACTCCTACAAAGTGTCATATATTCCTTCAATATTGTCCTCTATCATGCACAGCAACAGAGAAAAAATCCATATAGGTTTCTTACACAACTTGGTATCAGGAAATCATTACCTTTAGCTTTATCTTTTTGCGTGGTTTGTTGCTCATTTGCATTAGTTGAACCAACAACCATAGCAGAAAGTATGCACCGAGTATCAATTTTAGCCCAAATGTACACTGTAAACAATCCATCTTCAATCTGAAGTCCGGCAATGTATGAGCATAAAATCAAGGGAATCAAGAAATGAAGGATTTGAAACTTCTTTAATGAAACATTGAAAGCAGTTACTACACAACAAAAGGATACAGTTTGATACATTATCAATGCGGAGCACATAGCTTTTCAATGAGAGCCAAGACTTGCACAACACTAAGCGTGTAAAGCATGTGGGGATCATGACCAATATTACCAGCAAAGCCACCTGGTAGATATAAGATCATGTCAGGAAGCAAGTTAATTAGAAGAATAGAAACCTTATACCACTTATTTTTAATTTATGAAACTTCAAGAGATTAAAAGATTCTCAAAAGCAAGTTAGGAGGATTTCTAGACGATTTTACAAGGGAAATCAGTTGCATCATGTAAAGTAAAACTAACACCTCCACAAATAATAAAAATAGACTGACCTTACCTACATAGGAAATGGAATTATACAATGCACTGAACTTGCCCGTATTTTTTATTTGTAAACAAGATATGGTCCAACAGCAGCCATAACCAGGCCTATGAAGATAACCCACACAGCAGTCCATGACATCTTAGCTTCACTAGATATACCCCTTCTATAAATTTCTATCTGCACCAATGAAATAATGATTGTAAGAAAACCAACAGTTGATATACCCCTTCTTAAAGCATGTGATGTGCTATACCACATATTCTGATATACCCACTCTATAGAACACCAAAACTACTCAAATTATCACATGAGAAGAACAAATTCACATATTGAAATCAATATTGCCCGACAGAATGTTCCAAAGGAGTCATTGCCAGTAAATTTGATCTTCTTATCACTTGTCAAACCTCAAAATAGGGAGATAAGATCTCGTAACCCAGCAAAACACAACTAAGTTTGGTTCATTAAATTAATTTGGGAGTACAATTAGACTAAAATTGGATACCTGAGAGGTGAGATCTGACGAACGCAGAAATCTCTAACTAGTACCATCAATGAAGAAAACCGATCCAATATTACCTTTTTCATCCTATAATTGAAACACACAAGAATTCAATATAAATTCGGAGAAGCTATATCAAAATGTGGAAGTTAAAGTCAAATTCATAAAGAGTAAGGAGATAAAGAACCAAATCCTAAAAAAAATCTTTAAGTCCAACAAACCAAAAAACAATAGTGATGGTCATACCATCAACCTTAAGAATATGCAAGCTTCCAGTAACACTCTTAACTTGAGCAATACCATGTGACACCAACTGAGATGGAGATGGAGTCAACCCTTTCTCTACAAACTTACAATTTTTATCTCCAACCTGTAAATCAAACCCAAAAAACCATCATCATCAGTTAATAGTTTAAATAAAAAAAATGATACATTAAAGGCGTTTAGTTTATTTTACTTATTACATCAGGAGAAGAAATCTTCAACCAGATTGGTGGTGTTCTTTTGTATTGACCCAGATTCGAACAGTCAATACCTTCTCACATCCAAAACACCCCAAAACCCAACATTAAAATCATACTAACACATCAGAAATACAATAGATTTGTAAATTGAAGCTACTTTTTATTGTCATTATACCTGAATGAGAGATTGAGTTCTCTCTACTTCCATGTGTAACAAGATAACACCATTTTGTATTACAGGTTGTACATCTAAGCTGCAATCCTCAGCGAGTCCTTCTGAAAGTTTGACTTTAAGCTTTCCTCCGTCCTGATGCAAAGTAAATAAGAATCAAATCAGATCCAAAATAGATAGCTAAGACAATAGAAGAAATCTAAAATAGACTGCAATTAGATAGAAATTGGAGAATCAAATCAGATCCAAATAAACCACACAAATCAATAAAAGAATTTACCGCAGAATTCAAGTTAAGATAAGCATGGTAATGAAACCCTGTAATTCGTGTTCGAATCTTCAGTAAAAAAGAGATACCCATGGTGAGTTCGAATCTTCAATCTGAACAAAACCCTAAGAAATAATACTCCCATTTAAGGTTTATCACTACAATTTGAACAAAATCAGGACCCCCCTTGACAAACCCTAAATGAATTTGAGTAACCTGAAGGATTGATTAAACCCTGGAAAATGATTATTTTGAGTGAAAAGTGAAACCCTAATTTGAAGAATTCGGAGATCGGGAGGGAAAAAGTAATGAGATTTTACAGAGACAACCGCCTCGAGAGTGAAAGAGGATTTTTATTCATTTTTTTTCTTTTTGCTGAAGACGAAATGGCAAAGGGTTTTGAGGAGAGAGATACAGAAAAATAAAAAGGGAACCTTGAGAGTTGTGTTTTTGAAAGTTGAAAAGAAAATAAAAATAAAAATTGAATTTTTCTTGTTGTGACACGAGACCAAATGTAATTTTGGGAATAGGTGATGAAATTTTGGCGGTCAAATGGGAGGGAAATTTGGTTCCCAAAAAACTAAGCGCCAAAAAAATCTAGAAGTTGTGGCAGTCGTTGGATATAAGGCAGATCCGTGTGAGTCATGTGCTTGCATTATTGTCCATTAGATTAAAAAAAATGGTTTTCTATTGGTCAAACAAATTTCATACGGAGTTACAGACCATGCTCCTCTATTATTGAGTTAAAGTGCGAGAGAAAATTTGTTTTTTTTTTCGCTGAAGATTTTAACAACTTTTTACAAAGGAGTATTAGTTATCTAGCTAGTGTGTCCAGGGCATTTCAATAATTTGCACAATGTTTGTTCACATGTTTTCTCCCCAACAACATATTTTTATGTAAGAATTTTTCTTCATGTGAACAACTCTTATTTATATAATAAGTCCTTACCTATTGAAAACATATATATGAGAGGAGACGAAAGGAAGGGAGAGGACATAAGAGGGTTATATCTAGCAGTTTAATAGAGAAGAAAAATATCAGACATTATGGTTCCTCACTGGACCCAGTTATCCAGTATACCAACTCAACTTGCCAGTTTACCAGAGATGACCCCGGATTCTAAAATGACCAAACTAACCTCGAATTTCATTCGCAGTTGTAGATAGTATTATTTTGATCAAATTATAAATGACCATGTTACCCTTATCATAACAAATAGCAACAAATATTCCTGAAGATTGTGAAAATGATCAGATTACCCTTACCGGAATATGTGCAATAAAATATTTCTGGGAGACTGTGAGAATGACTATATTATCCTTATCAGAATATATAAGAGCTACAAACATTACCAAAGTTGTGAAAACAACCATATTACACTCGAAATCTATCACAATTTCGTGAAAGTGATTTTCTAGTGTAGAATAAATTCAGTGAATTCTGGGCAGAAGAAAGAAAGAAGAAACCATGAGAGTTGTGCCTGAGAAAAGTTGAAAAATAAAATAGAAAAATAAATTGGATTTTTCTTTTTTGGAATAAGTGTTGAAATTTTGGGCGGTCAAAACGGGAGGGAAGATTGGATCCCAAAAAATTAAGCGCCAAAAATACTTAGAGATTTGGCGATAATTGGATGTAATGCTAATCCATGTGAGTATGTGCTTGCATTATTGTCTATTAGATTAAAAAAATTGTTTGCTATTGGTCAAAAAAATGTCATATGTACCATACTTCTCTATTATAGGGTTGAAGAGTGAGAGAAAAAATAATTTTTTTCTTGGAAATTTTTGAGGGAGAGAACTTAACAGTATGGTGTGATTGAAATCTATCAATGGATACCATAATTTGAACAATGCTTGTTCAGATGTTTACTCCCCAACAACATATTTTTATGAAGAATTTTTTCTTCATGTGAACAACACTTGTTTACGTAGTTAGTCCATACATAGTCACCCTTCAATTTCATCAAAATTGCAAATATTATTATTTTCCTCAAATAAAAAACTCTCATATTATCCTTACCGGAAAAATATATTAACTATTCATGAGGCTAGGAAAATGACCAGAGTACCCTTAGCAAAACAAGTGCAATAAAATGTTAAAGAGGTTGTGAAAATGACTATATGAGATATGAGCAAATAATATTATCGATACTGTGAAAGCGACCATATTACCCTCAATGCTATCACAATTTGTAAAAGTTGTCGTCCAGTGTAGAATAAATGTGTGAATTTCGAGCATACAATAAAATCACATGGATCACATAAATCACATGAATCACGTGGAGTCAAGGTATGCATACAATATGCAAGAATATGGTTTGTTTATGGTTTAGGGGAATATTCCAAAGGAATCTTACCTGTAAATGGATGGATTCATCGTTCTTACCAAGTTTTCGGCTTATTGTAGTCCATTCACGGCCAGGTTTCGATCTCGGAGACATGGTATGCATACAATATGCCAGAATAGGGTTAGTTTAAGATTTCAGGGAATATTCCAAAGGAATCTTACTTGTAAATGGATGGATTCATCGTTCTTACCATGTTTTCGACTTATAACAGTCCACTCCTAGCCAGGTTTCGATCTCGGAGCCAGGTTATGCATAAAATATGCCAGAATAGGGTTTGTTTAAGGTTTCTGAAAATATTCCAATGGAATCTTACCTGTAAATGGATGGATTCATCGTTCTTACCAAGTTTCCGACTTATTGTAGTCCACTCACGACCAGGTTTTGATCTTGGAGCTAGGTTATGCATAAAATATGCCGACTTATAGTAGCTTAATAGTTCGTTATCGCATATTGAAATTTGAATCGACTCAGAGCTTCATACTAATCGATTTCGATGATGTATCATGCTAAGTTTGAAGTCAGAACCCTCCCGGAGTTTCTTGGTTCATAGTTTGTATGCCATTATTCCACATTTGAAGTTCGAATCAACAATGAGCTTCGTATTTATCGATTTCGATGATGCATCATGCTAAGTTTGAAGTCAGAACCCTCCTGGAGAATTGTGGTTCATAGTTTGTATGCCGTTATACCATATTTGAAGTTTTAATCAACACCGAGCTTCATATTTATCGATTTCGATGATGAATCATTCTAAGTTTGAAGGCAGAACCCTCCGGAGCTTTCTGGTTCATAGTTTTTAATATTTACTTTACTTATTTCTGATAAGGGTAGTCTGGTCATTTTCACTGTCTTCATGATATTTATTGCACTAATTTCTAGTAAGGGTAATATGATCATTTTCACTGTCTGTAATATTTTCTTTACTTATTTCCGATAAGGGTAGTCTGGTCATTTTCACAGTCACCATAGCATTTAAAATGGTCATTTTACAGACTCTAGTATTTACTTTACTTATATCAGATAAGGGTAGTCTGGTCATTTTCATAGTCTCTGTAATATTTATTGCACTTATTTCCAGTAAGGGTGATATGGTCATTTTCATAGTCTCTTCAACAGAATCGAGTTACCTAACATGCCCAATTCACTTTACTAACTATAGACCTCATGTGTGCATTCTTATTTGTAATAGAGCAAATTCGTAAGAAAAAGGTAGATATCCGTTATATTAATTATGTATCGACTTAGGTCAATTTGATTGCATACCATAGTGATAGTGAAAGAATTACATGAATCATATATCGAATAATTCCAGTAAGGCTATGCGGTGAATGACTCGGTGCACGAGTCTTGTTCACATAAAGAATATTTTCTACACAAGCATATGTTGTTAGAAAAAAGAATGTAAACAAGACGTGCGCCCATTATCAAAATGCCTACGTAAGCGTTTGCGGGGATTGACTATGTATGTTGGTAACCTCCGGTGTACATTCCAATACATGGGAGATGTAAAAAGAGCAAATTTTGTGGTTCAATGGTAAATATAAGGACCCAATATATAAATTATGGTACATCGAAAGCGACATGAGGTATACTTTGGTTCATATTGTTAGATATATACCTCAAGTATACGTTCCGTTTAATAAACGATGTAGCCAAGTATATTTTGTGGTTTATTGATAGATTTAATGATCCAATATAAAAATCTTGATATATCAGAATCAACACAAGTTATATTCTAGTTCATATTGCTAAATCTAGATCAAAATGTACAATATGCTAAATCTGGTCATTTTCACAGTTTCTGTAATATTTATTGTACTAATTTCCATGAAGCGTAATATGGTCATTTTCACAGTCAGTTATATTTACTTTACTTATTTCCGATAAGGGTAGTCTGGTCATTTTCACAGTCTCCATAATATTTATTACACTAATTTTCATGAATGGTAATATGGTCATTTTCACAGTCAGTAATACTTACTTTACCTATTTCTGATAAGGGTAGTCTGGTCATTTTCACAGTCAGTAATCCAACCATTTCATAGTTAAGATTCCATGGAATATTCTCCAAAACCTTAAACAAACCCTTTTTTTGCGATTCCGAAAAAGAAAGTGACTCCAAGCTCGAAACTTGGTCGGGAGTTGACTACTATAAGTCGGAAACTTCGTAAGAGCGAAGCATCCATCCATTTATAGTTAAGATTCCATGGAATATTCTCCCAAACCTTAAACAAACCCTTTTCTGGCGACTTCAAAAAAGAAAGTGGCTCAGAGCTCGAAACCTGGCTGGGAGTTGACTACTATAAGTTGTAAACTTCGTTAGAATGATGAATCTGACTATTCATAGGTAAGATTCCATGAAATATTCTCCAAATCCTTAAACAAACCCTTTTATGGAAACTTCGAGAAAGAAAGTGGCCAGTAGCTCGAAACCTAGCCGGGAGTTGACTACTATAAGTCGTAAACTTCGTTAGAACGATGAATATAACTATTCATAGGTAAGATTCCCAGGAATATTCTCTGAAACCTTAAACAAACCATTTTCTGGCGACTTCAAGAAATAAAGTGGCTCCGAGCTCGAAATCCGGCTGATAGTTGACTATTATAAGTCGTTAACTTCGTAAGAGCGAAGCATCCAACCATTTATAATTAAGATTCCATGGAATATTCTCCAAAACCTTAAACAAACCCTTTTCTAGCGAATTCAAGAAATAAAGTAACTGCGAGCTCGAAACCTGGCAGAGATTTGACTACTATAAGTCGTAAACTTCGTTAGAACGATGAATCTGACTATTCATAGGTACGATTCCACATTTGAAGTTCAAATCAACAATGAGCTTCGTATTTATCGATTAACGAAATTAGGGTTTGTTTAAGGTTTTGAAGAATATTTCGATGAAATCTTACTTTTAGATGGTTGAATTCATCGTTCTTACGGAGTTTTTGACTTATAGTAGTCCACTCCCGGCCAGGTTTCGATCTTAAAGCCACTTTCTTTCTCGAAGTCGCCAGAAAAGGGTTTGTTTAAGGTTTTGGAGAATATTTGATGGAATCTTACTTGTAGATGGTTGGATTCATCGTTTCTTACGGAGTTCCCGACTTATAGTAGTCAACTCGTGAATTGTGTTTCGATCTCGAAGTCACTTTCTTTCTCGAAAATTGACTGAAATTAGTGTTTGTTTAAGGTTTTGGAGAATATTTCGATGAAATCTTACTTGTAGATGGTTGGATTCATCGTTCTTACGGAGTTTCCGACTTATAGAAGTCCACTCCCAGTCAGGTTTCGATCTCAGAGCCACTTTCTATCTCGAAGTTGACGAAATTAGGGTCTGTTTAAGGTTTCAGAGAATATTTTGATGAGGTTGATCTTATTTCTTCTTTTTTTCCTTCATGAAGTATTATTGTTTCATTTATGGTCTTATTTTGCCTCTTTAATAAGGTTTTGGAGAATATTTTGATGAAATCTTAATTGTAGATGGTTGGATTCATCATTCTTAAAGAGTTTCCTCCCGGCCAGGTTTCGATCTTGGAGTTTGTATGCACTCTCGTCCAGGTTTTGAGTTTGTATGCCGTTATACCACATTTGAAGTTCGAATCAACACTGAGCTTCATATTTATCGATTTTGATGATTTATCAAGCTAAGTTTGAAGTCAGAACCCTCATGGAGCTCATTGGTTCATAGTTTGTATGTCGTTATTCCACATTTGAAGTTCGAATCAACAATGAGCTTCGTATTCATCGATTTCGAAGATGCATCATGCTAAGTTTGAAGTCAGAACCCTCCTAGAGCTTTGTGGTTCATAGTTTGTATGCCGTTATACCATATTTGAAGTTTTATTCAACACGGAGCTTCATATTTATCGATTTCGATGATGTATCATGCTAAGTTTGAAGTCAGAACCCTCCCAGAGTTTCTTGGTTCATAGTTTGTATGCCGTTATTCCACATTTGAAGTTCAAATCAACAATGAGCTTCGTATTTATCGATTAACGAAATTAGGGTTTGTTTAAGGTTTTGAAGAATATTTCGATGAAATCTTACTTGTAGATGGTTGAATTCATCGTTCTTACGGAGTTTTTGACTTATAGTAGTCCACTCCCATTGTGAGGTTTCGATCTTAAAGCCACTTTCTTTCTCGAAGTTGACAGAATTAGGGTTTGTTTAAGGGTTTGGAGAATATTTCGATGGAATCTTACTTGTAGATGGTTGGATTCATCGTTCTTACGGAGTTCCCGACTTATAGTAGTCAACTCGTAACCAGGTTTCGATCTCGGAGTCACTTTCTTTCTCGAAATTGACGAAATTAGTGTTTGTTTAAGGTTTTGGAGAATATTTCGATGAAATCTTACTTGTAGATGGTTGGATTCATCGTTCTTACGGAGTTTCCGACTTATAGAAGTCCACTCCCAGTCAGGTTTCGATCTCAGAGCCACTTTCTATCTCGAAGTTGACGAAATTAGGGTATGTTTAAGGTTTCAGAGAATATTTTGATGAGGTTGATCTTATTTCTTCTTTTTTCCTTCATGAAGTATTATTGTTTCATTTATGGTCTTATTTTGCCTCTTTAATAAGGTTTTGGAGAATATTTTGATGAAATCTTAATTGTAGATGGTTGGATTCATCATTCTTAAAGAGTTTCCTCCCGGCCAGGTTTCGATCTCGGAGTTTGTATGCCACTCTCGTCCAGGTTTTGAGTTTGTATGCCGTTATACCACATTTGAAGTTCGAATCAACACTGAGCTTCATATTTATCGATTTTGATGATGTATCAAGCTAAGTTTGAAGTCAGAACCCTCATGGAGCTCATTGGTTCATAGTTTGTATGTCGTCATACCACATTTGAAGTTTGAATCAACAATGCGCTTCGTATTTATCGATTTCGATGATGCATCATGCTAAGTTTAAAGTCTGAACCCTCTCGGAGCTTCTCGATTCGTAGTTTGTATGTCGTTATACCACACTTGAAGTTCGAATCGACACTGAGCTTCATATTTATCGATTTCGATGATGTATCATGCTAAGTTTGAAGTTTGAACCCTCCCGGAGTTTCTTTGTTCATAGTTTGTATTCCGTTATACCACATTTGAATGGAGCTCCTCGTCTCGGTCAAAATTTTCAATGGAGCTCTAAATGCATTGATGTTTGTTTTATTATCCTTGATCACCTTCATTTTCATTTTCCGATCATTCTTATACATTTTTAGGTTTTTTTGTATCAGAATGTTGATAACAATGTCCTAAATTTATTAAATTTTTTTTTTAGATTTTTTTCGTGTGAAGGTTGATAATAAAACCGAATACATGAGTTCGTATTAACACAAAGAGAAACACACATGCTTTCCAATCCGTATGAGCATCCCTAATCCAATCTCATCCGTCAAGATCTTTTCTTAATCTGTATGAGTTGATCAAACGAAACGTAGTCCGTCCATCATTTTCATTCGGATTCACTTTTTTTTTTTTTTTTTGAAGCATTTGTTTATTCACCAAACCCTCCCACAACCACTCGAACTCTAATTTCCTATTCTATCTTGTTTCCTAACTTGGTTCTCTCTTTTTTCCTCTCCTCTTGAAGAACACCTCTCCACTCCACCTCAGATACCACCGGTGTAATATTTTTTCTGAGAGAGAAAAAAGAGATCGAGATAGAAAACAAGAGATCGAGGGAGAAAAAATAGAGAGAGTTTGATTCGAACCACCGATGGTGGTTGATTAGGGCTTTGGTTCAAATATGGATTTATGTTGCAACCAAGAATAAAAAGGGGATTTTTTTGTTTTATATGTCGAGAATACAATCCGAATCGAAGATGGGGTGTTTGCGAATTAGAAGAATAAGCAATTATGGGTTCGCTTTGTGGAATTTGTGTTATTTCTTTGCTAGAAATCAAGTTAGGGTTGGAGGAGAATAAGTTAGGTTTTTGATGAAATTGAATTCACAGAGAGGAGTTGATGGTTCAATTTGTGACGGGTTCTGTTGATTTGTTGAAGATGAACTCGAGAATGAATTTGTGATGGGAAATAGGAATTAGGGTTCTGAATTGAGTAGATCTTGGAGCTGGTGGAGAAGGAAATGGGTATAGAGATGTAGTGGTTGAAGGCTGTAGAGATGTTGTCGTTGTTGTTTAATGAAGACGGAGGAGATGTTATCGGATGGCTGCCAATGTAAAGCTAAACCTGTAAATGTTGAACATTTGAATGTGAAGTGTTACCGAGCTACATAGCCTATATTTCTCGGACAAAGTCGGGGTATAGCTCGGTTGCTTGATGAAGGTCGGATTCACCGCATTTCCTCTCCAAGAGGTACTATTGCTCTTTCCCACATTTTCATGTCTTGATGTCATTATGATATTTTGTAGAGGTACTAAAAAAGATGTTAGTAGCCTAATGAATTTATTCGAACTACGAAATGGAGCTAGCGATCTCAAATATTCACAATGCGTGGATGAAAGTGGGATATCCCAGTTGTATGCCGAGTTGGACAAGCTATTTGCAACAATGTATCCAGGAGGTTCGGTTATTTGTGCATATGGAGGATAGGTTAATTTGGACTTAAAGCAATACAGGTGAAGGTACTACAAAGACATGACTTATGAATACTCAGAGACTGAAAAGCCGGTGACATTAACTTATTGTTTCTCGTCTTTTGTCTTGTGTTGGCGAGTTTGTTTCATTCATGGAAAAACCGATTCATTTTCTTTATTTATATTTCACAACATTATTGGAGTTTATCTTATTGTTTCTCGTACCCTGGTAATCTTTGGTCTTTCACTTCTTAAGTATCCTGAAATAAAAGCGATAGATCCGGTGTATGCTTTACTGTTAACAATAATGACTCGACCTAATGAGCAAACCCTGGTATTAACAACTTCCAATCCAGTCAGTCTTGTTATATTGACTCAAACTAGCAAAACATGAGTTGATAATCTTACATCTTTATGGTTTGCACTCTCTTCTTCTAAGCTGAGGTTGAGTCTTGTGGGGATATAAACCGTGTTGTTTGTTTAACTTTCTTTGGTTCGAGATATTTGTGGCACAAGCAATTTTCTTTGGGGGTAAAAGCAATTTTCTTAAGGGTTGAGCTTGCTGCAGAGGGGATGATATCTCAATCATATCGGTGGGTGAAGGTTCTGAACGTGCAACATGTATGGAAAAAGAACCGCATAATCTGGTCATCTATGATACTCCATTTCTATTTGTAACTTTTTTACTAGTATCTTCATTTTGAGGCTTAAAGTTTAGAAATTTTGTTATTACTTGTTTGCAGGCTTATATGTTGATGATGAGTTGCGAGTGGTACTCGTTTGAATCGCATATGGCAAAGGTGTTGGGTGGCTCATATGTTGAGGATGAGTTGCCGGTGGTACTTGTTTGAATCTTCTTATGGCAAAGGTGTTTGCTTATCTGGATATCCTATTTGCTTATCATCTTTTATGGATTTCAAATTATTGTCCGTCAACAAGAATTTTTTATGCACTATCTCAAGATTTTACTTTTTGGTTCCTTAATGGAAGAGTTGACTTGTTCTACATAAAGCGAGACGGTGAGTTCACGGTTTAGCTTGTTTCCTTTTTCGAGATATCATAGGTGCAATGGAGATGCACAAGGAAGAATAAGGCTGAGTTAATAAAAAGTCGTTTCGTTGGCATCAAGGTAATATATGTCGTCCTCTTTGTAGTTTCTGTAAAATAACTCCTTTGAGATAGAAAAAATTAAGTGCGAGTTGGAAAACGGTTTGCTTAGTGTTGATGTTTTGCATAGAATTCTGTCATGGTGTTACATGTTTTGAAATAATCTTTTATAGAATGAATTCTTCGCATCTTAAACCATCCGATTTGTTTCTGCATGAAGGGAATTGTTGTTTGGGTAGATACTTAGCATATTGACCTTACGTATTGATAGAAATTGGAAATAAAAAGAATTAAAGAATGGATTTTTTATGTGTATAGGCAATTGCTTATTCTTTATAGGCGGGAGCCAAGTTGAGAAATAGCTCACAGAGTTGACATTGACTTGTATTGCCATTGTATTTGCTTTCCCAAATAGTTTATTCTATAGCGAGAACCCTCTATATACGCAACTTTCGAAGGTGTGTGCCTATGTGATTAAATTAGTAGATACTTGGTATATCAACCTTGTGTGCTAATAATCCGAGTTAAAGTTTAATTGAATTGATGACTACTTCGGGTTTAATTTGTTTATAGGACTCTTTCTTTCTTATCCCTCTAAGCGGTCATGTTGGCAAAATCTTGTGGATAAATGTATCTTACTATATTAGAGGATTTGCGGGGAGCAATTTGGACCGATGGTGTTGCTCAACAAGGAATGGAGCTCTTTGGATGACGCTAGAAATGATATTTGATCCATTACAAGGGGCGTACCGAGGTCAATAATCGCTTTAATTCTTGAAAATCGTGATAATTATATGAAAAATTGGTACATTTTTTATCCTACCTTTGATGCCTTCCAAGGTGTTTTGAAATGACCACCCTTGATCAGCAGGACTATTTTTTAAGTTAAGCTTTGTTCATAACCAAGTGAATACTCTTCTATGGGGTGAGATTGCTTACCACCATAGATGGACGTCTATATTTATGCTTGATTACTTGATTATTGACAGGGTTTCATGATCTTTATAGAAAAAAGTAACCTCCTTGAGAACCAGGAAAGCTCCTTTTTAGCTCATATTGAACTGATAATTTCATATTTCTAATATGATAGATGTTATTACGAACATGATATTGATAGTTCTGCGGGTGTTTTGTTTTGTAGATGTTCCATCTATTCAATATGCTAAATCACAGGAGATGCCCTTCTTTATTCAAACTTGAAGCTTGACCAAGTCACGGGATCAACTAAATCTTCCACATGCAACGAAGATCCTAACTTTTAAGAGCTGCAGAAAATCAAATTGCTACTGGATATTTTGTTGCAATATTGTACATCTGCTTGATGTTAAGAAAATTGGAGTTAGTTGGTAGTCTTGTCTTGTAATAAGCTTGTTAGAATTATCTGGATTATAGTAATCCGGTCATTTGTGTTTGGAAGGGTTCTTGTGTTCGAGAAAATCGGCAGGTTTACAACCATGTAATAGTATTGTAAATTGGAATATTTACTTTTGCAATAAATACAAATTGTTTGAGAAACACAAATTATAAATTCAATTTTTGATGAAATAAAAACAACTCATGGGAAATTGGTTGTCAAGGCCGCCTAGCGGGGAACAAATTGGCAATTTAAGCTGGTTTCATTTGTTTTTAGTGCGTTGTTTTCTCTATTTTACTCATCGAGGGAATTGTAAGCTTACTTTGAATCAGTTTTCTACCCTCAAAATCAGTCCTTCATTTGTGCAGCTAGCAGGATATGAAAATGCGGTCGGTTTTGTTCATGTGAACAACACGTTTACAAAGTATATTTCTACATAGTGCTAGGTGGTCAATAATTGTAATAGAAAGAAATGGACATTAGAGGTCCACATGTCATCTTATCTCTAAAGTCTTATATTGACAATGTGTAGAGATAGAAATAATAATTGAAATAAAATATCAAATGATTCAAAAATTTACTAGGTGGAAAAATGAAAAGTCAGAGATAATAAATTTGTTGTGGGAAGACCAAAATAACTTTTTAGTTGTGGATACTCCCTGCACAGGGTCTAGTTGTGGATATTTCCTGCACAGGTTTTGGTGGTGGATATGAGCACTAGCTTTTTGTTGCATTTACCTGATAAGCAAGCTTGGTTCGAGCTAATTCTAACGAGTAAGTAAACAAAACGGCAGTTCCACCAGCTGCGGACCCGCTAAAAGATCAACAACATGACCTGTACCCATTGCTCGTATGCTGAATACGGAACTATCCGAATAACACTAGCACCATTTTCTCTGATTAGCCCACAAACAAGAAATCCTTTGATTTAAAAACTTTATTTTTCGGCAACCAATGTAAAGAAATCACAAAAGAATCCATAAAGCAATGTAGCACATTATGACTTATAGACACTCTCATGCTTCAATAACTTCTCCACAGTGTAGGCATCTTACTGTTGCCTGTTGGTGCCACCTCCTCCAACGCCAGCACCTACAACTTCAGTACTTTCACCAACCATCCGGATAACCTATCAAAGTAGACAAAACAAAATCCCTTTATAGCTATGGAGTGATAAAATGTCATGGATAAAATTGTTAGAGTAGGCCTTGCCTGTGTGCGGATGTTGTTTGGGTCGGCCCCAAGGTTTTCAAGTACACATCACCCTCACGAAGTAAACCAAGAAGCAAATGCTCAGAGCCAATATAGTTATGTCCTGAAACAGAAAACAAAAATCAATGTATGCAACTGATAAATAAGACAAATGCTTACATTAAAGTAGTACTGTGTCTCCTATAAGGGTAAGAAACAACATGTGGACATGTAATTGTAAAAGGAATAGAATGACCAGTAAGTAAAAGAAAAGGGCAAGCAGTTACCAAGTGGGTGTGCTTCTTCTAGTGAAAGTTCCAAAACACGCTTTACACAAGGAGTAAATGGTATCTCAACAGCAACAAACCCACTACCTCTCCCAATGCTCTTTTTTACTTCAATCGTCACCCTACAATTCAAAGTTTCAACCACATATATGAGAGACTGGAAAATCCGACTGAAGTTTCCGCAAGCACTAAGTTCAGTTATGACCCACTATGTTGGTCAAGAAGATCATATGCTTACAGGGGCATAAAAGCTTACAAAATCAGTAAAATGGTTGTCTATTAAAGGATGTCTTATCAATATTAGCATCTAAATCTTGTATCTGGATGATTTAAAAAAAAAAAAAAAACAACTTATGATTCCCTTGTATGAAGAGAAAAACAAAGAAATAAAAACTGACCTGTTAACGACACCTCCTCAAAGAAAAAGAAAATTTTTTCCTTGGCAGCGGATTAAGTAGAATCAGAACCATGAACGCAAATCCTCTCTAATTCCCTTGTCAACCAAATTAACTGTACCATCGCTGATGGCATTATAGATTTTAATGCTTTCCCCAGCTACCTGTTTGAAAAAAAAAAAAATTCAACAAGGATGTAACAACGTTATTCATATTTTTTCGGGGTAGAAGAAAAACTAATATTGCACATTTCACATACCATTGAAAGTGCTAACTGGATCACGAAGTTGTAAACTGCTCCTACTTGTGGCTATGATAAGTTCTTCAAATGTCAGCAATGAAGGATCAAATAAATATCCAGTCTGGTAGGAAGCACAAACTAAGCATACTAACTCAAAATGTATATGTACCCTGTGAGAAAACAAGATAGAAGAATGTTTACCTGGCAACCAAGAACTCGGAAAAGGAGCTGTGGTAAAGCTGGCAAGTGCTCAAGAAAATCGATTGTATCCAAATCCCTAGTTCTCTGCAGACATCAACCAAAAGTTACATATACTTCTGGTTTCCACGGAGACGCAGTTGGCGTTTGCTCAAACTAAAATATTTATTTACAAGCCCATTCTTAACTAATCAGTACCAGAATCCCTCCAGGGAAATCAAACAGAAGGCGAACTAATTTAGGCTATTGCTGAGCAGTATGATGTGTTCCAACTCTCATTATTAGCAATAATTTAATTTCTACAACTTAAAAACAAAAAAGGTATAATGACAACAGAGAAGTATTGAACTAGAGACTATATTGTATTGATAACTTACCGGAGGATCAGTTTCGACGTCATACTTCAACACACGGAAACATTCAAGCCTCTCTTCCAAGTACAACGCCTAGGTGCGTACCCAAGCAAAATAATTCCAGGCTAAAAACGAGATTAAAGTGTCAGAGGTAAGTTTCATGGCTCTTCAAAATCGGAGAAATTCCAGAAGCTTTGGCTGTGTGCTATTAAAAATAAAATAAAACTATGGAGATGCTCACATTTCTCAAAAAGTCATCACGCTCCCTGGGGTTTTTGCCTTGATTTTTCCACAAGTGAAGATCTTTGGAGAGTGGACGGTGCCTTTGTGTATCGTTGATAAGATACCAACTCACGAGCCTCTGAGAGAACAACAACCACAAGCTATAGTATGTACCATAAGCATTTTTTCATTATGCACAAAACATTGAAACAACACAACATACAACATGTATCATCTTTTTACCTCAATTGGGAGTGTGGAGTGTTCATGTTTACCAATTCATCACTGCAAAGGAGCTGGGCCATTCCGCCATTATGAGTATGAGGGGACTAGGAAAAAGTACACTAGCAAGAACATGGGTCCGGATGCCATGGGCGGGACCAAGAACATGGTAAGAAAAGATTGTAAACATGGTTTAAGCTGAAAGCTCTTTCAAAACATTTACATACCAAAATTCAGCACTCCAGGCAGCTCCACACACAGAAATATAGTTGTAGCATCACTCTAACCAGCACAAGAAGTAAATGAAGTAGTTGCCAACACCATTGTCTTGGAAATAACACTAGACGAGAGACTATATTGTATAGATAACTTACCGGAGGATCAGTTTCGATTTCATGCTTCAACACACGGAAACATTCAAGCCTCTCTTCCAAGTACAAACGCTTAGGTGCATACCCAAGCAGAATAATCCCAGGATAAAAACCAGATTAAAATGTCAGAGGTAAGTCTCATGGCTCTTCAAAATCAGAGAAATGCAGGTGACACATACTCGGGCGACTGTTACAAACAACACAGAGCCATCATGCAACGTAGTAACAATATGTGAAACACACAAGAAGATAAAACAGATAATAATATTTTAGAAGGTGTTGCAATAAATGATTCTACAGACCAGAGCTGAACTTTCAGTTAGACTGGAAAGTGAAAACACGTAGTGCACAGTGATGAGAGTTAAGGTTTTCATTGCAACCTAAACTCCAAACAACACTGAGTTGGAATAAACCCAACTTTCCAGCACAAATCCTTCAACAAGGAATAAAACACTGGAATTTTTTTCTTTGCCGAAACCTACATAATACTGGGCATTAGATGCTTGGGAAATGATTTCTCCTCGAGGAAATTATATGCATGAGAAATCTTACTTCTTGGCTCTTAAAGAAGTGAAAACTAAGATAGCTAGTGAGTACATCATGGAAATACACTATCCACTGCTTATCTGTAATTATGTTGCAAACATTTAAAACTAGACCAATTCATTGATTTGCGTTTATAATTGATACATACCGCCCAATTATGTGTCTTTGCAAGACGCCTGGGTAGAGGATGGATGCAATATGCAACATCGACACGTGGTCTCATAGCTGAAACCGCAACAAATATAGCTGGAGCACCATTAAAAAAAAAATACAAGAAGAAGGTGAGTTTCCTTATTCCATTTAGAATGCAACAGCAAGTCCAAGATGAAAGGGTACTGACCAACAAAAACACAAATGAGAAGCATGGGTTCCAGTTACCTTTTATATGTTTTTCTTTTTTAGGACGTTCTACCTCTACTGCCGGTTGCAAGAGACTAAGCCATATTCCATAACCTCATTAAGATCAACTTCAACACATACATCTTATCAACAACCTTTTAATTCCAACAACTATAACATTACCAACTTTTGTCCTGGGATTCAATTGCTACCACAACACCAGCAATCACACTAATGGAACCCCAAACACTCAAATGTAGTTCTTGAACTTTCATTCGTATTCAATCTCAACTAACAACAATCTTACCAGCCACCAACAATTCAGCTCTGACCGAGGCCAACTAACTCACCTCTTCATCATCGAGATACAAACTCGGGAATTCTAATAATGACATAATGCCTAACTCCAAATTCATTTCCATTCACCCGCACTTTCAATAATACTCACAGCAGAACATATTTTCTTCCATAAGATTCTTGTTCTCGAGTTTCATAACCGTCTAAATCACCACCATTCACAATTATAGCGTAGTAATACCACCCAGTTTTCTCAATACTCAACTTAACCAATTCTCAATTCAGATTTAACTTCCTAACTACGGTTCCTACATTAACACCACCAGTTCACTTCCAAATCCAATAACCCATATCAACTTGGTTCGGATTATTCACCTTTAGAACACCACCAACCCGGTTGAGTTCTTTGTGTTCAACGGCCTCAACCGCAACTCAACAAAACTACCAATCCTACACATTCAATACACATAAACCCCCATTTACACGGGTCTAATTCCTTCTTCATATCACCCACAACAACTAGAGCTCTAATTCTAATTTGGGGAAGAACAGAAAACCTAATTTTCTCAAACCTTCATCAGAACTTAATTCCACTTATAACTTCCACACAAATCTTCAATTAACATAAAACCCATCCCGGATAAACAACTAATTAATAAACAATTTCACACAAGACTGATTCAATTCAACGAAACCTAATTTACCTTTCTCTTTACGATTCAAAGACAAACGACTCCACATCATCAATTCATCATCAACCCATTCAATCTTCATCTACCATCAACTCAATACACTGCTAAATTCCACAAGCCTCAAAACTAAAACTAAAAACCCTAATTCTGATTCTCTGTTTCACCTCTTCATTGAATACAAATCATCTATTATAATAAACATCACTAGTAACACTCATTGCTTGATTTGTATCGTCTTCCCTTGATTCTCAAACCCCATTTCATCACTCAAAACTCGAACAAAAGAAGAACAGGGGGGAAGAGAATGAGAAGAAGAAAGAAGAACGAAGAAGAAAAGAAAGAATGAGAAGAAGAAAGAAATGGGATGGGATGTATTTTAATACATTAGGTGTTGATTTCTAAGAACTGATTAGTTTTTTCCTAATCAACAACCCGTGTCCCGACACCCATCGTATAAAGGGTATCTTAGCCATTATGTAAATACACAGATAGTTTTGGTCAGCTATTTGTATTTGTTACAGAATGGGTCACATATATGGGAATCAATCATAGTTTTGGTCATTTCCACGTTGTTTGTTCTACATAAGGGAATTCGATAAGTCGTCCCTTTACATGTTTGAATTAGAAGAAGATGGGAATGGGATAACAGTGATCTTGCCATGTTTGAACCTGCCGACATGGTTCTCGGGGAGTTGGATAATGATTCCTACAGAAAGAGAAGATTATAACGTTGTAGAGCGCGCAGAGAAACTAGACGAAACTTGTGTAGATGATTACAACGATGATGAGGCTGGTGATCAGAAGAGAGAACATGATACAAGAGCATTAGAACAACGACCTTGGGATATTCTTGAGGATGATGTTGTGGAGGTAGTTGCTAATTACCTCAATCCTAAAGATTACACACAATTTCGTTCAACCTGCAAAAGAAATCTTACTGTAATTCCTCGAGTGTATCGTCTGAGAGTCGATTCATCTCCATTGATTCGTCTAAAGATGAAAACGGCACCATCTTCAATTTTGTAGACCCACTGCATAACAATGAGAAGTACTCCATGAAGAAGAACATAACTGAATTGCTACTGGTTCTACTATCCGTTTTTTCAAAGGACGGTTGGTTGTTGCTAATGTCGAGGGACAGACGAATAATATTCTTTTGCAATCCCTTTACACGAGAGATGATCCGACTTCCTAAATTGCCTGATAAAGCACGTTGCTTAAATTTCATCGGTATGTCATTCTCATGCTCTCCTACTTCTCCTAGTTGTGTAACTTTTGCAATCGCCAGACTCAATGCCAACAAAACTTTGTGCTGTACCATTAAACGGGACGGACGCGGTTGGATACCTCGTAAGGTCAGTAGTGATATTCCGTTTCAATCATCTTTCAACAGTCCAGTTTTCCTTGGAGAACATTTTTATTGCTTGGATAATACTGGCAGTTTGGGACGTTGTTCCGTAAATGATGACGACAACGACAAGAACAACTTGAAGTGGGAAGTTCTCGACAAATCTTTAATACATTTTAATCCTCTGCATCCAAGTTTCTTGGCAGAGTGTGACGGAAGTCTCTTATTAGTGAGTGCAGGGCCTCTCGGTGAGAAGGTCAAGTTACGTAGACTGAGAAGAAGTATTCATGGCCTCTCCAATAAAGAAATGTGGGTATGGGAAAAAGTCGAGAGTTTGGGAAAGTATACATTGTTCATTAGCAACACATCAAGCTTCTCTGCAATGGCTCCTCCAAATAGTGGTATGGAGAACAAAATCTACTTCCCTAGATTATATAGTGATAGTGATGGAAAAGGAATGTTGTTTTATTCTCTTGACACAGGTACCTATCATCATTCACTGGGGTTACATAAACATGATGCTGCCAAGAACTTTTATGACACAACGCAGATGTGCAACTGCACTTGGCTCAAGCCTGACTGGTCACACTGAGATCACCTTTGGCTTTGAGGAATGTTCACCATCAAGTCTTTTACTCTAAACGTTTTAGTTGAGCTTGTGTTTCTTGAACTCGTTTATGAATTTCTTTGTCTATACATATTTCGTAATAAGTATCCTACGCAAGGGTACTGTGTCCGTAGAGGTACTCAAATTGGATCAGTGATTGATTTCTAGGTTTCGTCGTAAACCTAATTGGTTACTCCAATTACGTAAATCAATGGTTCAAACCGCACTCAAAGGTAGGGCATTTCCCATTGAGATAGGAACTTCTGTACCAGAACTGGTCAGGTTGTCCACATCCTCGGAGGATATTATCTTTACACTGAATAATGCTGCCCAAATATATTCTGTACAAATCTAGGGTTTCTCTACTTTCCCAAGTAATCGTGTTTCTTCTTTTCAAACACCGATCTTTATTCTCTCATCGATTTTTTTTGTTTATCCTTTCGCCATTGCTTTTCTCTTATATGTTATGGCGTGTTTGAGGAAGGGGAAAAGTTTCATCGTCGATGACGATGAGCAGAGCACAGAAAAGATGAAGAAACTAGACGTTAGTCTTCCGTATCTTCCCGAGGATATGATAATCGAACAAGTACTGACGAGAATATCACCAGCTCGAGCTCTGTACGCATGCATGCAGCTCCGTTAGTAAGTTATGGTACAATTCAATATATAACGATACACGATTTGCTACTTGTCATTTCGTTAAGAATCAAAATAGATTGAGTCTATTCTTTAATCTCCTAAATCAACCGATATCTGAAACTGATAAAAAATCTTATATTTTTCGTTTGGAAAAAGAAAAAGAAAAAGAAAAAGAAAAAGAAAAAGAAAAAGAAATTGATCACAATCATGATGCTTTCAGGTTTAGGAAGTTTAATGGATTTAATTTAAGTACAAGAGCCACAACTGAACTAGTAGGTTTTTGTAATGGTTTTGCATGCTTTAAACTAGTAGTTGATAAAGGTCCTATGACTGCAGTAATTGTAGTCAATCCGATCAGGGGTGATGAACTTTACATCCACCATCCCAATCTAACGAACAAAAATGGTTACGTAACCTTCTGTCTGTTTAAGCTGCTGCACTTCCTCATTGGCGAAAGCAAGAATGGATCGAGGGGGAGACTTTTAATTATTTTCAGATTGAGGATCCGGAATGTCTGGTACCCGATTCCTTCCGTTGTGATGACGACTTCGATCCCTTTAATACTACCATGGCTGCTGCCACCACCAAAACTCCTATGCGTCTATTAACCTGCTCCGATCAGGTGTTGATGTATTGCTATGATGGAATTTACAATCTTCATACGAAACATCTCGAGGTGGCAGAAGGCTCGCGTTCTTATCAAAATGTCTACTGCCCCTACATGGGTTATCAGCTGCATGCATCAAATTTAAATCGATAAATGAAGTGGGCAGACCGCAAACCGGAATTTAAATAGTGACTCAAATTCGCCCAAAGTATACATCAAATTCGCCACACGAACCGGAATTTCCAAAAGTTTGTAAGATTACCAAAAAAAACTAGTGGAGACTTCGTTTACACGATCTGATGGATCATCCTTAAGAGTTCGACTGAATTTATTGATGCTCGACTTTGGTGAACGTTGAGTGTGTCAATGTTAATTTTCCCAACTGGAAGCCAAGGCTACCTATAATCGCGAGGTGCGATGGCCGCGAGAGGCTCATTGTTGATCATTACCATCAAAAAAAAAAAATTATGTACGTTTCGGGCAGTTGGAATCCAATGCCATATAGCATTAGAGTAAACAAATAGCATGGGCATCACAAAATTAACTCTGTGTAAGGCAGCAACCTATCCCCCACATCCTCGGGTACTATCTTTACAACGGATAATGCTGCCGAAATATATGCGCATAAATGACCATATTTTCATCGAGTAAGCTCTCTTTTTAGATACGGGACTTACACAAAATATATGCATTGATGACCAATTATATATTCTTTACAGATTTGGCTAGGGTTTCCCTACTTTCACAAGTTCTTCAGCCACCCGTATGGCATGTTTGAGAAATTGGAAAGGTTTAGTCGTCGATGACGATGAGCAGAAGGAAAGATCGAAGTTGGAAAAACTAGATGTTGTTGAGCTTCCACATCTTCCCGAGGATATGATACTTGAACATGTATTGACAAGTATATCACCAGCTCGAACTCTGCACGTATGCAGTTCCGTGAGTAAGTTATGGTACAACTCAATTTATAATGATACACGATTTGCTGCTTCTCATTTTGTTAAGAATCAAAATAGATTGAGTCTATTCTTTAATATCCTTAATCAACCGATAGGTGGAACTGTAAAGATATCATATATTTCCCGTTTGGAATGCGATGCTAACAGGTTTAGGACGTTTAATGGATTTAATTTAAGTACAAGAGCCACAGCTGAGCTAGTAGGTTTTTGTAATGGTTTTGCATGCTTTAAACTAAGAGTTGAAGATCCTATGATTGCATTAGCTGTAGTTAATCCGACCACGGGTGATGAACTTTACATCCTGCATCCAAATATTAAGGAGAATTATGGATACTTAAATGGATACTTCCACTTCTGTCATGGTTTTGGTTTTGATGCCTTATCACAAGTATATAAGGTTGTACTTATTCTTACTTCAACTAAATATGATGAATTTGTCTGCATTGTCTATACCTTGGGAACTAGTGATTGGAGACTCACAAGGACTCCTATTCCTGAAATATCATCACCAGTCACCACCCGGTTTGCCATGTTTTCCTAATAAAATGGTAACAGGGATTTCAAAAAAAGCTTCTAAATCAGCCACCATTTCCGGGGGTGATCTTTTTTGGAGGACTACTAATGACATTGATGATACTAGACTTGACATCGAAATGTTGCTCTCGTTCAACCTCCACCACGAGAAAATTCAGTTCACCCGACTCCCAACTGTAGCTACTCTGAGACCGGCCAATGATGAATATTTAAGGGATGAATATTTAGTTGTTGATCATCATCTGTTGGAGTTCAAGGGATATCCTTGTATTGCACGCCTTGAGTACATAACGAGAAGCAACAGCAGCCGTTATCGTTGCCTATCATTATTTTGTGCTCATTGTTGTCATTGTCAAGTTGTTCTATATTTATTGAAGGACATGGTCAAGCAAGAATGGATCGAGGAGGAGACTTTTAAGTATTTTCAGATTAAGGATCCGGAACGTCTGGTACCCAATTCCTTCCGTTGTAATGACTTCGACCCTTTTAACTGCTGCTGCCACACCTCCTATGCGTCTATTAACCTGCTCCGATCAGGTGTTGATGTATTGGTATGATGGGGCCAGTCTTGCATTGTACAATCTGCATACGAAAAATCTCAAGGTGGTAGAAGTCTCCCGCTACTATCACAATATCTCCTACCAGTACATGGGTTATCAGCTGCACGCTCAAGTGGAGAATTTCCATACTCTCAAAACCTTCATACCTGATGGAGAAGTTGTTGAATATAATTGTTACGATGATTATATCAATTCTATAGAAACTAAGAAACTGGCAGGATGGCTAATCATGGGTAGAGATGTACCAAAATATTATGATTTCCTTTTGAAATGGAAAATAAATACAAAAGAGAAAGCTTCCGGCACAGATCGATGAGGAGATCTAAACCAAAGCCTCATAACATATTCCGAAAGGCAGATAGAGAGAATGGAAAGAAATGAAACCTCAATACAATAGATATAAGTTGGTTTGTATATAGTTATTGAACTTCGGTAGATAATGGGGTCGGGACTAGATCATTACGAAGTAAAAAATGAAAACGTATTATGCATATATTTATGATAACGGTCGCGCTAGGCATCGCGCTAATTGCTCGCCACTTTCACGCATGCTGAGGTGGGGCGATGATGTGGCAGGCAATTAGGATTTTATTAATTCCACGTTTCAGATACAAGAGAGAGAAATAAATACATTATTTTACTAAACCAAAAAGCCTCTGCAATTTTCTATGTTCATCTTCATATCCGTTTTTCAACAACAAAATTCTGAAGGATTTGATCAATAATTGAAGAATTCGATTTCCTTTCATCGAAAAAAGATAGAAAAAATAGAGTTGGGTTTTGTTCCGATTTTTAGGACGATACCGGAACTGCTTTAGGAAATAGATGCAATTGGGTGATGCTTTAGATTTTTCAGATTTTTCGATCGTGTTCTAAATGCTTTCATATTGATTTAGTGGATGCTTCAATTAGCAAGGTATGGTGATTTTAAGCTATTTATTTATGTTTTTGTATTGTTATGAACAATTGTCAATAAAACTTGTAGCCTTGCTAAATTTGGGTGAATGGGTATCTTGAGAAGTGGGTATGTTGGATTCTGTGTACAATGGTTGATAATTTGTTTGCAGATTGTTAGTATCTTTCCAACGTTTTGGAGATTTAAAGAAACAAAATCAACTAGTACTTCCATTATGAGTAAATGACAACATGTAGCTAACTTGTTTGATAATCTGCTTCTGAGAGCTGAACACAGTTTTAAAGTCTTTAATTTACCAGATGCATTATCACTTCAAAATATGCTACACAACAAAATGAGTATGTTGAATCTTGCATATTCATGTATCAAACTGTAAGCCTCCCTCCTTTAACCCTTTTTGCTCATATTTATCATGTAATCTATCAAGTACAGGTGAAAGAGAAGAACAAGTAAAGCTGCATACGCATTGGTGAAAGTGATCAGGTTGTGAAAATTGGAACTGAAGTGCAGCAGTGTCCAACTGCGCATCCATTGGTGAAAGTGATCATTGGCTGTGAACTAATGTCCTGTCTATGCTCTGTTAAAAGAGCTTGTAATTCTCTTGTTTACAAATGACAATATGCTGATTGTGATCTATGTCTATAGTCTGCAAACTGAGCTTCCATCAAATACAATTTTTTGCTACTGTTAAACATTTCCGGATTCATATGAGCATTTTGATTGCAGAGATATATAAGAAAATTTAAGATACATATTCAAAAATAAAAGGAAGTTATGATATATAAGTTAACAGTATTGCAAAATAAAACTTCCCAGTATCCTCTTACTGTAAAAGTCAGTACAAGTTTAACTCAAGTTCCCAGTAATGTCGACCGTATTACAGAAAAAGAAGTTGAACCACCCAGCACAACTGAGCTTAACAGACCAAATCACCTAAAAATATTAACAAAGCTTCCCAATATCATAGAACTTTTTTTTTGCAAACAGCCTGAATAAGCAATGTGGTCATCCATGGCCTTTCTCCCTTGGTGGAAATTGAGATGCCTTCACAAGAAATAAAACAATACATTACAATAAAAATGGGAAAAAACAGTGTTAGGATGAGCAAGATAAGATGTTTTCTTTAACTAAGTATTGTTTACCACAGTACTTACCAATAGTTGTTCCATGAAAGAAGGTTGTGTAATGGTGAAAGGTTCACTTGTATATCTGCCGGAAGAACTGTCCATGTATGGTACATAAGGACCGCCAACATATGGAATACAAGGAGTGCTCATATACGGTACATTGTGAGTATGAGGAGAGCATATGTATGCGCCTCTTCGACCTCGACCACGCCCCCTCCCTCGTGTGCCTCTTCCACCTCTCACTTGCTTGCCCCTTGGAGCTATTTGGTGAGTGCCTCTTCTTGTTCTTGTCGTACTCGTATATACTTGTTCTTGTGTCATTTGAGCTATTGCAAAATGCTCTTGGGGAATTGCAACTCCATCATATAAGGAATCATGCATTTCTGTTTGAATGTGATCCTACAGAGATACAAAAGTAACAATGTTGCAAATAGGTTCACTATGTAGGGATGAAACTACCCGGAGAATACAAAAATCTAGATACAAGGTAAGAAACTTACTTGGCCATTTTCAGTTGATACTTTTTTCTTCGCCATTTTCTTACTCCTCCTAGGTTTATAGCAAGTAGCTCGAGGTCGCCCTTTGGACTTCACATTTTTAGGATCTTTTATTGATGGTAGCGATACCCCTTGAATCTCAGCTTGTTTAACCTTTTCAACTTCTATTTTCATTGCGCGTAACTTCTTGATTATCTCATCCAACCACTCATCTACAACCGTGTGTTGTTCCTTGCTAACACAAGCCAAGTCCGCAGCTTCACTAAACTTCACACTCAACTGATTAAAACGCACACTTGATTCATTATTTTCCCAACAGCTATAACTCACTTTCACCTTTGTGTGCAATCTAACTATATCTTTCCTCCACCTCCTTAAGATGTATTTATCGATATAAGTCGAATATTGTTTCGTATCAATATGCTGATAGCATGCCTACAAAGGATTCCTTTAAACTCAAATTTTTGGCAGCTACAATGAATATCAAATTCAACCTTTTTTCTTCTTTTTTCAGAATTTTCTTCACATTCATCACCCTCACTTTCATATGATTCGCTTTCGCTTTCGGTTTCACTTTCGCTGTCCACATCTTCGTTTTTGTCATTTGTTTCTTCAGCGTGGGCTATGTCCTCGATTTCGTCTTCATAAGTCTCTGTCTTATGAAATTTCACTAAAAAATTCAATTGTTTGCAAAAACCTCCATTCCAAATATTCTCTAGAACTTCATATGTAGTACCACCTTTAGACTCATCTTTCATTCCCATCATAACACACGATTAACCGCCTTTGTAACTTCCACTTGAAACTTTGAAATATTTCGAAGTGTACAACTCGTTGCATTTGCTTTTCAAATGGATTTCCGTAATTGCTTCGATTGTTCTTGAGAATGAATCGGTACGACAATCAATTCCTTTTCAATTTTTTCCTTAATGCTTGTTCATGCTGCTCTAAAATTGTTTCAAACTTGTTTTTGAGTTGTGAATCCATCAAAGAAAGCATTCATGCTTTTCGCTACGCCGCGTTGATGACATCCCAGCCCAAAATGTATTCTTTAGGAAACACGGTATCCATCTCTGTTTCTCATCATATAGTGTTCCTAACCACTCGTTTTCCTCCAAACTATACGTTTTCAACATCTTTTCCCAAGCTTCTTCAACCGGGGGGAGTTTGTGTATCATGAATTATTTCTTGCAAATCAAGTATTATATCATCCTTTTCTCTATATCTCCCAAACTTTTCGGCGCCTTTTTGAGAATGTGCCACAAACACCACCTATGCCTAGCTCTTGAAACACAGTCTTTATCGCCCTTTTCATCGCCCCATCTTGATCGGTTATAATTGCTTGTGGAGCAACCCCGGACATGCATTTTAACCATTCGTGAACAACCATTCATATGTTTCTTCTCGTTCATTTGCAAGTAACCCACAACCAAGCAATATAGATTGTCCGTGGTGATTGACACCAACAAAAGGAGTAAATGGCATGTTGTACTTGTTTACTAGGTAAGTGGCATCAAATGAAACAACATCACCAAATTCTTTGTATGCTTCTACACTCCAAGCATCTCGCCCAAAATACATTTTTCAACTGCCCATCTTTATCTATGTCCACCTTGAAATAAAAGTTAGAATTCTCTTTGCTCTTCCTAGAAAAATAATTCCACATAGCTTGTGCATCTCCATCCCCAAGTCTTAGTTTCCTTAGTTCTTGAACTGCATTTCTTATATCCCTCTCACTACAACCGACATTAGCAATTCCTCCATGCTCGTTTGACACAGATTGAAAGGTTTTAGCAGCCTTAATCCACGATTGATCATTGTTTAGTATCCTATGTTTAACATGTGGACTAATAAACCCTGTGACAACGATAATGTCGAGAATTCTCAACATTAATAGGATGATTGTGCTTAACAAAGAATTGAGATACCTCCCATTTGTCGCCGTTATTCAATCTTGCAAAAGAATCTGAAGCTAAGCACCCACAGAATGACGTCTTTCTAGGTCTTGCAGGTTTGAAAGATCTGGATTTGAACTTTCCTTGTCGATTACTGACTATAAGTGACACTTCTAAGAATTCCATGAGTATTCTTTCGTTGGGTTTTCTTCCTCATAGCAAAACCCAATGATTTTGCATATTTTTTATATGCTTCAGCTACCTCAAGAGGTGTATCAAAAATCTTACCTATGCAAATTTCGGGATTGTTATCGTATTCCTCGTCCTCATACCCTGCTGTTGATGGGTGAAAACTACTCCTGCAGAATTTGATAATTTGGGGTGTGGATGAGGAATGAATCTAAACCTTCAACAAATGCCTTTGCGCGGTGAGTGCTTGTAGATTCGAGAGATCAATCTGTGCAAGTCCGGCCTAAACCAAGAAATGGCCGTTCCGGACTTGTTTCGGTCACAAAGTGAAGGAGATGGGGTTGATCTTAGGGAGGAAGCGAAGAAGGTGTTGAGATTGTGAAGGTGTTGGCTTGCTATGACTTGTGACAGAGAAGATGGTTGAATATGACGGTATCAACACTTGGTTTTAAATCATTTGAACTTGTGTTGTTCTGTCTCAGTATATTCCTTGTTGTTGGAAAATAGGGCGGAGAACCTATTTATACAAGTCATTGAGCCTCATTCACGTTTCTCGTGGGAAGTGGAGGTAGTGGAATGATGGAGTAGTGGAGTTGTGTGTCGGTAATACACGACCAGTCTTGCCCACTTTTCTGTTCATCTCTAACCGTCCATGACTCCCTAACACGTTCTTGTGATGGCGCGTTGCACGCTGCACAGCATTTGTAAACCGCGGACCAATACCCCGATAAGTATCCCCGGTTTGTGACATGATTGATGTGCGGAATGTGGATTGTGGATCCACGAAAGATAGCATGTAATCTTGAATTGAATAACTGCGTTATTCGGAAAGTCGATACTTGTGCGTATCGTGTGTATTTTATCGAGTCTTGCATTACGGTGTGGTAAAGTGATGTGTAATGACTGCTCACTAACCAAATAACTCTGACCGAGGGTTGTATAACCAAGCTGGTGAAGTCGGACGGATGAGATGATGATTGAGACACTCATCTGCGGCCAGTTGATGAAATTAGGGTTTTTAAAGAGGTGCGCAAGCATCACTCTTGACTTAGTCGAAACCAAGCATGGGAAGGATTTAGGAGAGGACCGACCATACATGCGTGTTGACGGCATGATGGTGTAGGCGCCTGTATTCCGTTCCCTCATGAGAGCGCGATCTGGGCCACTCAATTTGACCGTCAAAGGGGAGTGGTCGAGATTGATTTTGCGACGGAAGTTTGATACCGCAAGCCGCGCGCCATACTCCTATCGGCGCATTTTCCAAGACGACCTAGCTTGGTCGGTCTTGGCCGGTTGGTTTGGCGTGAAGACGGTAGGCTGACGTTCATGCCTATGTCTTACCGTCTCATGAAACGTGATCTAAGCCACCCAATTCGTCAGGTGAAGTTGAGTGGTCGAGATTGGTTTGCGGCGAAATCTCTTACCGCAAAGGAATTGGTAACCGCGTGTCATCCCAAGTTTGGGCGCGCGCCCCAAGACGACCCATCTTGGTCGGTCTTGGTCGATCATACCACCGTGTAGGTGGTAGGTTGGTGTTCACACCTATACACGATTATCCCATGAAAACGTGATCTAAGCCATCCAAATCATCCGGTGAAGTTGAGCGGTCGAGATCGGTTTAGGATTTGGGAGTGTAACCGCACGAGTTTGGGCGTGCGTTTTGGGTTGGCCGGGCATGGTATGCCTTGGCCGGCCGCATGAAGGAGGTAGATGGGCCCACGGTGGTCATCTTTGGTATGACCGGCCTTGGTTAATCAATCTGTGACCCTCCATTCGTGGGAGGAGAAGATGGACGCGCGTGATGACTTGAAACCCTAATTTTGGCTTTCAAAGCCGCGCGACCATGCTCTTTTGGGCGGACGGTTTTGTTGTAACCAACCACGGTTGGCTTTGACCCGATTGGCCAAGTGTGTAGGCGGTCACATGGTGATTGTGTCGACATGCTCCGGGCCCTTTGAGTCTACATCTACACCCTCCATCTATACCTGCGAAGATGGATGGTTGAGACAGTTTTGCGGCACATGTAATATCCGCAAACCCTAATTAGGGTTTTAAAGTCCATAATGCTTGGTATGGACGGTTTCTTTGGCAAGCAAAGGCCAATGGTCGACCATGCGGGTTGGCGTGTGTATTCCATACACTGCTTGGGGCGATGGAATTGATCCGTGGTCATCCAATCATGCTTGTGGAGTTGGATGGCTGCGATCGAGATCATATTTGGCAAGCTAAGGCCGTGTGTATTCCATACACTGCTTAGGGGTGATGGAATTGATCGTGGTCATCCAATCATGCTTGTGGAGTTGGATGGCTGCGATCGAATCATATCCGGCAAGCTAAGGCCGTGGGTATTCCATACCATGCTTAGGGTGATGGAATTGATCTGTGGTCACCCAATCATGCTTATGGAGTTGGATGGCTGCAATCAGATCATATCCAGGAGACCGATACTGATCAAGTCCAGGATGCTCAATCGGGCTAATATAACACACCGAGAGGGCTCAATCGGGCTAATATAAAACACCGAGAGGGCTCGGGCTAATATAACACACCGAGCATCGGCTTTGTACGGGTATTTCGTACATGGTTTCATTATAGTGCTTGGAGGTTCGTGTTACTCTCTATATATGAGTAACACTCGGTCTCATGCCAAGACCGATAATGATTCATTATAGTGCTTGGAGGTTCATGTTACTCTATAAGAGTAACACTCGGTCGTCATGCCACTGCGATAATGAGTACGGAAATACAAGGCTGATATGAAATTCACAAGAAGGGATTGTTGCTACATGATCCATTCTTGGTGAATTAAGTGAGGGAATATCCAACACTTATAAATGGCTTTATCTTTTACAAGATGTCGGCGCATGATTTTTAAGTTTTTACAAATCTAACCTTGAATGAAAATCCACCATCAACATTAAGTCCCCTGCCTAGCACATAATGGTTACACTATTGTGTGGTAGGCATGAGATGGTGACGATTAAAAATAAAACTTATGAGACAAAGTTAGATGTTACCGGGAGAGGCGGGGTCGTCCCGTCCCCGAGCATGTCACGTTCAAGAAACGTCCGGGAAAGTGTTCCCCTAGCATGATGTCGGTCTTGCTGCTTCGATCGACCTTGCGATGGCTTGCCGGTCGAGGGCTATTGCGCTGCTTCGTTCAATCGTGGGGATGTGCCTAATCGGCGATTTATTGCGCATGCTTCGTTCGTGGGGTTTCTGCGCTGCTTGATCGAACGTGGGCTTGTTGTGTCTGCTTCGGTTGAAAGTGGGTCCACAGTGTACATGCTTCAAACGTCGGCCATGTGCTTTGAAACCGGCCTTCTTTGTGTGCGCCGGACTTGAGACTTGAGCAATACCGGTCTTGAAACTTATCTGGATGAAATCAATACCGAGACATACTTGAACGATGTTTGGACCGGTCATTGTGTGCTCCGATGTGAGTTGTGTCTTGCCGTGTGTGACTACACTTCTCATGTGCTTTCATAGAAGTTCTAACTCCTGTCTTTGTCTTTTATTTCATTGCGGTAGAAAGAAAAGAACTCCGTTGATATATCTTGAAGATAATCTTTGGTGGAAGTGTTGTGACTTCAAATACATGCCGAACATTGATGATGAGTTGTTCACTTTGCGCTCTCTACTATATGAAAATATTCGTTCCACGGGATAACCCTCCTCCTATCGACTTGGGTTTTTCATGCTCTGCTGGATCCTCATGAAGGATGAATGAGGCATACGTTGAGCAATGAGTACATCAAAGACAACTTGACCGGAGCGCAGATTATTGGTGTAGCTTGAGTGTTGAAACGACTCGAGAGGATGTTAAAGTGGCTTCTGGTGCGAACGTTGAGGTAGATCTGGAGAGAGTGTTGAAGCGAGGATTACGAAGTGAACGGGGGTCCGGAGAGAGCATTGAGGCGGCTCTTGGATAGACCATTGAAGCGGCCTGCTGGAGGAAGCGTTGAAGCGGAGCGGCTCTTGATTCGATTTACCCTTGCGAATTCCATGCTTCTTGGTGACCATCTTTCTCGTGTTGAAGAAGTCTTTGGCGAAGGTGAAGGAACTTCGTCTTGAGCCTCGGTCCCCAAGCGTGGTTTACATGGTTTGTTCGTAGTAAATCTGTTGACACAGGGAGGATCATTGTGAGGATCAATCCCAGTGTAGGAATCTCCATGACAGGACCGTTCAATCGATGTCGCTCATTTGATCGAGGTCCACGTAGGTCCGCGCGGCTGAAATACCTCTTTCGAGTTGCGGCCATATCCGTTTGAGTCTTAGCAAGAACTTCTGCTTCTCCATCAAGTCCGAAATGGTAATGGATGGTGGTCCTCCTCTCGTCCCTCCGGCTCCTCATCTGATGCGGGAGTGAAAGTTGTTGCTCACGGTGACTCTTTTGGAGGCGTTACGCTTGAGGAGTTATTGGGATTTGCGGCTGCTCGACTGCGAGTGACGGGAGGTGTTACACTTGTTGGAATATCTCTGCTTTCTGGCTGCACCGGTGGTAGAAGTGACAGCTGCATAAGGTGTATTGACCACGGTAGCTCCGAAATTATAGGACGGAGCCCTTTCGTATCTTGTGTTACTCGCCAGGAAGAAGAGGTTGAAAAGTTGCCTAAGGAGGCGAAGGTGGCAGCGGGTTGTACTTCAAAGGATGAAAGTCTCTCTTGCCCGAAAGAAGGATGAGTTCTTTGTTGAAGGACTTCCCTTGAAAGATTGTAGCTACCGACTTGTTTTTCCTTTTAGATTTTTTTTTTTTTTTTTTTTTTGAGTTATATTGAGGATTTTCTTCGACTTAGGTCTTGAATAGGTAATTGAATTGGCTTATTTTGAGATAGTTTTGTGAAAAAACATTTTGAAAGAGATTATGTTAAATGAGGTTTGCATCTTGGTCATGAATGATTGCACATATATGAAGTTGCAAATGTTATGTAAAAGGGAGTACGAATGGAAACAAACATGGCGTTTGATCGCATTTGAGCCTCTTTCTCCACGTGCGGGATGCTAAGTCCCGGTGAATTCTAAACTATCTTTCTTGTAAAGTTGTTGAGTAAAACTTACTTGCCTTTTGAAGCCTCACCATATCTCGGGCCAGGAGTAGCCTCTCTAAGAAAATCCTCGCAAGCTATCTCTCGAGGCAGAGCTTCTCTGAACAATGCGCTTCAAAGCGTTGCATTCGGTGGGGTGATGAAGGAACCGATGGTAATGACAGTACCTCGGATCCATTACTTGTTGATCGGTAGGTGGGCGCCGTCAGGGGGTAGCTTCAACTCTCCATTTCGCACCCACGTCTCTAGTAGCTCGGGATCTTCTTCAGGAAGGGGAAATGTAAGTACCTTGAGTCTAGCTTTTCTGCGTTAGCGGGCGTTGCAATGTCTCTCCGTGGCCTTGATGTGGAATAGGAGATGAAGTTGTAAGACTTGCGGATGTCATCATATCGTGGATCGCTTGCCTAGGCGAGTGATGTGGAAGGTGTCGTAATGTCAGCTGCAGGAGTGATCGAATTGAACGTTCCCATCCCTCGTACTCACGCGTTCCTTGATTGATCTCTCCTTCCTCAAGCATTTCTTCACTCGGTTGAAAGGTTGATGCGGGTCGAACGGTCTTAGGGCTTCGGCGGGTTTTGAGATATAAATCTTCTAACACGGTTCCATAGGCTGCAGGCTCCCTTTCTTTATACGCGAGACATTGTAGTGCTCGGACAAGTCTCTTCTCCCGTGGAGTCGTCTCGGATTCTCATCGTCGATTGGACCTGTTTGTTCATCTTTCACGAGTCCCTGCGATTACGCGCTCTTTTGTTTCTCCCACAGTAAAGGTGTGATCCACGGCTAAGGATTCACCGTTTCTTGCGGAGTGGATGCATCCTTCTTGTAATTGTCTTTGCTATGTCATTCAAAAGGCGAAATGTCTCGCTCTGCCTCCTGGTGATACCGAAGCTTGATTTGCCAAGACATCCTCCGGCATTCAGCTATGCTTCCCATGATATACGAACCTTTGTAGTTTAGGATACATTGCGAGATGGAAACCGAAAAATTGAGGATTCAATTTTATGCAACCGATAGATCAATCTCCCCTTTGTGGTCGCCAATTGTTGATGGGTGAAAACTACTCTGCAGAATTTGATAATTTGGGGTGTGGATGAGGAATGAATCTAAACCTTCAACAAATGCCTTTGCGCGGTGAGTGCTTGTAGATTCGAGAGATCAATGCGTGCAAGTCCGGCCTAAACCAAGAAATGGCCGTTCCGGACTTGTTTCGGTCACAAAGTGAAGGAGATGGGGTTGATCTTAGGGAGGAAGCGAAGAAGGTGTTGAGATTGTGAAGGTGTTGGCTTGCTATGACTTGTGTGAGAAGATGGTTGAATATGACGGTATCAACACTTGGTTTACGTCGGATTGAACTTGTGTTGTTACGTCTCCGTATATTCCTTGTTGTTGGAAAATAGAGGCGGAGAACCTATTTATACAAGTCATTGAGCCTCATTCACGTTTCTCGTGGGAAGTGGAGGTAGTGGAATGATGGAGTAGTGGAGTTGTGTGTCGGTAATACACGACCGGTCTTGCCCACTTTTCTGTTCATCTCTAACCGTCCATGACTCCCTAACACGTTCTTGTGATGGCGCGTTGCCTGTTGCACGTATTATGTAAACCGCCAGACCAATACCCCGATAAGTATCCCCAGTTTGTGACATGATTGATGTCGGAATGTGGATTGTGGATCCACGAAAGATAGCATGTAATGCTGAATTGAATAAGCTGCGTTATTCGGAAAGTCGATACTTGTGCGGTATCGTGTGTATTTTATGCGAGTCTTGCATTACGGTGTGGTAAAGTGATGTGTAATGACTGCTCACTAACCAAATAACTCGACCAGGGTTGTATAACCAAGTTTGGTGAAGTCGGACGGATGAGATGATGATTGAGACACTCATCTGCGGTAGTTGATGAAATTAGGGTTTTTAAAGAGGTGCGCAAGCATCACTCTTGACTTAGTCGAAACCAAGCATGGGAAGGATTTTGGAGAGGACCAGACCATACATGCGTGTTGACGGCATGATGGTGTAGCGCGCTGTATTCCGTTCCCTCATGAGAGCGCGATCACGGGCCACTCAATTTGACCGTCAAGGGGAGTGGTCGAGATTGATTTTGCGACGGAAGTTTGATACCGCAAGAAGCCGCGCCATACTCCTTTAGGCGCATTTTCCAAGACGACCTAGCTTGGTCGGTCTTGGCCGGTTGGTTTGGCGTGAAGACGGTGGTGACGTTCATGCCTATGTCTTACCGTCTCATGAAACGTGATCTAAGCCACCCAATTCGTCAGGTGAAGTTGAGTGGTCGAGATTGGTTTGCGAGAAATCTCTTACGCAAAGGAATTGGTAACCGCGTGTCATCCCAAGTTTGGGCGCGCGCCCCAAGACGACCCATCTTGGTCGGTCTTGGTCGATCATACCACCGTGTAGGTGGTAGGTTGGTGTTCACACCTATGCACGATTATCCCATGAAAACGTGATCTAAGCCATCCAAATCATCGGTGAAGTTGAGCGGTCGAGATCGGTTTAGGATTTGGGAGTGTAACCGCACGAGTTTGGGCGTGCGTTTTGGGTTGGCCGGGCATGGTATGCCTTGGCCGACCGCAAGAAGGAGGTAGATGGGCCCACGGTGGTCATCTTTGGTATGACCGGCCTTGGTTAACCAATCTGTGACCCTCCATTCGTACCGGAGAAGATGGACGCGCGTGATGACTTGAAACCCTAATTTTGGCTTTCAAAGCCGCGCGACCATGCTCTTTTGGGCGGACGGTTTTGTTGTAACCAACCACGGTTGGCTTTGACCGATTGGCCAAGTGTGTAGGCGGTCACATGGTGATTGTGTCGACATGCTCCGGGCCCTTTGAGTCTACATCTACACCCTCCATCTATACTGCGAAGATGGATGGTTGAGGCCGTTTTGCGGCACATGTAATATCGCAAACCCTAATTTAGGGTTTTCCGTCCATAATGCTTGGTATGGACGGTTTCTTGGCAAGCAAAGGCCAATGGTCGACCATGCGGGTTGGTAGTGTGTATTCCATACACCAGGGGCGATGGAATTGATCGTGGTCATCAATCATGCTTGTGGAGTTGGATGACTGCGATCAGATCATATTTGGCAAGCTAAGGCCGTGTGTATTCCATACATGCTTGGGGGTGATGGAATTGATCTGTGGTCATCCAATCATGCTTGTGGAGTTGGATAGCTGCGATCGAATCATATCACGGCAAGCTAAGGCCGTGGGTATTCCATACCATGCTTAGGGTGATGGAATTGATCTGTGGTCACCCAATCATGCTTATGGAGTTGGATATTGCAATCGAGATCATATCCCAGGAGGTGATCTGATCAAGTCCGGATGCTCAATCGGGCTAATATAACACAGAGAGGGGCTCAATCGGGCTAATATAAAACACCGAGAGGGCTCGGGCTAATATAACACACCGAGCATCGGCACTGTACGGGTATTTCGTACATGGTTTCATTATAGTGCTTGGAGGTTCGTGTTACTCTATATATGAGTAACACTCGGTCTCATGCCACTGCGATAATGATTCATTATAGTGCTTGGAGGTTCATGTTACTCTATAAGAGTAACACTCGGTCGTCATGCCACAACGATAATGAGTACGAAATACAAAGGCGATATGAAATTCACAAGAAGGGATTGTTGCTACATGATCCATTCTTGGTGAATTAAGTGAGGGAATATCAACACTTATAAATGGCTTTATCTTTTACAAGATGTCGCGCATGATTTTTCTGGTTTTTTACAAATCTAACCTTGAATGAAAATCCACCATCAACAACTGCATCATCCTCATTACTCTCATCGATCTCGTCTGCATTATAATCAGCATCCTCATCATCATCCTCATACAAATCAGTAATGTCATCGACATTTACTTCTCCATTTTTGATAACCATCTATGAACAACCGTAAATTAAGACAAATTAGATCTTGTTGTTTTCCTTCTTAAAAGGATAAGAAGGAACACAAAGTTTTAGGACAATTGTAAAACCAATATCCACAAGAATTTAACGAATCAAGTTAAAATCTCGGATTCAAGGTATGATATGAATCTGCAATTTGTGAAAATTAGGGAAAAAAAAATTTAGATATGACAAACTTACATTATTGTTCGTATTCAATTGGAGAAAAATTAGAGAAATCTGCAAATTGAATTTGCTTTGTAATGAGTTTTTCATTTCTAACTCTAAATATTGAGGAGAAGAAGAAGGTCAATTATTTTCGGGCTATTTGATGTTGTCGATTTGCTTTAATTTGAATTTTGGATAAACGGTTGAGATTTAGATCCACATTCTCTCTCTATAACCTACTCATAGATGACGTGTAAAAATAAAAAACACCACATAGATGCTGCCACGACAGAACGCGTGAAAGCAGCGTGAATTGAGCGCGTTTTCTAGCATTTCCCTTATGATAATGACTAAAATGCTTTTATCCTATTTTTTTATTATTCAATTTTTTAATTTATTTTTTATTTTTCTCTTATTTTTTTCTATTTGTTTTTTTTTTTTAATATTTTTACATTTTTTTCTTCTGACCTTTTACTTATTTTCCAGCTATGAAATAAAAAGTCAGCCGAATCTCAATATATTTTTTAAATGCGAAGAACAAATTGAGGCTCTGCTAGCAAAAAAAAAAAAAAACCTCTTCATATGCATAGAGAACATATTGAGATTCTATTAGGAAAAAAAACAAAAGAAAAAGCCAGACGTATTTAGGTTCGACTATGAAAATAAGCCAACCGAACCTGGATTCGGATAGGATAAAATCAATTTAATTAGTCGAAGAACATATTTTATTTAAGTTTGATAAGGAAATATAGAAAGATCATAGCCGAACCCAATATAAAAAAATAACTAATTAATAAGAGTAACACACAATAAAGATAAAATACTTAGGAAAATAACTTAATTTAAATAAGTAAAGGAGAACCTAGTCATTTCCTAACATCATAACATCCCTTATCAACATAAAATGGATAAATAAATCATTTAAAAGGCCCCTAAAAAATAAACCGGTCCCAAAAAATCATTCAGTTTATTAAAGTAAAAAAAAAAGATATTAGAACATGATCAAACAGGCCCAACTGTATAGCCCATTACATCTTCCCAATTTGAAATTAGATCTCCAAAAGAAACGAGGTTGAACCAGTTGAAAAGAGAGCCTCATTGGAAAATTAATTGTTTCAGCTCATTGATTATATGGTCTCATTTTATCTGCTTCCTTCCTTTGCCATTACTCATCTATTCTTCTCAAACCACACCACATAACTACAAATGGGATGAGCAACCATGTCTTCTTCTCAAGTGCGAAGTTAGTTCGCCATTGCCCTTGAATCTATGCTTTGTGAGTTCAAGAAGTGCTCATTTTGGATATGAAGTAGTCCCACATGAACCTGGAGAAGATGAAATGGAGTAATAGATGATTAATATTTTCCTCATTTGTTGTACACAAGTACCAATTTACTTCTATAGTATTACAACCTTTCTTGTTCAGGTTATCTATTGTGGATAGAGCATTTTGTACCACAAATTACCGTTTGTGTTACATTCTTCCTCCAAACATACTTGGAATTGTAAGTTGGGATATGCCTCCCTTGCTTCATGAGTCATGAGTCCCCTTGTTTGAAAAAGTAATCTGTGTTTGTGTGGCATGTTAATGTATCCTCAAGTACCTCAACACTCCTCAGTATTGGAGAGTGTAAACTCACCAATTTCAACAGCTGAAGGTTGTTTTTTGAGCATATATCAAGTTTTATTGCATATTTAGATTTTCGAAATAAAAAAAAAAATTGTATCAGTGTTCGTAGTGATATTTATTTGAATTCATGGAAGTGCATGTAATCTCCTATAACAAATAGGATATGGACTAAAAATTTTCATATCACCGAAATTCTATCTGAACAATATTTATAAAATTTGCGATGTAACTTAAAATGTTTAAATTTTACTCAGAATTTGTCATGTCTTCTAAAATCTCGCATGATGCTAAATTTTATAAATAGCCCGAAAAATTTATATATATCCGTTTGTGCAGAATATATGTTGACCCACAAAATAAATTTTGCATAGGAAACCAAATTATAGTTGCTTACTACCTCTATATGGGCCTTGTTTTCTATTTTTTTTTGGCGATTAAGCTTGGGTTTTAAAAGGGATCCCAAAACCACTACAGAGAACTAATACATACGGAAACAAATACAAAAAAAAATTATGCAATATGTCTCACATATGCTTTTCCATTCTATCTTGAAAATGATTTTCTTGAGTCTTGGCGAAGGAACTAGAAATGATCTCAAAAAAACTCTACAGTAGGATGTAGATTTGCAAGGTGTCAGCAATGACTCTGTTTGTTTCACGGTAAATATGCTTGATGCAGAAAGAATCCAATTGAGAGATCTTCGATCTTATAGCTCTAACAATATGAAGACTTGTCCATGGCGGTTTAGTCCGGTGGTTGATGATGTCCACAACCGTCTTCGAGTCGGTTCCACACTCTATTCTTCTGAGATTAGAGTTTAAGGCTAAACTTAGACCCAAGTCTAAACCTTGTAGCTCATGTATGGTGATTGTAGATGGTATTGTACTACCCGTGGCGGCAGATATCACTTCTCCCTCGCTGTTACGGATGATAGCTCCATAGCCAGCAGTGTGATTTCTAAGAGAACCATCTGAATTAATAATGACGTAATTCTTTTGTGGTTTCTCCCAACAACATGTTATAGTACTCGGGACACTATAAGAAATATTAAGGTCCCATCTATTCAAAAAATCCCTGTTGTATGCATAGTCTAGGACTGAAGTATTTAAAGCCGAAACTTTAATACGTACCTCCACCTGAATAGTATGTAAGATTTGAGTAGCACTTCTTGTTGTTGACTGAAATATCCTCTTGTTTCTTTCACACCAAATATGATACAGAAAAGCATTAAAGCATAGCCTTTTAATGTCTCCTATGATGTCTCGCCCGATAAAGTGAGTAACACACCATCGAATCTCCTGCTCCATTGGTAAAATGTTTCTACTGTATCCAAGACGGATGAGAATATGCTTCCATATGAAAGAGGAGTAATCACAGTCAAAGAATAAATGGGCAGTAGTTTCATCCCAACCACCACACAAGACACATTTTGAGTCCGAAATAAGACCCAAGCTATATAGCTTTACCTTTGTGTTGATAGACCCACGAAGTATAAGCCAGGAGATAAAGCTATGTCGCGGGACACGCTTTGGAAACCAACACAAACTGCTCCAAGGTACCTTTATCTTTTTGGGTCGAAGAGCTGAATAGGTGTCTTTGAGAGTAAAAAATCCTTTTGAATTTGGCTTCCAAACAACAACGTCATCATTCAAATCAGTCGATACATTATCAACACTGCTCGTAATTTCTGGTATATGAACAGCTAAGTGATGCGGGAAGTACCATCCATCAGAAGTAATACATGAACTGACCTTGGCACCATAGTGAAGAATCGAATCATACCTGAACACAATGGGAAATTTAGCCGACAAGACCCCCAACGGATGCCAACAATCTGTCCAGAAATTTGTTGATTTTCCGTTTCCTATTACCGTAAAAACAAATGGCCGTGCATCTTCTCGATGTTTGAGGATGTTCTTCCAACACCACGAACAGTTCCGAGGTATACTCATTGTCCAAAAATCCTTGTTTTTGATCAAGTTTTCCTTAACCCAAATAACCCATAAGCTCTGTTGATTGCTTACTATATTCCAAATGTGTCTCAGATTCGAAGCCTTACCATTGATCTCTAAATTCCTTATGGATAATCCTCCTTCAGAAAAAGGAAAGCAAAGGTCGAGCAATTTAACTTTGTTCTTCCTCGGGTTAAGATCAGTTCCAGACCATAAAAAGGTGTTGACCAAATGGTTCAGCTCTTTGTAAAACCTCTTAGGAAGCACGAAACAAGAAGTGATATATACTGTCATACTGCTTAAAACGACTCTTATTAGACAGAGACGGCCGGCATATGATAAATTTCTTCCTTTCCAAGAAAGTGTGCGAATCGTAACTTTGGAGAGAATTGGAAGACAATCATTGTAAGACAAGTTAGATGAAATAAGAGGCATACCAAGATATCGAACTGGTAAGGAAGCAACCTCAAACTTTAAAATATTGCTGATCTCTATTTTAGTGCCATCATCTAGCCCCGAACAGAATAAGGAGCTTTTAGAAAAATTTACTTCTAATCCTGTGCAATTCTTAAAGTCTGTTAGAGCATCCGAAATAGCCGTCGCAGAAGAAACATCTCCGTTAAAGAAAGCTAAAAGATCGTCAGCAAAACAAAGATGGGTGATTACTGGATCCTTACACTTGGGGTGTAGTAGAAGAGACCTTAACTGAACCTTACGTAGAAGAATTTTGTTAAGAACCTCCATGAGAATCACAAAGAGATACGGAGACATAGGGCATCCTTGTCTAATTCCTCGAGTAGCTTTGAAGTAGCCTTTTGGGGAGCCATTAACTATCACTGAGAAGGTAGCAGAAGTAATGCATACTCGAATCCATTCTACAAATTTAATAGGAAACCTCATCTTCCCAAGAACCGTAAGGATAGCCTGCCAACTAACTGTATCAAAAGCTTTCCTTAAATCAATCTTAGCTGTACATCTTGGAGGCCCTTGATCTCGATGATAATCTCGAACCAGCTCATGAGCAAGCATTATATTATCTTGAATAAGGCGGCCTTGTATGAATGCAGACTGGCAGTGATGAACGAGAGGCTTAATTACTTCCTTGATGCGAAGAGTTATTATTTTTGTAATGCACTTATAAAGCACATTACAACAGGATATTGGCCTGTAATCATTCATCGAGGAAGCATTAGTAATTTTTGGCACTAAAGTCACAAAAGTTGCATTTACCTGAGTAAGAAGCTTGGAAGAACAAAAGAAGCTTTGGACCGCTTTTGTGAAGTCATCGCCTACAATAGACCAGCACACTTTGAAGAAGTGGGAAGAGAACCCGTCTGGTCCAGGGGCTCTTTCAGAGCCTATTGTGGACAAAGCATATACCACTTCGTCTCTAGTGACTTCCCTGACTAGCTTCCGAGAGTCCGTCTCAGAAATAACATCCATGAAATCAAGATCATCTAAAAGGGTAACATCAATCAAATCAGGTTCATTGGGTCCGAACATGTTTTGAAAGAAGTTAACACATTCTGATGAAATATCATCAACAGTGTCAATAATATTTCCGTCGGAATTATAAAGGTACATAATCCTGTTTCTAGCTCGGCGTTCCTTGATAGAGTTATGAAAGAAGTTTGTGTTATCATCACCCAAATTCAACCACTGTACTCTAGACTTCTGTCTAAGAGCAGATTCTTCATCTTTTGCTAGACGAGCATAAGTCTGAACCGCTTCTCTCTCATTTTCTATAGTAATTGGACAAGTGGGACTTTGTTGGAGTTGGTTCTGAATATGTATCATATGCTGCCTTGCTTGATGAACATAGACGTGCATTGATTGATCTGTATTCCTTCTCCGAGCCTTTATATAGTTCTTCACATTCTTTAGTCTGGCCGTCACTTTATACATTGGAGTTCCGCGAACTGGTATAGACCAAGCCTGTTTGACCATATCTAAGAAGCCAGGTTCGTCAGTGCAACTATTGAAAAACTTGAAAGGTTTTGGGCCTTGTTTTCTAGAACTATTCGCTCCACCATTTTCATGGCTCTAGATTTATCTAACGTAGGGGTGAACCCAAATCTGCTAATCCGACCAAATCTACATGGTTGGACCTCGGTGCATTCTTAAAATCCATCAAAGAATGGGTTGGTTGTGGATGCAAGTCTGGAAATCCATTGGGGACCCGCACTCTCTAGGTTTTGGATATTTTTAAATTTTATATAAGATATGAGGTAAGTCTATATCCAACATATATTCTACGCGCTTTATCAATCTATAAAGAGTTATAGGTTTACTCGTTCAAATATAACAACATAGATGGTTTGAACTAATTCAATTGTTTTCAGTAGAGATGGCGATGATACAACCCATCTGATTTAATTAATTAAACAAAATCTTCTTTTTATGTGATGATGGTCAAGAGATTTGAGATCTTAATCTTCTACTGATCATCTGCGGTGCACTAAATTTAGGTATTTGAATCAACACCCTTTGTTAACTTATTATGTTCAATTTACGTTAGTTATCTTAACTTAGTTCGGTATTGTTTGTAATTAGAAGTACTGTTTGCTGTTTTCAGGAATATAGTTCCATATCGTTGAATGTTTTACTTTAGTTGTGGGGCGCCATTACATGAATCTTGTTTTAATTTTACAATTTTATGCTATAATAACTTAATAGTACTATTAAACGTCGGTAATCTAAGGTTTAAAATAGTATTTTGTTATTAACTATTTTCCTTTTAAAGAAGACATGAAAGCCGTAAATCCACCCGCATCAAATCTATCCACATGCTATCCGCCTTCATCTAACACCCGTCATTTAGATGGATGAGATGACCTCAAACTCTCGAAACCCTAATGCCATCACTTACTATGGTATATGGCCAAAATCCAGGTTATGACTATGTATAACTCTGTTTAACTATTTTCTTAACAACCTAAAATCAGTTTCATAACTCAAAAAAAATTCCAAGATGCAAAAGCCAGATAGTAGTCCGAAATTAACCATGTAACCCGAAATCTTCGTGCTTAAATAAAAATCGTTCCCAATGCCCAATAAAAATGAGTGATGGCTCAAACGGATGACATGATCCTGGATCAAAATAAATTCCTCGACTTAAAATCTACAATGTGACCCAAAGTATAGCCTCTCACGAAATCCCAAAATTGATCATGTAGACTGAAATTCGCAAAAAATCAACAATTATACCATGGAATATGATTCGTGACTTAAATAAGCAATGTGGCATCAACATGGTGAGTCAGTAACCCAAATATGTCTCATGAACTAAACTTGGCCATGTTACTGAAATTTCCCAAATATTTCCATGAACTAAACTTGGCCATGTTACCGAAACGTTTCCCTTCAACATAGATTTTTCTTAGTGACCCGAGATGTGCCTTTAGGTTTTGATCTTAAATCAAGTATTTGAACCAAATTTAAAATTGTGACATCAGATTTGCTTGAACCAACATCTAAATTTTTATATAATATGATTTTTATTTGAAGCAATTATATAATATGATAGTATTAGAATTATTAATATATAGCTACGTCATGACTTAAAGTTTTACCATTTACCTAAAATCTACGTTGTGCCTGATGTCCATCGAATATCTCACATCCCCAAAATTTGTCCCCAGAATAAGCCAATTGGCCAACATCAACAACGTGAATTTGTATATGGGGAAAAACGATTTGCTGATTTTTTAGGGAATGTAGAGACGACCGTGCGGACGGAGGCTCCTCAACCGAGCAAACAGCCTAACCTCAAACAGATGCACTGCACGAGAGTGCTTTGAGTTCGAGAGATCAATCTGTACGACTCCGGCCTAAACCAAGAAAATGGTCGTTCTAGAGTCAATTCGGTCACAAAGAGGGAAGAGGTTGATCTGTAGGAGGGAATCTTAGAAGTGTGTGAGATCAATGGTGGTCAAGATCGTGGATGTGTTGTGGGTTTGTGCAAGTTTTCTGTGAAATGTTGAATTCGAAAAAGTTCTGGTCGATTGATTGAATTTTTGAGAGTGATTGCTCGGATCAGAATTCTTCTGTTGTTCAATCGTGGATTCAAAGACTTATTTATATTTCCAGAATAGTAAACACATTGATCTCCAGTAAGTGTGACGGTTGCTCGAGTGAAACAGTGGAAAAGGGGGAAATCGTGGTTTAACCAGTTCCAGGTCGTGCGGAGACTTGGTTAATTGTCCACCCGTTACTTTGCTAACTCCCTCAACTGCTTGCACGACTTACTCACATTTCTCATCGTGGATGAACACACGTGCCATAGGCCACCAGACCAAAACCCTAATTAATATCCCCCATGTGACGTGATTGATGTCTCATGAACGTGGAGTTTGCAAAGCAGATGTGTATTTGATTAGTCAGTTGTTGACTTGATTAGACGATGAGTCTAAGTATTGTTGATCGAGCATGATTCTTTGAATGCTCTAGGATTCATGAATTGAACATGTCTTCTGGGACGTATAGTTCTCGAATGAATGATGTTGATAGTCTGAGCAAATATTGATCGTATCATGAATTACTGAATATTGATAGTTGAATAAATATTCGAGCATCTGAGCAAATATTGCTCATTTGATGGATCTTGAATATTGATAGTTGAATCAATATTCGAGCATCTGAGCAAGTATTGCTCATTCGGTGAATTATTAGTAGCATGACCAAATAAAATATTAATTAAGATATTGGTAGTTGGATCGAATATTGTATAATTAATCCAGATGTTGATTTCTGGATCAACATAAAATATTAGTGTTTGAACTTACAGAGCATTTGTTCGAAACCCTAATTTTGATCAATTGCTGATTTACTGAAAGTAAGTCACTGAGTGAGGGATCGTCTACATGGGATGATGGCCGACCATGTAGCGCCCAAGTGCTCGAGTGAGCATGCACCAAAGTCCTTTGTTGACCAGTTGGTGAAAGAATTCTCAAATGCTGGTTTAATCATTTATTAAAATAGTGCTCGTGTAAACGTTAGGTAGTAAAACCTAATTATGGAGAGACGAGGAACCTACCAAGGGGTCATGGGACCGACCCTTGGTGGTCTTGGGACCAGCTGATGGTTGATTAAGAAAATCCCAAGTTGGTTGGAGAAAGTTTGGACCTAATATGAACAGTTGAGAGATAATTAGGTCAAAATTATTAAAGAGTGTGGGACTGGCTCCTTACAAGCCTAAGGGACGACCTTGGTCGGTCAAGGTGGCATGCCCGTGTCACCATACTGCCCGTGTCTCAGTCCTGAGAGTTTTGGTATTTTCTGGTGCGCATTTGAGCAATATTTTGGATTTTCAGAAGAGTTTGATCTTGACTGAAACTCTCAATTTTGCTCGAATGAGCAAGTAGAAATTTTCTCATGCGACCGATATTTTGAGAATACTAAAATAATAATATTTTAATTTTTGAAGTGAGAAGCCTAGTCGGTCATGTGACCATTTGACTTTTTGGCTTTTTCATGGTTTGAGCAATATTTGAGAAAATATTGAAAAATTAGGGTTTTCGCTCAAACGATGGAGTTCCATGAGATGAAGAAAATAATAATATGAGAAAATAAGGGATTGTAAGGTGTGGGACCGGCCACGGCTAGGGCATGGCCGGCCGGCTATGTGTCCCGGTCCCGTGACACCTTTCCCTATTTTTGTTTGATGAAAGTATGGAGAAACTAAGAGTTTCGCTCAAACGAGGGAGTTTGCTCAAATGAAGAAGTCTTCATAAGATGAGGGAAATAATAAATTAAAATAAAATAAAATAACGGAAGAGGGGGACCGGCCGGCCGGTGGGCCCGGTCCCACGTCTCTTGTTTATTTTATTTAATATTATTTTCCTTCATAAGTTCCTCGTTCGTCCATATTTTTGAATGCTCGTTCGTGCGTTCGGGTGCTCGTTCGTGCATTATTGTCAAGTACACTTGCACCATTTTCTCGGGGCTTACTCGGTGATGGCCCAGACGCCCGATTGTTGAATATTTATTACTAATTCATGAAATTCAGCTGGGAATGATTCATGAAACGGAGTAATAAAATGAGTTGAGTATCTATTACTAATCCATGGAATCCAGCTAGGGATTCAGGGAACAGAGTAATGAGATAAAATGGTTATCTATTACTAATCCATGGAATCCAGCTGAGGATCAGCCATGGAACAGAGTAATGAGATAGAATAGATTATTTTCAAGGAATTCAGTTGATGAATGACACGCTAGAATTAAACTATTTGTAGAATCGAGATATGAGATAATTGAAGCATCATACTCGTTACGATGGGGTGTATATATAGTCGGGGAAAACGCAGCATGTGACTTCACGAAGGCGTTAAGATCTCTAACAAACATTAATTATGTCTAGGAACCGCCTAATCATTAAGAAATTCTATACACGGTCTCTCTACGTAGTCAGGGAACAACGAGCAGCGTGACGTCCTGAAGGCGTTAAGCTCTCTAACAAACATTATGTCTAAGATCTACCCAATCATTTTGATTCTATGTAAAGGTGATGATGAAATGTGTGAAGCATCGAACGCTCAGCTGGGAGGCCTTTCGAGAAACATATTCATCATAGCTCTGAGAGGAATGTTCACTTAGTCAGAGATCGTGAAACAGTTCACGGATCATAAAATATGAATCGTCACATACATTCCTGAAGCCGGGTAAAAAACATGTAGTATCATGATTTTACGATTTTAGCCCTTGCAGAAAATCCACCATCAACATTAATTCCCCTGCTTAGTGAGGGACAGTCATGTTCCACAGTACGCACTAGATAGTGATTTTCCAGTAGACGAGATAAGTAGTTGAACTTAGTCGTACAAAGGCATTTTCAGAATCCTTGATTTGCTCCAATGATGTCATGTACGAGCAAATGCCCAGATAAGGATCTTATCAGTATGATAGAATGTCATCTCATGAGTACGGAGAGACGAGGCCTCGCTGATTTCGACGGTCGGACGTCCGGTTTTGGTCGGTTTAGCGTTTATGGGCCCAGACCCAAAAAAGGAAATTCTTGTTTTATTAGATTTTTGGAAATAAAATTGATATAAAATAAAAGGGAAGAAGCCCTAATTATTTTTTTTATTTCTCCTTGATTGACCGACCAGCTCTCTCTCTCCTATCTCACGTCCGTGAGATAAATTTCTTTTTTTTTTTGAAGTCGCCGGCACCGACCGGCACCGACCAGCACCGACTACCGCCAGTGGAATTCCGGCCGGCGCCGACAAGGTACCTGATTTTTTTTTTATTGTTCGTTCATGAGTTGTTCTCAAAACAAAATTTCATATGTATACATGCATGTGTAGGTTTTATGAAAAATTTGTTTTTTTAGCAAACAGACATCTCTAACTTAGGAGAGATTTTTTTTTTAATAGACCTGCATCTAACGATAGAATTTTGTTTATGAGTTTTCACAAAAACAAAATTTATTTGGAATATATGTGGACCTTTAAAAATATAGAAAAGACCCATTTGATAAACAAACGCTCGTTCGAGCGATTTTTTTTTTTTTTAATGTTTACGTGAGTTATTAACTCACAATTTTTTTTTTCTTTTAAAATACATGATTTAAAGTTTATGTAAAATCAAATTTTGATTTTTAGCAATTGCTAGAAGTAAACAATTTTTGATAAAATATTGTTTGTATGGATTTTGTGATTTAATAGTGTATGCACGAAAGTGTTCACTCGGTGGGAGTTGCTCACACGGTGAAAATGATGTGAATTGCTCACATGATAGAAATTTCGTGAATTGCTCACAAGAAGAGGGAAATAATAAATTAAATTAAAATAAAATTACGGAAGAGGGGGACCGGCCACGGCGGCATGACCGGTCGGCCGGTGGGCCCGGTCCCATGCCTTTTGTTTATTTTATTTAATATTATTTTCCTTCATAAGTTCCTCGTTCGTCCATATTTTTGAATGCTCGTTCGTGCGTTCGGGTGCTCGTTCGTGCATTATTGTCAAGTACACTTGCACCATTTTCTGGGCTTACTCGGTGATGGCCCGGGCGCTTGGATTGTTGAATATTTATTACTAATTCATGAAATTCATTTGGGAATGATTTATGAAACGGAGTAATAAAATGAGTTGAGTATCTATTACTAATCCATGGAATCCAGCTGGGGATTTAGTGAAAGGAGTAATGAGATAAAATGGTTATCTATTACTAATCCATGGAATCCAGCTGAGGATCAACCATGGAACGGAGTAATGAGATAGAATTGATTATTTTCAAGGAATTCAGTTGATGAATGACACACTAGAATTAAACTATTTACAGAATCGAGATATGAGATAATTGAACCACCATACTCGTTCTGAGGGGGTGTATAGTCAGGGAACAACGAGCAGCGTGAAGTCCTGAAGGCGTTAAGCTCTCTAACAAACATTATTTTTAGGAACCGCCCAATCATTAAGAAATTCTATACACGGTCTCTCTACGTAGTTAGCTAACAACGAGCAACGTGACGTCCTGAAGGCGTTAAGCTTTCTAACAAACATTATGTCTAGGAGCCGCTCAATAATTTTGATTCTATGTGGAGGTGATGATGAAATGTGTGAAGCATCGAACGCTCAGCTGGGAGGCCTTTCGAGAAACATATTCATCATAGCTCTGAGAGGAATGTTCACTCAGTCAGAGATCGTGAAACGGTTCACGGATCATAAAATATGAATCGTCGCATACATTCCTGAAGCCGGGTCAGAAACATACAGTATCATGATTTTACAATTTTAGCCCTTGCTGAAAATCCACCATCAACAGAATTGAAGTTTCTTTTTGTGCCCAAAGATTTCATTTGTTATCGAAAATCTACGTTGTGACAGAATTTATCTAGTGACCAAAACATCGCATTTTTTTTCTTTTGAATACTATTTTTGTGATTTATCATATATAAGGTTTCTCAGAAATTTACTACCTGACCCGACACCTGTATTGCAACCGACAATTTCCATCGTGACCCAAAAATTTTCGAATGCGTTCGCGTATACATTTAATTAAATATTGCTTCAAGCCGTAGTCCAAAGTTTGCAAATGTAACCCTAAATTTATCACTTGATCACCCAATTTTTTTACATTATCTAAGATAGGCTTTGTTCTGTAATCCTTACAACATGAGAAAAATATGCCACCGTGTCTCAAAAATATATGGTATCCTACTCTAGAAAGACATTGTTAACCAATTTGAACCGTAATCTAAAATTTATTACTTGTTCCAAACTATCTAGTCACACGATATTTATAATGGTGAAGATATGAAGATGATTTATGAAGGTTACTGGGAGGTTGAATCTTAGACTTTACGACTTCGATTCTGGGAAAGGGATTTTAAGCCAGAGTTACAGAAAACATCCAGTGCTTTTGTTTGGTCGATATTTCCTTGCTTATGTATAGAGTATTGGAAAGAAAATATTCTAATGGCAATGGGAAGTCGTCTTGGAAGACCTATTTGTGTTGATGAAACAATTTTGAAAAAGGAGGCATGTTTTTATTCTAGTATACTGGTTGAGATTGATTTGGCAAAGGTTATTCCCAATAAAATCTGGGTTGAAACTAAGTATGGTAAATTTGAACAAGCAGTTCAGTTTAATAGAATACCAAAATTCTGTCATCACTGTAATACAATTGGGCATTATGTAGCTGAATGTCGTATTAAGAGAAAAGAACAATCTAGAAAGGAGAACATTCAATCAAACCCTCAGCAGCAATGGAGATATACTCCTAAAAAAACTCAGAATCAAACTTCATTGGGATTTGATATTTGCTCTAATTCACAATAAATTGTGGAATCTGTTTCAAAAGTGGATGAAGCTGCTAACAATATTACACCACTTAATGTATCTACTGAGGAGAAGAGTAGTGGTTTTACAGGTATTTTGGAGTCACCTCAAGAATTTCCAAATTTATCAGTGGCTAAATTACTTGATGTAAGTACTAGCATTCCTTCCTTAACTTCTAATGTGGGTGTGATTCAAGCATCACCAGTTGAATTGGATGAAGTGGTTTCAGCTCAAGTTTTAACAAATATTCAGAATGAAGTTGGAGGAAATGAAGATTGGAAAGAAGTTTCAGGTAAAGCTCCCAAAGGAAGAAAGTTAAATACTCAAGGGGATGGAGATAAGAATTTTGGTTCTCCTAGTAAGTTTAATACTTTAATTGAGGTGGCAGAAAAACATGAGTCTTTTTCAAGAATAGTTGCAAAACCTAGTAAAGGAAAGTTGGTAAAAGGGATACAAATGTTACTACAAGAAAACGAGCAAACAATTCAGTAAAGATAAATTCAGTGGTGGGGAGTTCTAGTAATTCCCAAATCTCTCAATCTCAATGAGAGTAATGTATTGGAATATCAGAGGTTTGAGGAGAACTCAAGCCAAGGATAAACTAAAAAGTTTAGTGAATAATTTCAGTCCTTCTTTGCTTTGGATTGCTGAACCAAAAGTAAGAGTTTCTAGTAGTATTTTGAGACAAATAAAGTTACCAAGTATGTACCAGATGATAATTCATAATTCTAGTAACAAACAAAAGGGTAATATATGGCTATTTTGGCATTCTTCATTATCTACTCCTTCAGTAATTTCCACTACAAGACAAGCAATAACAATTCAAGTGGGTGATGTACTGGTTACAGGTATTCATGCTTCTTGCCTTACTATAGATAGAAGATCATTTTGGGAAGACCTAAATGAAGTTAGTGAATTGAAGTTACCATGGTTGGTGATAGGGGACTTTAATGTGGTTCTCACTTATGAAGAGAAAAAAGATGGTAGAGCTCTTTTAAGAATTTCAATGCAAGAATTCAGAAATTGTCTTGAATCTTGTAATTTAGTACAAGCACCTAAGTCTGGTATTCAATTTTCTTGGTGCAACAATAGAGTGGGTAAGAAAAGAATTTTGTGTGATTTGGATAAGGCTTTTTTCAATTTACAATGGTTGGAGAAATTTGAAGGATTGAGCTACAAAGTGAATGTTAGAGGAACATCAGATCATGGTGCACTGTTGGGTGGTGTAGTTAATATTGAAAAACCAAAAAAATATTCCTTTAAAATATCAATCTGTGTGGACAACTCATCCAGAATTTCTAAAAGTTATTCAAGAATCATGGGTAGAAGAATGTAATGGAAATCCAGCTTTCAGTTTTATTTACAAGCTCAAAAGACTGAAAGATATTTTGAAGAAATAGAATTGGGAAGTGCTTGGGGATCTCAGAATCAAAGTAAAAACTACAGAATAGAAGGTTTTAGCTGCTACCTTGGAGTCAGATGATGATCCTGAAAATATTGAGTTATTAAATAAGCTTGTAATTGCAAGAGGAGAACCTGATTTAGCATCTCAACAATATAATGAACTATTGAGAGTGAAATCAAGAATTCAATGGGTTAAGGAAGGTGGAGCTAATACTGCTTTTTTTCACTCATCTATGAGAATAAGAGAAACTTTCAATAATATATCAGAACTAGAAGACACTGAAGGTAATTTGGTAACAGATCAAGATCAAATATCCAATATCTTAGTGTCTCACTACAAGAAGAAATTTGAAAAAAATAATGTGACATTTGATGAGAATTTGTTTGATGCATTTCCTAAAATTTTAACTGAAGAGGATAATTCTTTACTTGATGTTGTTCATTCTCAAGATGAAATTAAAAATGCAGTTTCTGGGATGAATGCAAATAGTGCTCCCGGACCAGATGGATATCCTGGAAGCTTCTACAAATTTTCTTGGGAGGTGATTGGAAAGGAGTTGATTGAGGCTATACAATATTGCTAGAGCAACAGATTTATTCCCAAAGGTTTTAACTCTAACTTTTTGTTTCTTCTTCCAAAAGTTCAAGGGGCCAAGAAAGCAGAACATTTTAGACCAATTAGTCTAGCAAACTTTAATTTCAAAATCATTACTAGAATAATTACATATAGATTTGGTACTTTGATTGGGAAAATGATTTCAGAGCAACAAGGTGCTTTTTTAAAAAGCGAGAAATATACATGAAAAGATTGTATTAGCATCTGAACTAATAAATGAACTTGAGACTAAAAGGAGGGGAGGAAATGTTGGGCTCAAGATTGATATTACTCAAGCATATGACTCCTTAAGCTGGAATTTTTTGTTTGAAGTGATGAGAAAATTTGGTTTCTCAGACGTTGGTATTATGTGGTTAAAGAAGATATTTGAATCTGCTAGGATATCCGTACTTGTAAATGGAGGTCCTTGTGGGTTTTTTGATGTGGGGAGAGGATTGAAACAAGGTGATCCTCTCTCACCAATTCTTTTTGTTCTATCTGAGGAAGTTTTGAGCAGAAACATTACCAAATTGGTGCAACAAGGAAAAATTCAAACAATGGTTTGTATAGGTGGTTGTCAGCCAACTCACTTAATGTTTTCTGATGACATCTTCATATTTTGCAATGGTAATAAGAGGACTCTGGAGAATTTGACAGCTCATTTAATGCAGTACCAAAATAACTCTAGTCAAGAAATCAACAAAGCAAAAAGTAAATGCTTTGTGGGTGGAGTTTCTGAAACAAGAAAAAAAGGAATTGCTGACTTCTTACAGATGGATATTTCAGTATTTCCAGATAAATATTTGGGAGTTATTCTTAATCCTGGAAGATTCAAAACACAACAAGTATGGGGGATGGTTGACATGATGCAAAAAATGCTAACTGGATGGATGGGTAAGCTTTTAGCATTCTCAGCAAGATTGACTTTAGTGAAACATGTGTTATGCAGTATGCCAATCTACAATATGGCTGTGTACAAATGGCCAAAGTCAGTCATTCAAACTTGTGAAAGAATTATCAGAAATTTTTTGTGGTCAGGGGATCCAAATCTGAAGAAGCTAATTACTGTTAAATGGGATGATGTGAATGCACCAGTGGAGGAGGGAGGTTTGGGTCTAATAAGATTGGAAGTCATGAATAAGGCTTTGCTTATGAAACTACTATGGAAGATAGAAAATGTAGATGAAGAATGACCTTATTTATGAGGGCTAAATACAAAGATAAAAATAATGAGTGGATCAAATATTATAAACAATCCTCTATCTGGCCAGGAATAAAATGGGTTATATCTGAAATGGATGAAGGCAGTAGATGGATTGTGGGTGATAGCCAAAGGATATCAGTTTGGAAAGACAAATGGATTAAGGATTATGCATTAATTGATAGGCATGCTGAGGATGACTTCATACTGCAAAATGCTGAGCTTAAAGTAAAAGATCTTATTCAAGATGGTGAATGGCAGATTCCAACTCCTCTACTAGTATATTTTGATGTAAGTGAATTTTCAGTATTACTGGATGGTAAGGATAAAAAGGTGTGGTCTTAGGATATGACAGGTGTTTTTCAGTGGCTAGTGCAGCTCAAATGTTAAGGAAAATATATGCAGCAATGGAATATGGGCAAAGCAAATATGGAGTCCATGTGTTCATCCATATACATCAAGCAATTTATGGAAGGTTTTAAGAGGTGCATGTGCAACAGAGGAAGCAGTCAGGAAAAAAGGATTCTCAACAGTATCTAAGTGTTACATCTGTGGCAATAATCAAGACACTATGGATCATGTGCTTTGGCATTGTACTTTTAGTGCACAAATATGGCATTGGCTAAGTGGAGTATTTCACTGCATAACTCCAAAAATTTTTGAGGATGTAATGTTTGTGGCCAAGGGAAAAAGCTCAGCAATAAAAGAAGTATGGTACAACAGTGCTTTCAACACAATGGTGGAACTCTGGTTCACAAGAAACTCTGTAATCTATGAGGATCTGACTCCTGATGTGGAAAAATTCAAAAAAATAATTATAAGAATTACAATTGAATGCAGTAAAAGAATGAAGGGAGATATGTGGGGGACAATGTATGATTTGCAGGTACTCTTATTCTTTGGCATCTCAGGAGTTAGAACAAAAGCTACAAGAGTGATCCAATGTTTCTTTCATCTGCCAGTATCAAATCAAATATTAATATGTTGTGATGGAGCATCTAAGGGTAATCCAGGGGTGGCAGGTCTGGGATTTGTTGCAAGAAACAATTCAGGTGCTTGTATTGGAGCTGCTTCAGGAGGTTTGGGAATAGCAACAAATTACTTAGCTGAAGTAATGGCTCTCATTGTTGCAGGAGAATGGGCTGTGAGTAATATTTATATAAAGGTATGTTTTCAACTAGATTCAAATGCAGTTAAAGAAGCTTTCTCAAAAAATAAAGTGCCATGGATTGTCAAAAGTAGATGGGAAAGAATAAAGAAGCTAATTCCATCAATTAGTTTGAAGCACTCATACTGAGAAACAAACTTCTCTGCACACAAGATGGCAAAGAAAGGTGTCCTTTTAAACAAGGGAGTGATTCAATACTATGAAGACAAGCCACAATTTATTGGAAGAATGGAGAATGAGGAGGATATATACTTCAGATTTTCTTAAGTACTCATTAGTGCAAATTGTAACTCTTTATGTCTTTCACTTTTTTAGCTTATATTTTGTAATAATGTGCCTTGAAAATATCTCGGCCATTTTTTTGTATATTTTGAAACTATTTGAGTAATAAAATTAATGATTTAGAAAAAAAAATCTAAAATATGCCATGTATATCAAAAATTATTTCGTGCATGTTTCAAAAATTTCCTAGTGATATCCACCCCTTAACCAAAAAAATTTGTCAAGTAATCCAATTTGTTTATGGTTCAAAAAGCACCTAATGAGTCATGAGCAAATATGTCTTGTAAACTAACATTTTAATTAAATTTGCATCCTGGTATAAAACTTCTGATCATACATTACATTACCATCCAAAATCTATCACTTAATCCAATAAGTCAAGTTAGCAAGTTCGTGAATCATACTCGTATAATTTGCGAATCCGTACGTATCATCCGTACATATGGAACCCAAATTTAGTTTTGCGAATTTCCATCCCAAAAGGAATTATTCGCGTATTTATAATTACCGAATCATACATTCCCTATAGTACTTTGTCACGTCATCATTAAATTATCATTCTCTATTATGTTTTTGATTTTTAAAATCTTACTTACACTAATCTGATTTCAATACCACCAACGAGCATGTTGTTTGCTGATTGTAATGCACATATCATATGTATAGTTCATGTAAATTATTAAATAATAATATATCTAAAGAAAAGTTATGTTAAAAAAAAAATTACAGGTTAATATATGCCAAATTCATATCTTTAAAACGGATTATGCACATACATATGTCATTTCGTATTACTGCCGAATCACGAACTATTAACCGGTCTTTCGAATAAATTTGACTATTATGAACACGTATAATACTTATAATACTTGTATGTATCCCGTTATGAACGTTTTCCATACCCCTAATTGCTAACTAGTATGAAGTGCTTCATTATGTGTAGGGAAAATTAGGGGAAGGCAAAAAAAAAAAAAAAACAATTCACACTAGCAGGCCCACGTTTAATTTTGCCTACGGTCGCACCAAAAGTTTAAAAAAAAAATTAAAAACGTGAAAAAAGTCACTAATACCCTCAGCGGTTTCGTACAGTTAGAATAACTCCCATTTATTTCAATTCTACCCGTTACTACTTACTACCATTTCTTCTTCATCTTCATCGGTTCTCTCCTTCTAAGAAATCCTGTTTTTTTTTCTTCATCATCATTCGCAGAAACCAAACCCTAGAATTCAATTTCAAAATCGAAAACCCTAGAAACTACTTACAGATTACAGATTACAGATTAGAAAATCGAAAACCCTAGAAACACAGTTCGTCAAAAATGGATGAAACGCCAAGTAAAACGCGTCTTCAGAAGTCGAAACAGAAGAAAACAAGTATTGAAACTAGCTTTAATCGATGTATTCTTGCTTGTATTGATAGATTTGATTTTTTTCGATTTTAACTTTTGTTCTTGATGTTGAAGACGAAGGAGAAATTGAGTCGAAGAAAAAGAAAAAAAAATGGTGAGATTGGCCCAATTACTTCATCTTGTTTGTGTTTTGATTTTGTTTTTTCCATTTTTGTATCTTTAATTTTAAGTTTTGTTTGTACCGCAGTCGATGATGAACCAGAAGCCGGAAATCCCAAAAAAGAAGAACAAATCTAAGAAGAAAATTGTTTATGGTGAAATTTTCATCCTAAATATGTTTACCCCTAATTTCTTTTGCTCTATAACTTACCCACTCTTTGATTTTAACATCAATTTTACCTGATGATGTTGAAGATGAAAAAGTAGAAAGTGATAGTGACCAACCACTGGTAAAGATGCAAAAGAATACAAAGAAAGATACGGTGGAAAGATTGGAAGTATCTGGTATGCATCCTCACTAACTGATGTGTGATTCTGCATAAAAAAAAAACTGCATAACAAGTTATTTGAGTGCATAATAATTTATGCATACTTTATGAATGATTGCAGAACAGGTTATGCATCTGCAATTGTGAATGCATGACTAGTTCTGCATTATGCATGACAGGTTATGCAACATAAAATCTAGTTATGCATTATGCATGAAAGGTTATACAACATCAAAATAAATGTGCATAACATGTTTTGCAGATGCATGACAGATTATTCTTTCAAAAAAACACTGCATAACACCCATTTTTAAGTGTTACTTTTTCATTTTAATCTATTTAAGTTTTAACATCATTTTTACCTGCTAATGATGATAATCTAGAAGTGGAAAAGGCGGGAACTGATGGTGAACAGCAACAACAGGAGACGAGAACCAACATAAAGCCCGGCGCTGCCAAGAAGAAGAAGAAAGTCTCTGGTATGCATTTACATTCCTTCATGTGTCTGTGATCCATGTTTGAATGACTTGTTATGCAAATGCATGACTTGTTATGCAAATGCATGACTTGTTATGCTTACCAAAATTACTCCATAACCTGATATGAATAACATACTTATTTGTGTGTCAATAAGATCCCGAAGCAACCACCCCATCAAGGAAGTCGCAGAGATTGAAAGATAAGGAATCACCTAGTTCACCTAAGCCTGAAGCAGAAAAGAAAACAAAGAGAGCAAATAAAGATGCACCAAAGGAAATTTTGGATGATGACTCAGATGATTTTGAGAAAGCTGAACCAAAGGAAACTGGTAAGATTTGCTTGTGATTTCTTTTTTGTGTGATATATTATTTCTTTAGTGTGATTGATTTGTTTCAATGTTGATTTGGTCTGTTTCAGTCAAGCAAGCTGTTGATAAGCAAAAGAAAAGAAAAAGATGTGAACCCAAACAATCAAAAGACGTGAAAAGGAAGAAGAAGGAGAAGCAAATTGAAAGATCTGAAAGTGAAGAAGAAGATGAAGAAGAAGAAGAAGAAGAACCTGATCAGCAATGTGTTGTCTATAAACCAGGTGCGTTGAATTCCTGTTATGCATCACTAAATAAAATTATGTTGATCAATACGTCGAGTTTACGAGCCATCTTTAGTGTGATTGATTTGTTTCAATGTTGATTTGGTCTGTTTCAGTCAAGCAAGCTGTTGATAAGCAAAGGAAAAGAAAAAGATGTGAACCCAAACAATCAAAAGACGTGAAAAGGAAGAAGAAGGAGAAGCAAATTGAAAGATCTGAAAGTGAAGAAGAATATGAAGAAGAAGAAGAACCTCGGCAATGTGTTTGTCTATAAACCAGGTGCGTTGAATTCTGTTATGCATCACTAAATAAAATTATGTTGATCATTTACACCTTGCTAGTTTTGTAGTTAATGACTTGTAAATAAAACACATAATGCTTCTTTAAAAAAATGCATAATAGGTTATGCAGACAACTTTGGTGTGCATAACAAGTCATCATAGGTTATGCAACATAATAAATCTGCAAAAAATACATTCTAAAAAGTAGTGCATTATAGGTTATGCAGTCAAAATAGCGTTTCTAACTTAGTAAAATGCAATTTTTTGCTCTTTTATTTATGCGATTAAACCTAAAATCAATCCTGCAACTCGAAAGGTACTTATAGAGCGGGATTTCTAAGGGTAGGTACCTTGTTCACAAAAATAAAGGAAAGAGGTGGTTTTACTCCAACGCAGGCTAGTATGATGAATGTGTGTCCATTTGGGAAATTCTATAACTGGGTATCTACTGCGGACATGGCATTGTTTGATGGTAAGAGCAGCCAGCTAATGGATGAGGTCTTTTTATCATATAACCATGATGATTTAAGTCAGCATTCATTCAAGGTGTCTGAAAACAAGTGTATATCGTCAACGACCGGTGAGCTTCTTTGCTATTTTCCTGATTCCAAGAGTTCAAGGAGATAGAGGAAGAAATATTCTGACTTCAAAGGAAGAGCTAGAGCTGACTCAGTCACTTGCCTTGGTTAAGCAATTCCCACTCAAAACAGCAGTTGGTAAAGTGAGTACAGATCCCAAAGCACGGGTAACAAAGGTTTGGGTAGAGGATATTCAAAGACTGGTGTTGGAAAAACTTGATAAGAAAGGTTGTGAAGAGGAAGTTGTCTGCCTCGTCTACCTCTACATGCTAGTCGTCTTGTTCTTTTGTGGGTCAATGGGAGACAATTTGGACGTCAAATATGTTGGTTTGGTGAAGAATTCGCAAACCATGGACTCTGTATCATTTCCCGATTTGATTCACGATAACCTGATGAACGACATCAAAACTATGAAAGAAAAGAATCTTCAGATCAGGAATTGCCCTGGTTGCACTATATATTCTATTGTGAGTTGGGTTTTTTTTTGTTTACTTAATTCTATTTCAATAAATAAAATCTATAAAATATCTTTTATATTAGTTATTGTTTTTTGCGGCTTTGGTTGGTTGAGAAATCTAACATAGCTGAGTTGGCATCCGACATCAAGGTCGGTGGAAGTGCTACTACACCAAGAGGTGGGAGGTGGGACTTTGCAGCAATGAATAAAGCAATGATCAAGAAGCATATTACAGACTTGCAGGTATTTTTTTATGATCCGTTATAAATTATCAGCATAACATCTTATGCATATGCAATTGTGAATGAATAACCAGTTATGCATTATTTAAAAATGACAAAAGTGTTATGCATGGTTGTGAAATATGAGTGCATAATATGTTATGCAACTCCAATGTTTAATGCATGGTTAGTTATGCATTGTTTAACATATCTTCATCACATGTTATGTTATGCATATAAAAAATGTTGTTATATTAAATATGAGTGCATAACATATTATGAACCTTTCTAAATAGTTGCATAACATCTTATGCATATGCAATTGTGAATGCATAACCAGTTATGCATTATTTAAAAATGACAAAGTGTTATGCAGGGTTGTGAAATATGAGTGCATAATATGTTATGCAGCTACAATGTTTAATGCATGGTTAGTTATGCATTGTTTAAAATATCTGCATCACATGTTATGCATATAATAAATGTTGTTATATTTGTTATGCATTCCCCGATGAGTGTTATTAATCATGTTGCAGTTTCATGAGAACTTTAGAGATGCGTACAGTCCAATGGAGTTCGAACTCTGTGAACCAAGAGAACAAAGAAACAGGAAAACTATATATGAGCTCATCGCAATGGATCTTGAGGTGAACAGGGACAAGTATGAAGATGCATTTCAGGATGCGTTACAGATCATTGAAGAGGAGAAGTTTCCCGATAGTCCTGGAGCAAGGTTGAAGAATGTCAAGAAATGCTAAAAGACATCAAGCAGACTCGGGAGGAATATGAAATGCGGTGGAGGAGACTTCAATTCTCAGTTGTACAGTAAAGTGAAGGAGTTTCTCGTTACATCAGGCGTGAAAGAGGAGGTGCGAGTGGAATCATCAGTTGGCCCTAGCGTCAATGCATCATCAGCTGAGCCAAGCGTCCCATCGAGCCAAAACTTGTCCGGGAATGAGACAATTATTGAAGTGGTATCCTCAACTGAGCCACCTACACAAGAATCATTGCCGCAAGTTATCAGACTTGATAGCCAAGACCAAACGGATAGTCAGGGACTCCAGTCTTCACCTTACAAGTTCATGGACCTGGAAAAAGTTGTTAATCTCTCCAATGACAAAGGAAGCAGACACGCGGAGGAATTGCGAGACAACACCAAATCTGCAACAACTCAAGAAAGAATTGAAGCACAAGAAAAAGAATTCCTTCTTTGGTGATGATGGTCTTTGGAGGAGAATATGGTGATGATGGTCTTTGGAGAAGAAGATGGTGAACATCTTCCAGAAATTGAGAATGTATTTGAAGGGCCCTCATTTAATCTCCATATTTCACAAGGAGAAGTTTGGTCTTTTGGAGGACAACAACATCAAGTCGTTGAAATGCCGGAAAGAGCCGATCGCAACAAAGCTGCAACAACCCACTTGTTGAGATGGCGGAAGAGCAAGTCGCGAGAAAAGTCACAACAACCGAGTTTGTTGAGACGGCCGTTCTTGCACAGATATGGAGACGCCACTGATGCTGAAAACAATGAAGCCGCGAGAGATGGAGAACATTTCACTATCATTGGTACGAAATTATAAAGCAGTTATGTATTTGAATATCCATGAACTGCTTGAAGTTTTTTTTTAATGTCACAATCAACTATGTACTATTTATTATTTTTAATCAACTATATACTATTTATTATGTTGTTGTTTTGCTATTTAATCAACTACTATTTACTTAATTTCAAAATAAATTGGTTATATGTAACACATTTGGTTACATGAATCTGTAGGAAGAAGAACTAGAAGAGGAATTTGTTCCAAAAACAGTCTTTGAAAAGAAGAAAGATGTGAAGAAATACGCCACTAAAAGAAAAGAAAACAAGGCAGAAGAGGATGGGAACCAACCAGGAAGCAAGGTAAGAAGAATAAAGGAAAGGACAGCATGTAATGATAGGACAAACAGTGTACTGCTCAAAGATTGTGAGCTAGGGAAGCAGCAGAAGCAAAAAGACAAGCCCGATGAGAATAAAGTTGAAGAAGAAAACCCTCGTACGTCTACTGCTGGGCCGTTCAGAAAATTACCTCCGCTGGAAACAATGGAATGCTTTCGGGATTACAAGGATACAATAGAACCAGCCTTGATGGAAGTACTGAATACGTAGTTTGAGAATGCCAACAGCCTGTAAGTACATCAAAACTACGTTTATGCTTGTTTAAAAAATCAATGCATATTACAGGTTATGCTTCTTATGAAATAAATGCATAAGAAGTTATGCTTAAAAAAAACCTTCTAAAACAATCCATGCATAACACAAACCTCTAGTTTATGGTTCCGCCGCATGTCACTTGAATAAAACATCTCACTAATTATGTCGCCTGCAGAAATTCGGCTTGGAGTATCAGAGAAGGAGAAGACCCGTACTTGTGGGATATTCGGATTCACGGAGATATAATAAGGCATCTAATGAACAATGAATACCTAGAAGAACAAGTACTATGCTACTACAGTTATAGGTTGTTCACGAAGCGGAAAAATAAAGAGAATGATGTGAGTATTTAACAGAGGTATGCGGAGTCTGCATTCATGAGGCCAGATGCTTGGGTAAGTCAAAAAAGAATTTCATTTTGCTACATAACAAGTCATTATTGCATATTATCTTATGCCCATATTATTACTTCTCGCATAACATGTTATGCAACTAGTTTTGAATTTGCATAACAAGTTATTCATCATTGTTTCCTACACTGTTGTGCACCCTTTCAATTACATCCACTAACTTTTTTTTCCTAAAAATATTTCTTTTTGAGTTCTTTGTTAAAACAAAGGAGAAAGATGGGATTTCCAAATATGTTGGAGAATTCATCTTGAATCTCCCTATTGAAGTTGAGAAGATGTTCATCCCAATGAACTATATGACAAAGGAAAACCTATTTGGTACACATTGGACATTGTTAGAGTATGACTTTTCGGAGGGTGAGTGGAACTTCTATAAAGTCTTGAAGGCTATAAAGTTAGCGCAAGAAACAAGCGCTTATAATGGCAAAGGCTTGTATGCCTTATTTGATCGAAAGGTATGACAAATTTGAATCTATCACCGAAATCGTGGATATAAAGAGGGAACCGCTTGTATACAAGGATATTTTTGCGATTGTTCTGAACAAGGTCATCCCATTGCCTCATATTTGTATGCTACTATATGAAAATGAGTATGAAGTCTGGAGTCAGGCAGAAATGGCTGAAGTTGGGAAAGAAAGATGTAGTAGAAAAAGCTAACAAGAAAAGAGTAAGTCTGGTATTGAAATTGCTGACGGATATTGGAAACAGTTGGGGGATAGATGCAAATGAAGACATCTGGGATGATGCTGCGCGTCAATGTGATGAAGCTGTGCGTAAATGTTCCTGATGCCGTGCATAATAGAAAGGTTGAAACGTAACTTTGTTTTAACAACCTGTGTGTTGTTGGTAGGATGAGCAATTTAACTTGGGAGTGAAAACTAATGGGAAAGTAGTTAGTGTGAAGCTTAACTTCAATCAGTAGTTATGTGTAATGCGTTGGTATGAATCTTGTCTCGAACAACTTATATCTTGTTATCTTGTCGATATTTATATATATATATTTCTGCAATCTTATTTCATTTAACTGTACTATGATAACGAGGGGGCGCTGCCCCCTCGACCCCCGATTATAAACATAACATGATATAAATCTTACAAGGAAAAATGAAGGAACAACAGGTTACATATAAACATATAAATATCATGTTATGCAACAAAAAAAAAACTGAATCACATGTTATGCAGAATAAAACAAATGTGCATGACTTGTTATGAAGACGCATTACTTGTTATGCAGATACAGATGCATGAAAGAACCAAAGTTGAATGACTCGTTATGCAGCCATCTTTAAAAGAATAAATGCATAGCAGTTGTGCATCTTCAAAAGAGAATGCATAGCAGATTATGCATCTTCAAAACATAATGCATAAGAGATTATGCATCATCGAAAACTAATGCATAATCTACTACGCATTTAAGATAAAAAAATGAAAACATAATCCGATACAAGCGAGAAAAACACACTTTGAAAAAAACAAGTATTTTTTCATAAAACCAATACAAAAAGAAACAAAGTAAAGAAAAAGTACTTGTTCATAAAAACTAATTAAAGAAAAATGAATAAGGTTCAAACATAAAAGTAATAGTCGAAGAAACAAACAAGATAATTGCTCTCCCTTAACTTCCCTTAGGTCGCTTCGGCTTCTTCGGCGGCTTTAGCGGCTTCTTGTAACGGGTAGGCTTTGTACAAGTTTGCTTGTTGTGATTACCAATCTCACAACAATTACCACAGCCGCATAGCTCTCTGGGCGGCTTCTCGTAACGGCTCAAATGTCTATTAGCTTGTGGTCGCCACAGCGGCCTCTTAACATCAAGTACATTGATAATATCATTACCTTCATAAACTTCAGGCCTGTTATAGTTCGGAATAGGATGAATTGCATGGCTGTAGACATTATTGAAGTATGCAGTAGTGAAATAAGGTTCAACAAAATCATACGGATTAGAACCAAACATTGTTATCGATGCGAAAGCATACACACATGGAAATCCATAGACGCGCCACCTCTGACAGGTACATATCCTTGCCTCAAGGTTAACACTATGAGAACTCTCCCCTCCCTCCACTTCATAAACATGAGTATCGGATTGTATAACCAGCCAGGTTAAACCCTCATCAATAAGAGCCTCCATCTTAGCTTCATTCTTCGGTGCGAGAATTGTTATGAAACTTTTACCATTATTACGCCTTTCTGACATCATACCCATCACAACCTTCCTTATCTGATCCATAAGAGCATTTGCAGGGAGCTTCTTGTGTACCTTCATCCAACTATTGAAGGATTCAGCAAGAGTAGAAGATGTCCTACCATACCTACAACCCTAAAAAAAGGCATTTGACCACTTCTCCGGAGGGATATCTTCAATATAGTCTCCAACCCAACCACAACCAAGACCCCTAATCGTAGCGACGGAAGTTTGTAAACCTTCGGGACTAAGAGCATACGCAGCAGCTTGAAATGCATCAATAATAGCACCATACCTATCGTCAGAGCCATTAATTGGTAAGTTCATCTTCAGATGATAGTAGCAGAAACTATGGAAGGCTCCAGGAAAATAAACTGGAATAACTCTCTTTAATCCTTCTGCACGATTAGATAAAAATGTGATTGGCCTTTGATCATGATCAAGAACATAACTCAAATTCCTCATGAACCATTCCCAGTTTTCATTATCTTCACCAGGTACCAGGGCCATGGCTAGTGGAAAGAACCCTGCACAGCAAAAAATATAAAATCAAGCCAGCGTAAACATGAAGTATGCGCGTTAAAAACAGATGCATAATGTCTTATGCATCTAAACTAAATAGTGCATAAGACATTATGCACTTGCATAAAAAAGGATGCATAAGATCAGAAAAGTGAAAAACAATAATGCATAAGACATCATGCAGTTAAAATAAATAATGTATAATGTCTTATGCATCTAAAATGATGCATAACCAGAAAAGTGAAAACAAAAAATACATAATGTCTTATGCATCTAAACTAAAATATGCATAAGACATCATGCAGTTAAAATAAATAATGTATAATGTCTTATGCATCTAAACTGAAAATGATGCATAACCGAGAAAAGTGAAAACAATAATGCATAAGACATTATGAAGCCAAAATAAATAATGCATGAGATATTATGCACATATATAAGAAGCATGTATTATCAGAAAAAATACCATTTTCAGCATTGATAGCGGTTGCAGCCATGAGGCATCCTCTATATCTCCCTGTAAGAAAGGTAGCATCGACATATATCATGGGACGAAGGTAACGGTAACCATGGATGCATGCCTCGAAAGCAATAAAAAGACGCACAAACTTATTTGAAGGTGCCTCATCTTCTAATTCGGTTGAACTATCCTCGTTCAATTCGGGTTCATCCGTTTGAACTTGAAAATCAATCCAACTCCCGGGATTTGTCTTTGCGAATGTCATCTACATACCATACCGGATCACGAATACGACATGGCCTCATCACCAAATATTTCCTCATACACTTTCTCTCTTCCATTGTAAGCTTGGTAATATTTCATATTGATCCTGTAACTAGATTTAAAAACTTTTTCAAATCAGATGCTTTGAAACTCGGATCAATTCTAATTTCATCCTTGATAAGACTAGAAACAAATTTCTCTTGAGCACTGTGGAAAAGCCTTTGACATCCCACACCACAGGTATATTTGCTAACATACTTCTTAACCTTAAGCATCGTGTTTTCAACATCAACAAAGACAAACCTTATACTCCCAAGGGCATTTTTCTTTAGAGCATTTTGCATAGAACCTGCTAGGTTCATTCTTAGTATATAAAGAACACGCCCAGTTTTTACCTCGTATTTTACCGCAATACGTACCTCTGCTACACCTCTAAAAAATACTTTATCAACATCACCAAGTAATTTATCCCAGCCCTCAGTCCTAAGAACCTTGTCAATAGGCACATAACCATCTTCAAGGAAATTCACCATAACTTCTTCTGGTTCAGGTTCTATTACACGCCTACTTGATGAAGCTCTACTACGACTGTTCAAAGAATTGAAGCCAACTTCAACAAGTAAATCAAAGCTCTTCTGACCTTTACATTGGCAACGAGATACAAAACACTGAAGCAGAACATCAGAATCAACTCGCACAAACTTGCTTCCATCATTAAAAGAAAATTTGACATGATAAGGTACTAAACGAGTCCACTTATGGCAAACGGCTGTCTTCAAACTCTCCAGAGTTGTGTTGACATCAACAGGATGTGCTAAGAATTCACTAAAGTAGTGAATTACAGCTAGTGCACTAGCAGCAGGCATTTCACCCTGCAAAAACACAAAAGAAAAAAATCTATCCTGCATATGGCTTCACAAGAATTCTTACTCAAAATTAAAAGATATAATCAACAACAGCAAAAACAAATCTACATTAACCATAATCAGATCAGAAATCAACAAGATACCAAAATCAATAACATCTCCATTAACGTAACAGAAAACAGATCAAAAATATGAGTGGAAAAACAAATCAATTGATAAATCAAATAGAACAGAAGCAACACATAAAAATTGCTGTATCAACATCCGAACATGAAATCGAAAAAAACAGATTGAATCGAAAAGACCTACATTAATCGTAACAATTTCAGAACCTAGAAAAATAAAAATCAAAAACAAGCTTAAAAGATTTAAAAACCGATTCGAAAACCTAAATTAATCTTCGGAAACCTAAAATAATAGATCCTAATCTTACAGAAACTAAAACCTAGAATCGAATCCATATTAAACAAAAATCGGAAACAAGATTGGAATGTAGCTCGAACACGAAACTTGAATTTCGGAGTAAATTAAATCCCTCAATCGGCTCCTTCGAATCTCTGAGCTATCAATCTCTATCGAAACTGAATCTCTTTGCTATCAATCTCTATCGAAACTAAATCTCAGAAAGTGAAAGTGAGGCTAAAGCTTCAATTATCTTCGCTGGGTAAATTCGCTGTAGATCATCTCCTTCTTCATCTCTCGATAATTGAATCTCTCGGCTCTAGTGGTATTCTATCTCCTTCTCCTTCTCAATCGCTCGGCGTGAAATCTCTCTCTCGAAAACCGAATTTGTGGCGAAACGAAAATTTTGTGAACTAAGTTTTTATTTGGGTGAGGTTAAACTGGGAAAAAAAAGAAGGTAATTTCGAAAACTCTGGGTGCGTGAATAATTTGCACGACTTGTTTGGGTGCGCGTGTGATATTTCACGCGTGTGGGTTTTACAGTGGGAAAAGTTGTAAAAATGGGTCTCCCTGTAGTTTTCACTTATGTGTAACAAGGAGAAAAAAAACTTAATTATTCAAATGAGCACGTGGCCCAGAATCTTTCTGTCCATTTTAATGAATAAAAAATCAATTAAGCCCATTTTAGTGAATAAAAAACTGCATACCATATGTACACGGCTTTCAGCCGAACTTGTTGGCACACGCAAACAACGCTATTCCACGCCAGAGAAGCTGATGCAGTTGATGCTTATGCTGCGTATATAGACCCTACTATCAACTGCACTTCAAAGCATTCAACAACTAACTCTCTTCGTTTTACATTTCTTCTTCATTTTATAAATAAGAATGTGATCATCGTGATCAATGAGCACCAAAAACAAAAAAGAACCAAGCTTCAATTATCATATATTAATGCAAGTTAATCACGTCCATGCCACATGAGTTCTTGTCATTCATAATCACTTTGGCGTTGACATTAGGGGGACTGTAGAAATATTAGACCAAATTCGATCCGTAAGGGCAACCAATGGGAAGATTTGTGCTAAAATATTCTTTCCAATATTTAAGTTTTATGATCGCCAGATGACCAAGTATTATTCTTCTTGGAAATAATGACATAATCTTGACATTTTCGCGCCATTTTTTCTACCAAACCCAACCGGCAATAACTTTAAAGCTAATATTTTGGTGACATGGTCCTCTTATACATCTCTATATCCCTACATGTCATCAGAAAAATTAGCTTTAAATTCATTAATGGTTGGGTTTGGTAGAAAAAATGGCGCTAAAATGTCAAGATTATGTCATTATTGTTGGAGAAAAATGAGTTTTTAATAAAGATGTTTTATTCTTGGTGTGGTTTGATCTAGTGACCTAAGGGTCCAAGGATACTTACTCATTTTATGAGTGAATGAAATGATCCTTTAGTCCCACATTGTGGAAAACTAAAGAGGAGTTCCACTATATAACCATTTGCTTATGGATATATTGACAAACAAGGCTGGAAGGGGTATGTTTCGACCCATGCGCGTATACCATGCACCAAGTAGTTTTCTTTATGGGAAAATTCCTTTTAATTGTTTTACAAGAAACAAAACTTGTTTTTGAAGGAAACCAAAAACCTAACTTGATTTGCAAGTATTTTCTCATATAAATATAACTCGAAAATCTGTTTTCAAAATATATCTGAAGCAATTCATTTTATCATCTTCTTTGCTAAGTTCAAGAGTGGGTAACTTGCGTTGTGCTAACTCAAGTTATATCGGGCAGTCTTATCCTGGACACATCTTCGCTATGAGGGGTTTAACATTGCTCATCTCGAGTATACCCGTGAACTAATGTGTTAAGGACAACTTGTTGAACTTGTGATTCTTCCCTCGTCAAGTTTTTTCAGTAGAGTTGTTTCGGCTTAGTTCTTTACATATTATTTTTGATACATCTAACGTGATGTTCATTGTTGCAAGATTCCAACAATTATAACCATGTCAACAGATCCTACCCCTTAGAAAATCTTGTTTGGTTACGACTCACTTGCTTAAACTTTGCAGTAAAAGCTTATTTATGAACTATAAATTTTCAAGCATTCATTAACCAAAATTATGAAAATCTTTACTTAGTAATCCTTTATGGGTATTCTTGATTTCGAACCAATGCTTGTAATAATTAACAAAAGATCGGCATTTAACTTGGACGTGAAGATTTGATCGCTTTTTCCTATTTTTGTTGTGATCAATTGGGTCAAATAATCTATGAAAAGCAATGGAAGCCCGAAAGTGCACCCTAGAAAGTAATAGTTAGGCAGGCAAAAAGCCATTCGTTGATTTGCACTAGATAGACTAAAATTTTACGTGTGTAACATCCCACACACCTATCTGGCTATCTACCATTCCTCGACTAACCGACTTGGGTAAGAAAAATATCATAAGTCTTGTTAACATATAACTTAGTATAAGAGCACAATTAGAGGCTTATACGAACAAACTTGTAGAAACCAAGTTTGATTATTAATATGTTTCCCGTTAAATTTTACGTTTGGTGAGCAGCTCTAAACGGGTTTCTCGAACCTCACAAAAATCAATTACATGTTCCCCGCTTGTGTCATCCTACCGTGATTGAGAAAATTCGCCGGCAAATTTACAAGATCATTGCGTGAATTGTTTTGGTGATATGACAACAAGATATTTGGTGTAAAACGTTGACGCGTGGATTAGAAACTAAGACAACTTCCCAACTAAGTAATTATACTGGTTTCATTCAAGCAAAAACTAATTAAGACAACTGAACATAATTGTATTCTTTATAAAGTGAAGTTCCGCTATCATTTTCGTGTTTCCGTATCAACCGAACTTTTCATTAGCACCTTTGTTTCAATTATCAGTCGAATTGCAATCTTTAATTGTGTAAATTTTTTTTTTCAATTTAAATGTAATCTATGCATTGTTCATAAACAAAAAACAATATTACAACTAGTTTCATTTTTATATTCTCGGGTTCGTCTGGTTTTTATTTTTATGTTCTAGCCCAACCTTGTGCGTTGTAAACAATAAAAAGGAAAAAAAATTAAACGAAAAGATTAAACAGAATAAAATAATTCGGAATAACTAAATATACATGACAAGGGCATTTTTATCATTATAAAAGTTTAGTGGATAGGTGCTTTGTGCGTTTACTATCCAGTAACTTTGTTTTAACCTATTCAATTGAACATAAAGAATCTATGTATGCCTCAAAACACTTTACTATTCCTACCGGTCTTTATGTCACTCCAAATGTGGTTCAATAAGATATTGGGCTTGGGAGCCCATTTAAAGTGTTAGGTTGAAATTTTAAAAGGAGAATTTAAGCTAATACCCAAAAAATATATTATTCTTGTTGTCAGGTCCAAAATATTTTTTAGTTTCACCCAAAATTATCCGAAATTATTAAAAATCGCTACATAACTCGTTATGCATCCTATTTTTTCAGGGGTATAATATTTAAGGAAATTTAAATATATATCTAAAAAAACGCGCCTTGGAATTTTACAAGTTTAACTCGTTGGAATGATTTTAAAGAGATCTAAACAACGAGTACAAACAACAATATCAAATTTTTGTTCTTCACGAAAAAATCGGAGGTGATCATCATTTTAGGAAAAAATTTCGAAAACTGACTGCATATTCGTAACATAAGATGCATAACATAATACGCATATACCACAAAAGACGCATAACACGTTATGCAACCATATTTTTGTTCATGCATCTATTATTTAATTTGGTTATGCAGCCACTAAAACGTTGTATATACCTGAATCCAACAGAAAAAACAGACGCATAACGAATTATGCAACCATTTTCACGACTGCATAACAAGTTATGCATCTATATATAACAAGTTATGTGCCCATTGTTTAGGTTGATTTTTGTGCGTACATAAAAAAAATTTTGATGCACAATGCATTATGCAGCCATATTTTCGGATGCATATCACGTTATGCATCCATTTTCTCGATGCATAAAAGAATATGCAACAATTTTCTATTTCACCGCTAATAAAAAAGATGTTAGATAATACGTTATGCATCCATTTTCTATACTGCATAACAGGTTATGCAGACATTTTCTCGATTGCATGACAGGTTATGCAGTCATAACAACATCATCTCTTTCTTCTTCGTTTTCTTTTCCTTGAACTCAGCTTGGCCATAACAGAATCATCTTCTTTTCACTTACCATCTTCCATGTAACTCAAATCACAAATTTAGGACACCACACATAAATCCATACACCCACCAGGACCATTACCTTTCTTTAAACCTAACCTTAATTTCTCATAAACCGTAGTTCTCCAAATATAATTACAGTATCAAACAAATAGGGTTCATTCTTGTAGTTACCTAAAATATGAGAGAGGTTAGAAGTGGGATTTTAGGGTTTCTGAAAGTGAGTTACGTGAGGTTGAGCACAAACAGTCTTCGCCTAAACCACGCACAATGGCCGTTCAAAGGCTGCTTCAGTCACATGGAAGAGATTTAGGGCTGGTCTTAGGGAGGGAAGCTGATGAAGAGAGAGATCATATAATTCTAGGGTTTGAAAAAGAATTTATCTGAGAGGTTATGACAAAGATCATCGTAGCTTGGAGAAATAGCTGAATTCTCTAATCTCAGGTCGGTGATGATAAGGATTGCTTTCCGTGCCGTGCGGAACAATTCTCCCGTCTCTTCAGGAATAGAGATAAACTAGGTTGAGTTTATCTTATTATTCCACCACCTTTACTCTCTTTTGCGGTGAGAAATAAGCCGGGTATTCTCACACGTGCCGTAGACCGCCAGACCAAAACCCTAATTGTTATCCCCCTATTTGTGTGAAGCTGAGTCAGCTTTTGTGATGATGTATTGAGAGAAATATTCTCTTTAGCCGAGTTGGCCAAGATAGAGAGATATTTTCTGATTTGTGAGAGTGACTAGGATGAGTCACGTGAAAGGGTATGGAATTCCTCATAAATCGTGTACAGAGTGTGAGAGGAGCTAAGGCTGATCTCCCTCTCTCCATGGCCGGTCACATATGTCATGTGAAGACCGTATTATTGTTTGTGGGTCCCTTTGTTGAGCATGCGGATGTCAAGAGAGCTTATCCACGTTTTTGGATCGCCATGTATAGTTTAGGCTCAATTTACTAGCCATGAGTATATTTGAGAGGCTGAGAAATAGGCTTGAGCACTAGGTAAGGCATGTGCCTATCATGTAAATCTCTCCGAGATTTAAAGGAGAGATTTGAATCTCTCCGAGATTTTGCGAAAATATTTGAATCTCTCCGAGATTTTGCAGACGGAACAAAATCTCTCCGTGATTTTGCAGAGAGATTTGAATCTCTCTGAGATTTGCGACAGATTTGAATCTCTCGAGATTTTATGGACGGCTCAAAATCTCTGTGATTTCCTGAGAGAGATTTGAATCTCTCCGAGATTTTGCGAGACAGACTCAAAATCTCTCGTGATTTTGCGAGAGAGATTTGAATCTCTCCGAGATTTTGAGGACAACTCAAAATCTCTCCGTGATTTTGCAGAGAGATTTGAATCTCTCCGAGATTTTGCAGACGGATAAAAATCTCTCTGAAGATTTTCTTAATGGATCTGAATCTCTCTATGATTTTGTAGAGAGATTTGAATCTCTCCGAGATTTTGCAGACAGCTCAAAATATCACCGTGATTTTTGCAGAGAGATTTGAATCTCTCCGAGATTTTGTAGACGGATAAAAATCTCTCCGAAGATTTTCTTAACGGATGCGAATCTCTGTGATTTTGCAGAGAGATTTGAATCTCTCAGAGATTTTGCAGACAGCTCAAAATCTCTCCGTGATTTTGCAGAGAGATTTGAATCTCTCCGAAATTTTGCAGACGGATCAAAATCTCTCCGAAGATTTTCTTAACGGATCCGAATCTCTCTGTGGTCAGCTAGGACTCGGCCTGGAGAGAGATAAAAGGCTTTGTATGCCCGATTAATGTCTCTGCAAGACTTTGGATTACTTGTCTTTGACCAGCGTATCTTGCAGAGATGTGCTAAGAATCAACTGTGTGTCCATTTGATGATCCAACAAGACCCAGTGTATCTTGAAAGGATGTTCTAGGAGTCTTTCGAAAGGGCTCGAGAGGTAGAATAACCGGCGTATCTCATGGGGGATGTTCTAGGAGTTATCCAGGAAACCTCAGTAAGTCTATTCAGAGTCTAGAGAAGACATGACCAGTGTATCTCGCGATGATGTATTAGGATTCAGTTCTTAATCTCAAATAGGGTGAGTCGTGCTTACATAAGACATGTATGTCTCTGCTCTGGGTCATAAGTCCGTCGGGGACGTTTTTATGCATCTACAAAGCCTACATGACCAGCAGTATCTCGTGGGGATGTATACTAGGAATCATGGCATCACAATCAGCTGCGTCTCGCGAAGACATGCTGGAATTGTGCCTGTTTTGGTTCATAAGTATGCCGGGGACATTTTACGCTCTACAGAACCTACGTGACCAGCAATATCTCGTCGAGGATGTGCGCTAGGAATCACGGCATCACGACCAGCGGTGTCTCGCGGGGACATATACTAGAAATCGTGGCTATTGGTGCCTTGAGGACCAAGGGCTTAATCTCTCCCGTGAGAGTTGAGTTTTGTCTATGGTCTCGAAATGACGCTTTTGCCCCTTATCCAAATTTCACCATCTACAATTCTCAATAACCTCAGAAAAAACAAATCGAAACGCAACGAACTCATAATAACTTCACGCAAAAAAGATGGAATTAGACCTAGAAAACCATTGAATCAGCTCTACTCATTGAAAATTGAAATAACATCACAGATTTAAAACCTAAAAATGGAATTACTTTGAATCTTTTTCAAAAACTCTTTTCAATTAACGGCAACAACATGATATCCTCGATTAATTTCACCATGTTCTCTCGGCAAAAAAAAGTAATCATAAAGAGAAGACGAAAGAAAAAGGAAGTCAGTCATAAAGAAAAAAAAACGAGGAAGAAGAAGCGAAGAAATAATTTTAGAAAATATGGGTGTGAGGGAAATTTTAACCCAAAAAATGGGTGCGCGCGTGAAGTTTTCCGCCCGTGGGTTTCGTGGTGAAAAAAATCTGAGAAATGGGTCTAGTAGTAGTTTTCACATCTTAAAACTTTTAGTGCCATATTGCTGAGAGTGGGGATACTTCATGGGATGCAAGACGTCCGAGGCTTGCACAACACACATGCATGCCGTGGGCGAATGGGCGTTCAAAGAATGATTGAATCTTATGGTAGTCGGAAGTTGAACCTATTTTACAGTCAATAATAAATCTAGCATTAATAGGTAGTCGGATCCATCCAAATAGTTGTGATCTAATGTTAAACTCTATCCTTTAGTTTAGCAAGATTCAATTTAATTACACTAAGAGCTTTTCCAATGGCTGTTGTGTGTGTTTCCTATGCAGCAATATAAACAAGATATCTTCATCCGAATTTTTCATTAAGTTTAGGAGGAAAAAAATTCATCTCCAATAGTGTTGTTTGTGATTTTTTTTTTAATTTAATATAAATATTATTTTTAGTAATGTTAAGATTTTATTAGAGACAAAAATGGTTATTTAATACTACCTCCTATGTGAATTTAGAAAAGAGTTACTGATAGTATTAGAAAAAGAGTTATATCTAAATTCACAAACAAAAATGGTTATTTGTGAAATTAGATAGTTATATTCACGTATACTTTATTGGAGAAGCTCTAAAAGTCTGCAAAAGCAATTTTCATTCATTGTCGGCGTTTATAGAAAGGGTGCGAAAAAGCCAAAGCTGTTGGTAAATGCCGAAAAATTCCACCAATTATTGTATTAATATCTTGGGCAAGAGTAATTAAAGAAATTACTTATCTCAACACATCTTTATTTGTTCCGTTGACATCTAGGGCAACATAGACTATACCCTTCGTAAATAGGTAATAAAATTTGAAATTTGTTATCTTGTGCATCCATATAGTACAAAATAAGAAAATCATTGCATGAGACATTGTAAACAACAATAAATATCCTGACTTGATTGGGGTATACCTAGTAAGACAAAAGCCGGGTCATTTTGAAGTAAAACAGGCTACCATTTAACCTTGTATATTCTAAATGGCTAATATACCCTTATTTAATTAACACTAAAATTACGATTAAGTTAATTAATTGAGTTTAGATGAATTAATTAAGTAGATTAAAACTTATGAATTTAAGTTATCAAATTTTATTTTTGATTGAACTCATGTGGGAATATTTTTGATGAAAAAAAAAATTGTTTTGAGGATTTTTTTTGCAACGGAAATGAAAACATACTACCCAAACACTTTAAAAGGGGATTGCAAGGCGATGTGTGAAATCATACTCAAAATTAAAGAAGAAATTAACACTTTCAGTTCGAAACTATGAAAAGTCGGCGGGGTCGACGAATGAAGAACATGCCGAGCTATATCCGGCGGCAAGGTCTGAGATGAATAACATGCCTACTATATCCAGTAAGCAAATTCGGTGAATGATGAAGATGCCGACTTTATTATTTTTGACACACAGGAGACTGTTCTAAATGTTTCACTAGTCAGCATGTTATTGATTTTTTACCTTGCCGGCTACCTTATAGTCAGCAAGGTCGACAAAAAATACCTTGCCGACTATAGGATTTTTGACATACAAAGAAAGGTGTTACAAATGCATAATTAGTCGGCTAGGTTCAAATTTTCAAGTTCTTAGTCGGCAAGGTATAAGGATGAATACCGTGCCGACCCTGTAAATATTACTTTCAAAAACAAAACTCCTTGAAAAGTCGGCATGCTATTCATCTTATAACCTTGCCGACTAAAAAATAAATATGAAAATTCGGCATGCTATTCATCCTATAAGCTTGCCAACTAAAAATAAATATGAAAAGTCGGCATGCTCGACAAACAAATACCATGCCGACTGTTTAACTACAATTCAACAATTTCAAATTTTCTGATCTAATTTGTCATTCAAATAACAAAACAAAGTACTAGAATGAGTTTGAAAGGATTAATCGACAATAAAAAAATCATAATCGACGATATTTTTTCATTTGAAAACGATGAAATATAGAGTAGGAGAAAGGAATTGATCATTAGATTGATGATGCGGGGAGAAGGAAAGAAATTAATAAGGTTTTGATCTAAAACCCAAAAGCGGTGGTTTGGGTTATTATTAGGAGAAGGGTAATTAGGTAACTTTACACATATTAGACACCCCTTAACCCTCTATTATGGTTGGGAACAAAATGGGTATACCCCAATTAACAGGTATACCCCAATCAAGCCAGGAAAATGCATTTATAGCGAGAAAAGTTTAAAAATCCATGAATATTTGATTTCTATAATTCAAAAGGACATTATTTCTCATATATTTTATTGTTATTTATAATTTCTCATATTAATAATTGGCTTTTATCTTTTACATTGGTGCACAAGATAAAAAAGCCCAACATAAAATTTTCAACAGGTTCTATTTTTTTTTCTTTTCAGTATCGAACATAAAAATCATTCGTTGATAAGTTTTGTCGTATAATGTTACCATTTTATAATATAAAACCATCCAACAAGTTTTAAAAAATGAGCAGGTGGCCCGAAACCTATCCTTAGTTCAAAAGCTATGTAGGCTTAATAGCGCGTTTAGATAGTGCTGCTGCTTCTCCAGAAGCAGAAGTCAGAAATAAAAATATTTTGCTTCACAAAAAGTCAACTTTTTTGTTTTTAAAAGTCGTTCTGAAATTTTACACCAAATTAGGCTGAGTTTGGTAATGCTTATTTTTTTTCAAAAGCACTTTTAAAACCTATATATGTCAATAAATTTTGAAGTTGGTGTTTGGTAAAAAAAAACTAAAGTACTTTTTATCCAAAGCACTTCCCAAATTCCTAAATTTTTAAAAAGGCGAGGAGGAGGAGCTTTTAAAAGCTACAAAGCATAATGTGTGGTCCCACATAAATTTAATGCCCGATTTATCTTTTTATCCCTACTTTATTTTATAAATGACAAAAGTTACCCTTAAATTTATATACAACAATCAATTTTTACTATTTCTTATATTGCATTTTTTAAATATTATTATTTTTTATTATTTCGAACTATTTTATATACCATTTAATTAATTTTTCAACAGTAAAAATAAAAACAAATATTAAATAATTACTTAATTTTAGTTTCATTTTTGCTTGAATAATTACTTAATTTGTCAGTAAAAATAAAAACAAATATTAAATAATTACTTAATTGTTAAGTAAAATAATTTCTTAACAATCATAATGATAGTGGTAATTAGTATGAACATTAATATTATATAGTAAAAAAATTAATTATTTTTAAACCCAATAAAATTGAATAAAACTATCATGAGTGATATGCTGTTTTTGTCATTTGTTACAACAACAATGGTTGAGTCGAGAAATTTTACCAAACACATTTTGATTGCTTTTTTAATCGACTTCAACTTTAATTAATATTTTACCAAACGTCTAGCGCTTATTTCTCACAAAGCCAAGACCAGACAATGACGAAGAAAAGTGCTTTTACAAAAGTCTGCTGACAATACCAAACTAAGCCTTAGTTTATTACTTTTTAATTTCTAGAACTTAAAAAAATTACTTCTGGATGTGTATCCAAACACGCTATAACTCAGCTACACTAACAAAAAAAATCGCGTTGTATCATTGTCTACAATTCTAGCATGATGAACGGTATTAAGAAATGAACAGTACACTTCCGGACCACATGTATAACATACACGGGTTTTCAGCCAAAATTGTTGGCACAAGCGAACAACATGCTATTCCATTTAGGAGATCTGATGGGGTTGATGCTTGAGTTGCATCTCTAGAACCCTATACGGCTATACGTCATACTAGATAATAGTGTCTAGAAACCCTACTAGCAACTGCACTTCAACTCCTGAGGTATTCCACAACTAACTCTCTTCTCTCTCGGTATTTCATATGAGAATGTGATCACTGAGTGCCCAAAAAGAGCTTCGATTATCTTATCATATATTATCATAGAACACGAACCTTTGACTAGGTCAATTTAACGACGTGGCGTGTCAGTCACCACATGTAACAACAGCCAACCAATAACTACAAGTACAACGGAGTTTTAACTTAAGTATATTTAATTAACTCGAATTTGTTATTGTTATTTGATGTTCTTAATAACTAATACAACAACCATACACAAATCTAAGCAGATGGCTGGGTACTTTAGATCATTCCCATGTACCCCCTTAAAACATACTGTATTTGTTACATCAATAAATCCGAAAGGAAACGAGCACGTCAAAGCTATCACCTCACCTGTATGTTCAACTTTCACGTGCTTCGAGTAAGCATTTTTTGTTCTTCTTCATTTGCTGGATTCCCAAAATGTTCCGCAAAAAGCAGTCTGAACAACAAGGTGTCAAGTTCTACTACTTATCATGACTTGCTTAAACTTTGCGGTGAAAGCTTACTTATGAACTATCAATACTATCAAGCATTCATTATAAAAGCTTAATAACATCATTAATCATAATTATGAGATTCTTTTAGGCTGTTAGTTCATTTAGTAGTAATCTTTTGTTCCTGATTTGAACCAGCGCTTGTTATGATTAACAAAACAATCAGCATTAAACTTGAAAATGAAAAAAATGACAAGTACCTTTTAGGCTTTGTCATATTTTTTCTTGGGATAAATTGTTTTCTATTCGGTCAAAAAAAACTACAAAAAGCTAGCAATCGTAGCCCAAAAGTGCTCCCTAGAAAGTAATATGTTAGGCAAATGAAAAGGACAAAAAGCTATTCATTAATTAGCAGACAAACTAAAATTCTTCATGCAAGATATCCCACACATCTATCTACCAGTCCTCAACTAACCGACTCAAATTCCACAAATAGAAAAAGGGTATAAAAAAGATCATCTGTAGTCAGTCTTCTTAGCGTACCATATAGTATAAAAGCACAGTTATAGATGCTTAGACGAATAAATTAGCCAAAACTCTCAGGCTTAACTCTGGAGAGTTGAGAACTTCCAGTCCTCAGTGTCATTAGGTTTTTGCCTCCTTTCTAATGCAAGATAAAAAACAGAGAGTAAAACACAAGGGTTCGTTGTAAGTAATTAATGGAATTAATCTCTGGACGAAGTACTGAACCAGTATTTTTTTCTTAGTATTATTAATAAGCAAAATTTTCAATTAATGCGATGAACTACTCACTAATAAGTAAATAGGTACATAAAAGAACTACCAATACCATGGTGAGACAACAGTGTAGGTAGTATGATATAGTTGATTCATTCGCTGCTGTACGTACTTAGTTTTTGTGACTTTAAAATGATGATCTTCTACGACGACGTACATCCTGACCGTTATAGTTAATCTGGTAAAGGTAAAACTTATCCATTTCAGTTTTATTCGCTCTTTCGACCACTAGGTGCCACTGCAAACAAACTAGATATGCTTCACCGTCAAGATTGTTAATTAGTGACGTTTTGCTGACCAATACCGGTCCCAAGTAAGTTGTTGAAAGAAAGGATCGTGCTTCTGCGAAAATGCTATATGAACAGCCGGATAACAGCTATGTAACAGCTGATTTCACGTGGCAGCCGAACGTGGAGGATAGAGAAAAATTTGTTTACCCACGTCATCATAGTCAACACCAGACATACAGTTATGAAAGAATGGAAGATTTGTAAGAGAAGTAGTGTTTTTATTTTATGAAATCTTCTAGATTCTCGATCCATTCAATTATCAATTTTCTGGAGAAAGCCTCGATTATTAATGAAATCTCTAATTAATTGCTCAGATGATTTATTTTTTGGGGGGAATTTACCTAAAACTATGATTGTCGACGTTATTAATGAATTTATTTTTTGGCATGATTGTCGACGTTCTTACCCTTAGATTTCTGCTTCAATCAACTCTGATCGTTTGTAAGTGTTTATACCCTAAAATTCCCGTGATAATGTTTAAGTTTGGGTTTTGATTGTATACGAAGCTAGGGTGATTTTTAGTTTTTTTTTTAATGATTTCTGGTTTGGGAATTTGTAACTGTTTATCTATGTTTCATCTGTGCATTCAATAAACACATAAGTTGCTCTCCATATCAAAGCAAAATCAAAAAATTTCCGTTACCAGTCTTGAGGATTGAACATCATCTGTGTTTGTTGGAAGTTGTCAGATCCTACAATGGTGGACAGTTTTAAGACTAAGAGATATTAGGGGTTCTTTTCAAGATAAGATTGGATTTTGAGCTCCATGATACCATTGGATTATATATTTATGTTCTGTCGTTTGTGTTATACATGTCAAAAGTGATAAAAATGGTTGATCATGAAGAGTTGGGAAGCAAGAAGAAGATGCGGGAGTGGAGAAGAGGAAGTTCTAATTAGTGCATTTTTTTTTTCTTCCGATAACTCCCTTTTATTTTTTTGATGACATGGACAAAATCAAGAATGTCTCTTTCCTCCACCTTGGATTCCAAATCGGATCAGCTGTTACTCAGCTGTTATTCTGCTGTTCATGTAGCACGATTGGTGCTTCTGGAAGACAACTGATCATTGTTATTATTAAGTGTGAATGAGAATGCTGTCGGATGAATGTGGTCCAATGACCTTCATAATTCCTCTCTTATCTCTGTAATAATGTGAACAGTGTTAAAGGAAAAGGTTGTTTTAAAGACAAATTTAGAGATATTTACAAAGGTACTTACGGGCATTTAAGAAAGTAATAATGCTACTACAGTAATGTGGATGTGATGGAGATATTAAAGGATTTAGACTGATCACTTTATAGAGTAGACTGTCTATGAAGTTTAGGCTAGTTGGTGAATGATCAGATTAAGCACTGACAGCGGTTTGACCGGCTGTTATTCAAGATATATATCGGCCATATTGAGGTGAATGGACAGGTCACAGGTTACTTTGGCATCGCTACCTCTTCTTCTAGGCCAAGATATATTATTCCAGAGATTATTTTAATGCAATGACATGCATGCATATATATATATAAGGTATCCACGTACGCTCTTGCTTGAAGTAAAACCCATATATATATATTGAAACCCTTACCACCATGCATGTAATCTGGTTGTAAAATGTAAATGGTTAGCTCTGAGAATGAATGAAATGATTGAGATTGAATTGCCTTGGAACAGATTTCAGGAAACACAAATTAAAATGCATGAATTGCAAAATTAGAATGAATTATTTAGGTTTCTCATTTAGTTGATTGCAAGTTCAGAATACGGCTTCGGAATCAATATGGATTGTTTTCATAACTCCAATAATTTTCTAATATATCTCTTTTCTTTTATGCGCAAGTGTTTTAAACAGTGTACGGGGTATAAGAGGTGTGACAAAATAAAGAATACCTGACATTTCATCAATAGTAAAACAGGAATATGCTAAAATCTCTTTTTAATGTGGAACAGATGTAATATCGATTTTGAAACCCGATATGGTGAATGACACGGTATTAAAAAAGAGAGGAAATGAAGGAATATAATAAAGGGACAACAAAAGGGGAGAAGAGACTTCTAACTACCTTTCCAACTAGCTCAAATCCTTGAGACAAAATTATATGAATTGATACTGCCACACGGGCTCTAACCAAAGTGTCAACATCCTTCTTTCTTGACCTCCGAAGAGCTGGCTGACTTTAAATGGCCGGGGAATTTGGAAAGTCGGTAACGGTTTGTCACAAATTCAGTGTTGCAGAGCTAAATTGCGAATCTATACGCGCTCACAAAATAAGTGTTGCAGGCCAAAGAGGAGGACGCACGCAGGCCAGGAAACATGCTGATCTCTAGCTGGCATATTAAAGTCATCCTCCCGAAAGAACACATCCCATGCATGCCCATGCGCCCATCAGTTAGAGTTAGTCGTTCACTTAATTGGTGATTTCGTTATAAAAATAGTTAATACGGAGACAGCGCAGGACACTGACGGAAGAAAGTGAGCTCATGCTAACCCCTCTTAAGGCAGCCGCTTGTATCATAGCAGGATGAAGCAAGGACCGTATCTAACACTTGCTGGTTATTGGAGTTTAGTTTGAAAAGTTAGTGCACCGAAGATGCTTCATCATTTTTCTTTTACTTCTACCCAAAGTACCAAAAAGACTGTCATATCCGGAGTTGCAAACTCATAATGTGTATAAGATGGTAGTCTTAAGTGAGCTGGGGTACATGGTACGGTGTGCAACAACTAATGTGGGAGGAACGCATAATATGGATATACTTAATCAAAACTAAAAATCGAAACTGCATTAATTTGGATGTAATTTCAAGAAATTATTCTCTCCCGTACGTCAAAATGAAATTCAACGTAGTGTAAAGTAATACATTTTTTCTTTTCTTAGAAACATAGAGTAAATATGGTTTTCAGAAGTCAAAACACAAACAAGTTTTCCTTCGGAATAAAATGACAATTTTAATGATAAATAACCACCTAAAATTGCCTCTAAAAGCAACTTAAAAGTCATGAACTTGAACTTCCCTCGAACAGAAGAGTAACCTAAAAAGAATTACGCAACATATATGATATATCGAGCGAAATTATATAATATTATCTGTTAACTTTTTTGGGTTAGCTTTGAGTGTAGGATTTAAATGTCGTGCAAATTCAAATCTTAAGAAACTACCCAGCCACTGCGAGATTTCACAACAGGTTAACCAAGATTTGTTTAGATTTATTGAATGAAATATAAATTTCATACAAGCATATGAAAGTAAAGCATGAATTGACATGTCCTAGTACATGTACATAAAAAGTATATTCAGTATTATAGCTTTTTCCCCCCAAAACAAATCGCTCTCAAACATACATATAGGCTTGTACGCATACGCAAAATATAATATACTCTTACATATAACTAGAAAAACCGTTGGGAATGAGTACTCCTCCAAAGTGGTATGTCCTGTAATTAGTTCCTGCTAACTATATCTAACATTCAACACCTACCAGCCCTAATGCTACTTTATTACTTTACCAGTTCACTGTTACTCCTCCACCAAAAAATTAATACAGATAAAACCCAGAACCTCATTTTCTTTTGTTTCTTCTTCTTTAAATCTTTCATACCCTACTAATTTATTATTTTCTCTCTACACAATCCCACGTTATTTGATTCCTCAACCCTTCAGATATATTACTCCATATACTCTCTCGGATCGATCGACTCCAAATGGGACTTGTGAACATGTCTTCTAATCCTCCAGCTACCCATACTAAAGATTTCTTTGCTTCTCCCGCTCTTTCTCTCACTCTTGTAAGGATTAGCTAGGAATCAATAATCAATCAAAGAACAATAAATACCTACTTAATTCCTTTGTTTTAATTCATTAATCCCTTAATTTATTTCTTGAATCTCCTTTTTGTTTTTGTTCTTGTTTTGAATCATTTATTGAATTGATAGATTAATTTGTTTTTTTTTTAATTAGGCTGGTATCTTCCGCCATGCCGGTGGCAGTGGGAGAGGGCCGGGGAGCATGGAAGTTGAAGAAGGAGATGAAGAAAGCGGTGGAGGATATGGTGGTGGAAAATCTCATCATAATCATCAACAAGAAGATATGTTGGAAATTAGTAGTGAAAATACGGGACCATGTCGAACAGATGATGATGACATGGGGATGGATAGATTGCACGACGAGGAAGGTGATGAAGAAGATAATAATAACAACAACAAGAGTAAGAAGAAGAGGAAAAAATATCACAGACATACAGCTGAACAAATCAAAGAAATGGAAGCGTACGTTTCTTAACTTTTTTTTTTTTGGTTTTTTACGGTATGTTTTTATGTTACACACACGTACCTCAGAATGAATCGTCCTGATCTATTAATCCAATATCAACCATGCAACAATTAACCAATATTTATATGAATATTTTGCTAATCATTTGGCGATCGTGGCATATGTCCTAATTAATTAGTCATCTTTAGTTGCAGATGTAGGATCTCACATTCATTCAACTTATATCGCTTGGGTTAAGCTTCATAATTCAATGATGATTGCAGGTTATTTAAAGAATCGCCGCATCCAGATGAGAAGCAAAGACAACAACTGAGTAAGAAACTAGGCCTAGCTCCCAGGCAAGTCAAGTTTTGGTTCCAAAATCGTCGAACACAAATCAAGGTATAAGAAAAGATTATTGTCATGTTCCCAATATTGATCTGGATCCTGCTGAACTAACATGATCTCATGACCATGTTAATTATATATATAAGATTGTTTCTAAAGTATAACATGTCAATAAAATACATGCAGGCGATACAAGAACGCCATGAAAATTCCTGTTAAAATCAGAAATGGATAAACTCCAGGAAGAAAACCGAGTCATGAGAGAAACAATCAAGAAGTCGTGTTGTCCTAACTGTGGTTTTGCTACCACTAGCAAAGACTCTGCCACATTAAGCACTGAAGAACAACAACTTCGTATCGAGAACGCAAGACTCAAAGCCGAGGTATCCAAAAATTGTGAATATATACATCATTTGCGATCTATTTTTATTTTGTATACATATACTTTGGCTTGATTCTTACTTGAATCTTTGAAATTTCACTGCTTTAATTTTTTACATTATTTTTGCATGGTAATAAATATTTGCAGGTAGACAAGCTACGTTCAACTGCTCGGAAATTTGCTACTGGAGCTACTTCTCCTACCTCATCAGGGTCGGCTGGTAATAATGGTCAAGAGAGTAGAAGCACATTGGATTACTATACTGGTATTTTTGGGATCGATAAATCCAGAATATTTGATATAGTTAACCAATCCATGGAAGAACTAATCAAAATGGCTACTGCTGGTGAACCATTATGGGTTCAAAGCGTTGAATCTGGCCGTGAGATCCTTAACTATGATGAGTATAAGCGTGAATTCTCCCCAGAGAGTAGTTCAACCAGTGCACGAGTTCGCCGATCAATTGAGGTTTCAAGAGATGCTGGTGTTGTCTTTGTTGATCTACCTAGGTTGATTCAAGCTTTCATGGATGTGGTAAGACTAATATGCTCATTTTCTTTTGTAGAGATTTTGGATGGAGGTTTTCTCTTAGCATTTGTTTTGCCGTTGGAACAATTTATACCGTCAGTAGGTCTAAGTCAGCAAGTCTAGACACTTAGCACTTAAACGGGCCTTAAATCGTAATCTAAACCGGAGCTTGCTGCCACCTTGAGGCCCAACTTGATGTTTCTTTAGTAGTTAGTTATTTAATTTCACCTTCTTGATTATGATTTTATTTTTCTTGATGCAATCTTGTTCGAGAATTTCAAAATTACTGGTTTATTTGCTGTAGAACCAATGGAAGGAAATGTTTCCTTCGTTGATCTCCAAAGCTGCAACAGTCGACGTAATTAGCAGCGGGGAAGGCGCAAATAAAAACGGTGCTGCACAACTGGTAAGTGTATATGATAGTTAATGACATTAAAGAACAGAAAATCTACAAATTATTTCAAGCTTGGACATAGTAAAAAATTCTGTAGTCTTTAACTAATTGTTTGTATTTTGATTTCAGATGTTCGCCGAATTTCAAATGCTCACACCATTAGTGCCCACAAGAGAAGTGTACTTCATTAGATATTGTAAACAGCTAAGTCCTGAGCGGTGGGCAATTGTTGATGTCTCTATTGACAACGTTGAAGACACGATCGATGCTTCACTTGTGAAATGTCGCAAACGTCCATCGGGTTGCATTATCGAGGATAAGGCTAATGGTCATTGCAAGGTGATGTGGATAGAGCATTTAGAAACCCAGAAAACCACGATTCATTCGTTGTTTCGCTCTACCGTTAATAGTGGTGTAGCATTTGGTGCAAAACGTTGGATGTCAACATTACAACTCCAATGTGAGAGACTTGTTTTTGGCATGGCAACAAACGTTCCCACGAAGGATTCAAGTGGTACGTAACTACTTTCTTCATCTTTTTTGTATTAACTTTCTTAGCAACTTCTGAGTTAAATAAGTATGTATCGATACTCATATTTCAGAAGTATAACTTTGAGTTATTATTCATTTTTTCAGGAGTTGCAACATTAGCTGGAAGGAAAAGCATTCTGAAATTAGCGCAACGAATGACATCAAGTTTCTTTCGTGGCATTGGAGCTTCTAGTCATAATACATGGACGAAGATCGTAACAAAAGCTGGAGATGATATAAGAATTGCGTCTCGCAAGAATTTGAATGATCCTGGTGAACCTCTTGGAGTGATTGTGTGTGCAGTTTCATCTACTTGGGTTCCAGTCGCGCCTAATGTTTTGTTCGATTTTTTAAGAGATGATGCTCGTCGAATGGAGGTAAAACCCTAGCATGCGCATGCTCTCTTGCTTATTTGTTTTTACGTAATCAAAGGCGTGCAAGTCTTTGCTTATTAATTATAACCATCGTAGTTGTTAGAAGTTTAGAATTTTGCGTTCGTAACACTTACCATGCAGGCATTTTGTAAATGCAAACATAATATTACCACACATGACATATTGTTGTTTGTTTTCGTGGAAACTTATAGTGGGATATTATGTCGATGGGAGGTCCGGTACAATCCATCGCAAACTTAGCGAAAGGACAAGACCGAGGGAACACCGTCACCATCCAAGTGAGTAATCTATACCAGAAAGTGTTCATTTTTTAATGAAAAACTATAGTTTAGAAAAACTATAGCAGCAGTTCGTTTTTATCTAATTTAACAATATGATATGAATTTATTGATTAAGGCATCGAAATCAAAAGACAGTAGTACGTGGATATTACAAGATTGTTGCACGAATGGTTTTGAATCGATGATAGTTTACGCTTCAGTGGATATCCCAGAGTTGCAATCGGCAATGACAGGATGTGATTCCAGTAAAGTTGCAATTCTTCCCTCTGGATTCTCCATTCTCTCAGACGGGCTCGAGACAAGGCCACTGGTGATTAGTTCTAGACTAGAGGAGAAAACCGTGGAAGGAGCTGGATCTTTGTTCACCATGGTATTTCAAATTCTAGCCAATTCAACTCCTGCAGCTAAGTTAACCATGGAATCACTCGAAACAGTTAATACTCTTGTTGCATGTACTCTTCAAAATATTAAGAAAGGGTTAGATTGTGAAGATTAATTAATGATGCATGAACTTTAAACAGTATCGTATTAAAATATAAAATTTGTATGGAAAAAAAATAAGAAAAATAAAAAAGAATTAAACTAGTATTTGTATACTTTGATGAAATTATTCAAGGTTGATGTTGTTTGCTAATAAACACGATTTATTGATTGAATGTATATACTATATTAAGTTGGTTTAATCTTTTCGTTGGTTTTCAAAAATATTAGTATGTTTCTAAGTAAGATCCATTTAGATAGTTGGATATGGGAATTTGGTGTTTCGCCTTCTTCTCTTTGGCTTTTACTTGCATGGCCTTGCGCTTAAGGAAAATTGGTGAGTTTATGTCATATCTTTGTTACACAGCATTAAACTTTATTTACAGCATTAAGCGTTTTCAACGTATAGATGGATTGGTATCAAACTATCAATCAAGTGTCGTTCAAAATTTGGTGGACTTACCGATACTGGGTGTAGTTTGTCTTAGTTTATCTATTTAGCCTTTTTGTTGATTTTATGGCAGCTTAAAGAACTGAAAGTTCAAAGTGAGAAGTTTGCAAAGAGAAAGGGACAATTCACAGTAGACATAGAAATATTCCCTTGAGCCATGTAATAATTTTGGTTAATTATAGGATATTGCTAAATTATGTCGGTTACTATTTTTGGGATTATTTCTAATATCTCTTCTTTGATGGACGGTCGAGATATAACGCTATAACTAAAAACCCTAATATCTCTTATGTCGGTTACCATTTCTTGGATTATTTCCTAATATCTCTTCTTTGATGGACGGTCGAGATATAACGCTATAACTAAAAACCACAGGAACCTGGTCATGTCTCTACCTATGAAAGGGAAACAATAACCATCACCATTGTATCCAAGGAATTACTCATTACGGCTAAGGTCAAGAGAGATAAACCATGACCTACATAAGGTATTATATTGCCTCAAAGATGATCGTACGATGGATTAGCGTTACCGGGTATTAGTATAAACTATTCTTGTATATAATTATCGTGTGACTATCATGAAGTTCAACGATCCTAAATAACTGTTGATGGTGGTTTTTAGCTTAGGGTTAAAATCGTAAAACCCTAGTCGGACAGTGACGTCACAGAATTTGAGTAATAATGTCTCCACTTTCAGAGTGCATTTATTGAACCCTTTAATATGTCTCATGAGAAAAATTACGGTATTGATGGTGGTTTTAAACGAAGGGTAAACTCAGTAAAACCCAAAAAATAACCTAATGTCACCAAAGTGACACATTTATTAGGACATTTAAGGCGGGTAGTCGGTATTTAATAGGGGTATTTTTCAAATTAGGGTTACAACGACAAAACCCTAATTCACCTCCATGCCAATGGCAAATCATGCCAAGCCACATTTAGCCCGAGCTAGTGCGCCATGCCAAACGCACTCTTGTCTTGGTCCTAGCTATGCTAGTCACGTCCACGCCAAGCCAAGCACTTTTGCTTGGCCCTAACGGCCACGCATGCCATTGGCACATGCCAACATGCTCGCCGGGTAGCTTTTCCCACCACGCCCTAACGGCCACGCATGCCATTGGCACATGCCAACAACGGCTTTTCCCAGGCCGCATGCCATTGCACATGCCAACACGGGTAGCTCCTACCAAGGCCGGCCCTAACTGGGCCATGCATGCCATTGGCACATGCCAACATGCTGCCGGTAGCTTTTTCCCACCAAGGCCACGGGCCACGCAGCCATTGGCACATCAACATCACCTACCAAGACCCACGGCCCTTAACGCCACGCATGTCATTGGCACATGCCAACATGCTCGCTGGTAGCTTTTTCTACCAACCGCTCTAACGCCACGCATGCCATTGGCATGCCATGCCGGGTAGCCTCCATCCTAGCCGTGGCCCTAATGCGCGCTAGAGCCTAACTTGCAAGCCATGCAACCTAGGCCACCCGATCATACGCATGCCACTGGCACACGCCAAAACACACGGTAGCCTAATTTGCAAACCATGCAACCTACCACCAAGGCATTCCGCGCACATGCCATTGTCACATGCCACATGAGGCCACTAGCGGCTCGGCATTGCCACTTACACTCAACGTACAACCTACCACCAAGGCATTCGCACATGTACCACACACGCCACTAGCGACTCTGGCATTGCCACTTACACTCAACGTACAACCTACCACCAAGGCATTCGCACATGCCATTGGCACATGCCACATACGCCACTAGAAGCTACGCATTGCCACTTACACTCAACGATACAACCTACCACCAAGGCATTCCACACATGCCAATGGCACATGCCACACGCGCCAACTAGCAGCGCCACTTGCACTCAAGGTGCAACCAACACTCGAGATATCAACACTGGCAGGGGATGCTTTCGGGTTTTGGTTTGGCGGTCACTGACTTGCGACGTACACTACGCTCACATTAAGAAAGCGTGAAAGGAATAAGCGGTCAAATAAATGAGGAAATAATGGTGAAAAGGTTTTCACCCATAAACACCTTGCGGTTACCACCTCCTCCCATTATTTCACCTTTACTCTCTTCCTTCATGATGCCAGCGAGTCGTTTCAATCTCGACTTGTATAAATAGGTCTTACCTATTTCCACCCCGAGACGACAAGTCTTGGTCGAGAAAATACTACACTCTCGAGAAAAGGCAACTTTGCAAGCTCTCCAAAAGCTTTCATCTCTTGCAAGCTTCCGAAGCTTCACTACCGATACAAGTCGAGACACTACTCTCCCGTAACAATTCAGGTCTCAACACCTTTCTTGGATTCCCTCCCCAAATCAACCCTTCTCCTCCACTTTGTGACCGAAGCAAGTCAGAACGGCCATTTCTTGGTTTAGGCCGGACTTGTACGAGATTGATCTCTCGAATCTATAAAGTGCTCACGCAGTGCATGACATTTGTTTAGGGTTTGAACCAGTTTCTCACTCACCTACGAATTTACAGAAATCGCGGAAACGATTTTTACCATAAACAATTAGCGACACAGGCGGGAGGATTGATCTCTGACATAATGTCGACTGTCGATCTCGTTCTTCGATCCGGAAGTCAAGATGGTAGGGAAAGCGCACAATCGACTCAGCGCCGGACAACCGGTTACCGGTTGTAAAAGCTACACCTAAAAACTGGGGACTCGTTGAAGATGCTACCGACGGTGGGGACTTGCGACTCAATCCGACTCAATTTCTAAGACAAAACTGACACAGTTGTTAAAACTACACGGAAAGTCAGGACTCGGCCGAAGATGCTGCACAGACAGATTGGGGAATTTGTGGCGATGCTACCAAAGAAACCGCCTTTTTTACATGGAGAGGGGCATGTTAGCAAAAACCTATGAAGTGAGTAAATTTAGGCTGCAAGCAAGGTATACGATCTGTTTTTAGGGTTCTTAGTAAAACCATTATACTACGAGTATTATGCCTATTGCTAGCACACACTTTCATAAAGCAATATTCCTTTCCCAAAAACATAATCGAGTCATATTATCAAAACCATTCATCCCAGAAATAATCCAATATCCTCAAAAGCTACTGGTGTCTACCAAAACCGGTCAAACCTTGACCGGACATCAAAGTATGTCTTTCAAAAAAAAAAAAGGGAAAAAGAACCTAAATGAAAGTTTATAGAGAAACATTCAAGGAAAATCATCAGAGGTCTGCTCTTCTTGGAGAAAGTCAACTTTGCATCTTGAGCCGCTCTTCATGAGTCAACATCTTGGAAAGCTTTTCGAGTTCTACCTCATGTCGTGCAATCTCCTCGGCGGAAAGGCTTTCGGTTGCTGATCTTTCAACTTTTTGGATCTCAGCAAGGCCTTCAACAAACCACGAAGTGTTGAACTCCTTTTCTACGCTGCACGTCGCGATGGTGCTCCCAGTGGCAATGACGTCCGAAACGGGTGTGACCCGGTCACCTCTCATGCATATCCTCGATGGAAGATAAAGCCTCTTCCACACGCTTAACCAGCGCAAATCGACTAGTGACTTTCTTTGGTTGTTTCCATATGTCCGTCCTTCTCCCAGATTCTGGTGTACAACGCCTCATACACTTGAACCCAGCTAAACCGCCAACCAAAGACACATGACCCGGATAAGGAACCAAATACGGGGATCGAAAATGGCGCACCGGCAATCGCCCCGACTCGCAAAGGGTCTCCTTCCATGTCTACGGAAACAACCATCGAGAGAATCATCCCCGTTTGAACCACTGTGCCCGGCGATTGGCTAACTCCCGTCTCAAGTCACCGGCGGTGGTCACCAAAGGCAAGTTTCGTGTGACTCCACCCTTAATCGTCCTCGAACCGGATTCCTCCTGCGAACTTGAGTTAGACATTTTCAAAAGAAGAAACGAGAAGAAGAAAGAAAGAAAAGAAGCGCGAAACTCACCGAACCACTTCCCGAAAAAAGAACCGGTCTTTGCCGAGGAATCACTCTCCACTTGTCAACTTTCTTCTTTCTCGACTCATCACCGCTATGAGTAGGCTCGGTGCCGCAGGAATTCTTCGAAGAAATTGCCGTCTCTGACAACGTGCAAGGAAGCAAAAGCATTAACACTGCAAACCCTGGAAGAAACAAGACATATGTTTTTCAGCAGAAATTCACGTGTTTTTGAGACAAACCAACAAGGAGATGACAAATACCTGATTATTGGAAGAAGCGAAAGACGCGAGAGCCGCGGGAGGATCTTTTGAAACCGTCCGGAACCCGCCAAAGACGATTCTTCGTTCTCCGTTCCTTAACTGAGGGACTTTCCGAGTTGCTAGGCAACTTTCGCTTGAGATCTCTCAACATTGGATGCTTCATCAAAGCTGGCCGGGAAGGTTTGCAACGAATGTTCTCCACACGCTATTCACAAAATCTTGGATCATAATAAACTCGTCGCACCGAGAACTCGTTATAGGCGAAGGTGAATCGAAGTTACTCTTCCCGTTTGAAAGAAGGGAAAGGCGGATACCAGCTCAAGGGCACTGGCATTAAGGGCGGCACGCAATGAATCCTTAGGGATCACCGGCTGGTAAGCAAGAGGCACCCCTTGATCGAAACCCATGTGACGACGACACGGTCAATATTGTGGGGCGGCTATACGGAAAGACACCATAAAGAAAGGCGGCATATAACCGGACATGCGGCTTTGAATAAACAAGTTTTCTAACGCTCAAATCGCCATCGAAGACAAAGACATGTTTGGAGCAGAAGCAAAAAGGTGTCAATTTGAGTCACCGACCTATGGACCGGCTCCATGGGCGCGTTCATACGACTTGTCAAGAAGACTAACCAAGCTCATGCCAACCTTTGGGCCTTTGTTCACCCATCGAAGAATTAGGAACCCCTAACTCACGGTAATCGAAGGCATCGGTTTCGAGCATACTTCTCAAAGTGCTCCCATAGCAGGACTTGCGAAAAGCCAACGTGCACATATGAATTCACTTTCATGAAACCATTCGAAACTCGCATGTTCGCAACTAGGTGACCGAGATGCACATACGTGGAGGCGAGGAATATCTTGCCAATGGGAAGAACTTCACCTTTTGCTAACTTCCACAGCAATCGCTAGCAACTCGGTCTTATTTCCTTCTTTCCAGGCGAGTCATCAAAAATGTCTCTAGACAACTGAGAGAGCCAAAATGCGTGACATGAAGATCCTTGCTTGCCTGTTCAGGGTTCCGGCTCGTTAGAAACCATTGAGAAATCCACCAGCTATAAAGCACCCTTCATCCTCTTTAGGACAGAATCCTTCGACTTCGCAGTGGAGTCTTTTCGAGCGTAATCTCCCAACTTAGCGGCAAGGTCATCCCGCATCTTCACCTCACTTTCAGATAATTGGATTTTAAGATTCCCAGTTACCGGAAGATTCAGCAAGAGAGCCACACTCTCCAAAGAGAAAGTTATCTCACCCCATCTACATATGCTTGTATGGGTGTCCAGGAACACCACTGGAGATGAAAGCTGACCAAACACAGGATATCCTTCTAATGCGGAGGTTTGCGAAGATCTCGACGGCATCAATAATCTGCGCTCAGTCGGGTTGGTATTTATGTGCTCCTTACTCACCATGAACTCAACCCATCTATCAAAAACGTAATGGGCTTTGACACATCCACGAAATCAATGTTGGAAGAGGAATATACCCCTTTATGAAGGCAGAACACGTATGGTGTTCTCAGGGTGACAAGAACGTGTCTTCTTTTCATCTTCACCACCGGTTAACAAAATCGCACGAAACACGTGGTGATTTTCCGAGTAGAGACAAGTTTTTTGGCTAAGAATTCATCATCCGTATTTGTTTTGGAATTATGGACATCCTTCGATGAGGCGAAATTTTGTTCGAGTAACATCTTGTCGGATTTCTTAATAACAACTCGGTAACAAGATATACGCACACACAAAAAAAATTATCTCACGACACATAACAGCGCCCGACAAAAGGAAAACAGAAATACAAAAAAAGGAGGGCGTATTCTCTACGGGTTCAAAACTGCACACGTATTTTCTTCGGTTCAAGACTATACGCGCCAGTATTTTCTTCGAGTTCAAGACTATATCTGTGAGATTTCCTTCGAGTTCAAGACTATACGCGGTATTTTATACGGGTTCAAGTGTGTCTCCAGTATCCTTCTTCGGGTTCAAAATTATATATGGAGCATTTTTCTACGGGTTCAAAACCTGGGCCTTAAAGTATTTCTTTCGGGGCCAGAAAAATCATATATACAATATTTCTGCCGGGTTCGAAGTCATATGGAGCATATATACGAGTATTCTTCTTCGGGATTCATGTACGAGTATTCTACGGGTTCAAAGCGCACCTACATGATATTTTCTTGAGGGTTCAAAATTATATACGTATTTTATACGGGCTCAAGTGCGTCTGCCAGTAACCTTCTTCGGGTTCAAAATAATATATGGAGCACTTTCCTACGGGTTCGAATAATATATGCGATATTTCCCTTGGTTGCATACATACAATATTTTCTACAAGAGACACGCCAAGAAATTATATACGCAATATATAAAGAAAAATGCCTACTCTTAGGGTTTACACCTATAAAGGAAACAAGAGAATCGGAAGACATACCCGGAATTTTGGTTTTCTTTGTGACTGCGCTAGTAGGAAAGGATGAAAAGATGAAAGTGCAAGATGGGAGAAAGGGACTTTATATATATAGGCGTGAAGATTCCGAAATAGGAAGGATTTCCCTTTACCAAAATACGTGCGTGTAAAACGGGCCACAAGGGCGCCCAACTTCCAATGTCGCCCAGCTGCACCGGCCCCACCTGGTGCACCGACTTCCCAATGACCGCCCAAGTCACGCCCTTAAACACGCACTGACTTCCACACCTTGCGTGGGTCCCACCACTAGCACGCTAACTTCCAACGCCGCCCCCGCACCGGCCCCATTCAATTGCACCGACTTCCCAATGACCACCTAAGTCACGCACAGAACACGCACAACTTCCACACCTTGCGCCGGTCCCACCATCTAGCACGCCAACTTCCCAACAATCGCTTAAGTCGCACAGCCCCTTCACCACCCGACCTCCCCGATTGTGCAAAAACGAGGGCAAGGTTCCAAATCCCTATTTATAAAAGGTCGGACGAGCCTCCTCAATTCTCTTTACGGTTTCTTGTTGATAGTTTGTCACCATCTTATGCTTACCTCATGAACAAAGACCCATTCCAGCTAAGCGGGGGACTTAATGTTGATGGTGGTTTTTAAACGAAGGGTAAACTCGTAAAACCCTAAAAATAACCTAATGTCACCGGTGACACATTTATTTGGACATTTAAAAAGGTAGTCGGTATTTAATAGGGGGATTTTTTCAAATTAGGGTTACAACGAACAAAACCTAATTCACCTCCATGCCAATGGCAAATCATGCCAAGCCACATTTAGCTTGAGCTAGGTATTTCCATGCCATGCCAAACACACTCGCCTTGGTCCTAGCTACGCTTAGCCACGTCACGCCAAACCAAGCACTCTTGCTTGGCCCTAATGGCCACGCATGCCATTGGCACATACCAACATGCTCATTTGGTAGCTTTTCCTACCAAGGCCACGGCCCTATGACCCACGCATGCCATGACACATGCCAACATGCTCATTGGTAGCTTTTTCTACCAAGGCCACGGCCCTAACGGCCACGCATGCCATTGGAACATGCCAAGATGCTCACGTAGCTTTTCCTACCAAGGTCACGACCCTAACGGCCCACGCATGCCATTGGAACATGCCAACATGCTCGCTAGTAGCTTTTCCTACAAGGCCACGACTCTAACGGCCATGCATGCCATTGGCACATGCCAACATGCTCCATTTTGGTAGCTTTTCCTACCAAGGCCACGGCCCTAACGGCCACGCATGCCATTGGCACATGCCAACATGCTCGCTGGTAGCTTTTCCTACCAAGGCCACGGCCCTAACGGCCACGCATGCCATTGGCACATGCCAACATGCTCGTTGGTAGATTTTCCTACCAAGGCCACGGCCCTACGACCCACGCATGCCATTGGCACATGCCAACATGCTCATTTGGTAGCTTTTCCTACCAAGGCCACGGCCCAAAGCGGCCACGCATGCCATTGGCACATGCCAACATGCTGTGTGGTAGCTTTTCCTACCAAGGCCACGGCCCTAACGGCCCACGCATGCCATTGGCACATGCCAACATGCTCATCTGGTAGCTTTTCCTACCAAGGCCACGGCTCCAACGGACACGCATGCCATTGGCACATGCCAACACGCTCGCTGGTAGCCTCCATCACCTAGCCGTGGCCCTAATGCGCGCTGGTAGCCTAACTTGCAAGCCATGAACCTAGGCCAATTCGATCAGACGCGGCACCGCACACGCCAAACACTGCCCTGGTAGCCTAATTTGCAAACCATGCAACCTACCACCAAAGCATTCCGCACATGCCATTGGCACATGCCACACACGCCACTAGCGACTCTGCATTGCCACTTACACTCAACGTACAACCTACCACCAAGGCATTCCGCACATGCCATTGGCAAATGCCACACACGCCACTAGCAGACTCTGGCATTGCCACTTACACTCAACGTACAACCTACCACCAAGGCATTAGCACATGCCATTGGCACATGCCACACACGCTACTAGCATCTCTGGCATTGCCACTTACACTCAACGTACAACCTACCACCAAGGCATTCCACACATGCCAATGGCACATGCCACACGCGCCACTAGCAGCGCCACTTGCACTCAAGGTGCAACCAACACTCGAGATATCAACACAAACTGGGGGATGCTTTCGGGGTTTTGGTGTGGCGGTCACGACTTGCGGCGTACACTACGCTCACATTAAGAAAGCGTGAAAAGGAATAAAGCGGTCGAATAAATGAGGAAATAATGGTGAAAACGTTTTCACCCATAAACACCTTGCGGTTACCACCTCCTCCCATTATTTCACCCTTTCCTCTCTTCCTTCATGAGGCCCAGTACGTTTCAATCTCGACTTGTATAAATAGGTCTTACCTATTTCCACCAGACGACAAGTCTTGGTCGGAGAAAAATACTACACTCTCGAGAAAAGGCAACTTTGCAAGCTCTCCAAAAGCTTTCATCTCTTGCAAGCTTCCGAAGCTTCCACTTTACGATACAAGTCGAGACACTACTCTCCCGAACTATTCTCGGGTCTCAACACCTTTCTTGGCTTCCCTCCCAAATCAACCCTTCTCCTCCACTTTGTGACCGAAGCAAGTCCGGAATGGCCATTTCTTGGTTTAGGCCGGACTTGTACGGAGTTGATCTCGAATCTATAAAGTGCTCACGTGCAGCACATTTGTTTAGGGTTTGAACCAGTTTCTCACTCACCTACGAATTTACCGAAATCGGCGAAACGATTTTTACCCATAAACACCAGGGTACCTTTTTTTAATACTAATTAGGGTTTTGACAGGCCAAACCCTAATTCCCACACCACCGTGCAAATGGCAAACCATGCCAACCACATCTACCGCACCAAGGCATGCCAACCATGCTAGCCACACCACTGTGCCAATGCCAAACCATGCCAGCCACATTTACCGCGCCAAGGCATGCCAACCATGCTAGCCGCACCACCGTGCCAGCCACATCTCCGCGCCAAGGCATCCCAACCATGCCAGCCGCACTACTAAGCCAATAGCAAACCATGCCAAGCCAAACCGCACCTTGCCTTGGCCCAGCCATGCTAGCCGCACCATATGCCAAACGACATGCCAAACCATTGGCCCCACTCGCCAAGCCAAACGCACCTTGCCTGGCCTAGCCATGCTAGCCGCACCATGTGACAAACGGCATGCCAAACCATTGGCCCCACCTAGCCAAGTCAAACGCACTTTGCCTTGGCCCTAGCCATGCTAGCCGCACCATGTGCCAACGGCATGCCAAACAATTGGCCCCACCTCGCCAAGCCAAACGCACCTTTCCTTGGCCCTAGCCATGCTAGGCCGCACCATATGCCAAACGGCATGCCAAACCATTGCCCCCCTTTCGCTTAACGCACCTTGCCTTGGCCTAGCCATGTTAGCGCACCATGTGCCAACGGCATGCCAAACCATTGGCCCCACCACGCCAAGCCAAACGCACCTTGCCTTGGCCCTAGCCATGCTAGCCGCACCATGTTCCAAACGGCATGCCAAACTATTGGCCCCACTCGCCGAGCCAAACGCACCTTGCCTTGGCCCTAGCCATATGCTAGCCGCACCATGTGCCAACGGCATGCCAAACCATTGGCCCCACCTCGCCAAGCCAAACGCTCCTTGCCTTTGCCCTAGCCATGCTAGCCGCACCATGTGCCGGCGGCATGCCAAACCATTGGCCCCACCTCGCCAAGATAAACGCACCTTGCCTTGGCCCTAGCCATGCTAGCCGCACCATGGGCCAACGGAATGCCAAACCCGCGGCCCCACTATACCATGCCGGCCTTCCCTATGCGACTACTAAAATGAAGGCGTGCGATAATCAACGGTCGCCCTTCAATCTCAGGAGCAAATCCTAGCCGTCCCAAGGTTGCAGACAACGCAAAGTAACCATTGGCCCTAAACCCTAGTTTGTCACGCCAAACCGCGCCAAGGCATGCCAACCTAGCCGCGCAACCATGCTTTCCCTTCCCTATGCGGCTACTAAAACGAGGCGTGCGACAATCAACGGTCACCCTTCAATCCCAGGATCAAATCTAGCCGACCAAGGTTACCAGACAACGCATGGTAACCTTTGGCCCGAAACCCTAGTTTGGCCACGCCCAAACCGCGCCAAGGCATGCCATGCCAATGGCATGCCAACCTAGCCGCGCCACCATGCTGGCCTTCCCTATGCGGCTACTAAAACGAGGCGTTCAACAATCAACGGTCGCCCTTCAATCTCAGGAGCAAATCTTAGCCGTCCAAGGTTACCAGACAACGCAAGGTAACCTTTGGCCCGAAACCCTAGTTTGGCAACGCCAAACCGCGCCAAGGCATGCCAACCTAGCCGCGCCACCATGCAAGCCTTTCCGCCTACTAAAACGAAGGCGTGCGACAATCAACGATCGCCCTTCAATCTCGGGGAGCAAATCCTAGCCGTCCGGGGTTACCGAGACAACGCATGGTAACCTTTAGCCGAAAACCCTAGTTTGTCCACGCCAAACCGCGCCAAGGCATGCCATGCCAACCTAGCAGCGCCACCATGCTGGCCTTCCCCTACACGGCTATCAAAAACGGAAGCGTGCAACGATCAACGACTACCTTTCCTTTTAAGATGCAAAATCTCGCCGTCGAAGGTCATTAAGCTAGCAAGTCTCCCAAGCTCGACTTGCCAGGCAACAACCATGCTACATGTTTTCCACGAAAACATTTGAGACATCAATGCATATCACAAACTGGGGGATCCACTTTGGGTATTGGTTTGGCGATTTCTGGCGTGTGGCGTACACTACGCCCGTCATAAGGAAGTGTAATAAGGATGAGGCGGTTAGTAAATACAAGGAGTAATGGTAAAACACTCTTTTTTATGGAACATAAATTCCATGCATTAACGTTTACCACCTCCTCCCATTTACTCACCCATTTTTCCATTCCTTAATGAGACCGAGTACGTTTCACTTGACTTGTATAAATAGGTCTTACCTATTTCCAGAACAACAGGTTCGGTCGGAGCATACAACACTCGGGAAAACATTTGTTAGCTTTTCATACATTAGCTTTCCACTTTACGATACAAGTCGTAAAACAACTACTCTTCCCGAATCAACTATTCAGGTCTCAACACTTTCTTAGCTTCCTCCCAAAACCAACCCTTCTCCTTCACTTTGTGACCGAAGCAAGTCTTCGAACGGCCATTTCTTGGTTTAGGCCGAGTTTGTACAGCATTGATCTCTCGAATCTAAAGTACTCCTTGCGAGTACATTATTTAGGGTTTAAATTCGTTTCTCACACACCCGAAATTACCGAAATCGTGGTAGTTTTTACCCTTAAACAATTGGCGACCACGAGTGGGAGATTGATCTATCGGTCCCAATATCAATTTCGAGAATACGTTTCTCTAACTCAAGAGGATGGTCGGTTTTAAAAATGAATCAGTTTCCTCAAGTTCCACTCCGCGACGACAATATTTCCTTCCTAAGCATACGCCCAACGCCGCCCAATCGGCGAAGGAATTCCAAGGCTGACTGACTTGGTGCGGATTCAAGAGATCCACACCAGAACATGGGTCTACGATGAAAGATGCGATTAACGCCATCTTGGACTTCCTCCATCAACCTAACGTGAAATTGAACGGTTCACTTGCCGGAGACTCCGAGTGGGGACTAACATCCCGAACGATCACTCTCAAGTCAACGAGATTCCTCTAATCGAAACACGTAGGCCGGAAGCGGCCTCCTTTGGTGGAAAACTTATGTGAACTCTTACATATTTCAAAGTATCAACGGATGGAGACGTTCACCGCCATCAATCGAATAGCGTTACGCGTGTCCTTGGTTCCTTCACGCTTGGAAACATCAAGAACGCCAGATTTATCCGTCAAAAATATCACGTTTATCGACGACGACATCATGGCGGAGAAGGCCATGTGCCCCTACATATCACGACCCGTATCAAGGACGTGGAATTCAAAAGGGCTCTCATCGACACGGGAGCATCCTCCAACGTTGTTACCCTCAGGACGCTCAGAACGTCCAGGGTATGGCCGAACGAAGTTGTACGACAGTCCACTACAATGACCGATTTTGAAGGCAACCAAACCGAGCACGTATGGGTACGTCAACCTGAATCTATCGGTGGGACTTGTCCAAATAAAAGTAAGGTTCGAGGTAATCGAGAAGGAGCCAAATTACCACATGATCTTTGGGAATGCCATGGCTCCACGACAACGAATCATTCCTTGACGTATCACCGTGCTTGAACACCATGTTAAACGAAGAAGCCATTCGCATGTTTTGCATCATTATCTCCTAATGCGCCGATCTCGTGGCATGGAGATTTTTTGAGCCAAGATAGGACCCGCGAGGCCATATCCAATAAGGCTCACCACACTCCTTGCCAAAGTGGACGCCCAGGATCATAATATCGCAACGGACAAGGTTCGCGGGATTAATAAACGACGGTGTCGCGAGTGTCTCGAGAGAAGGTAGCAAGACTCGCGAGAGTGTCTCGAGAGAAGGTAGCAAGACTCGCGAGAGTGTCTCGAGAGAAGGTAGCAAGACTCGCGAGTGTCTCGAGAGAAGGTAGCAAGAATCGAGAGAGTGTCTCGAGAGAAGGTAAGCAAGACTCGAGAGAATGTCTCGAAGAGTAAGGTAGCAGAGCCAAGAAATCATCAAAGAGCTCTCGAGAATATGAGCTGTATGTGATTTATCATCCATTATGTAAACACCTATATAAAGAGGAAGCGGAGAGAGAAAGGGGAGGAATAATTTTGGAGGAGGACACTTTTAGGAGGGAGAGATATTTTTAGAGAGAGATTTATTTTCTTTATCATCTTCTTCCCCAAATAATTAGATCTAGAGCTCTAGAAAATATCCATTAATGGAGATCCTCAATGTAATTCAAATGTAACCTCAACAATCATAGTGAAGAATCGTGGATGTAGATCACATTGATCGACCACGTAAAAAATCTTATGTGTCTATTTAAATTTCTAGCACTTATATTTAAAATTTAGGTGATTAATATGATTTAGATCTACAAAATATAGTGAGGGGTGTAGTGTGGGATTTCCCGCAACTACATATGCGCTAGAAACGGGGACCTAATCTTGTTGGTTCAAGAAAGTTTAGAAAAAACGGACTCTTTTGTTGGTGATGAATTCAATTGGATCTATAAACTTAAAGAGAAATTTCCATGAAAAGTAGTTCTTGTTCATACTTATTATTTAGATCTACAAAATTTGGGTTCAAAAATGGAAGTTTTATGGAAGAAATCACACTTTCAGGGAGAAAACACCGTCAACAATTCAAAGACATGAAGAGAGGAAGAGAAAAAAAAAAAATAGGTTGTTGTGATGAAATTCAAGGAAGAAAGCTAATTTTTTAATGGAAGATTTCATATTCAGGAGAAAAGAAAAAGGAAAATTGTTGAAGGAAATAAAGGAAGAATGAAGAAAAGGATAAGAACAAAACTTTGTGAATTTTATCACAAACGAAGCTCGCACGGATGGTTTGAGTTGGAGCGAAGAGGCTTGATGTCGCAAGATCAAATCTCGCCACGGTCATATTTTTCAAATATTTTGAACTTTCAAGAGGGAAAAAAATGGAATAAAGCTATAGCATTGTGTGTTTCCTTCGCAAGCAACAAGTAGCCAGGATGGTCGTTTGCGAAGAGAACAAGCAGGGTTGCGAGTTCGAATCCCACCTTTTACATATTTTTAAACTTCCGAGAGCGAAGAAGTGAATAAAGTTATAGTATTGTGTGTTTCTTTCACAAACAGCAGCTAGCACAATTGGTCACTGGCGAAGAGTATAAACCCAGAGGTCGCGGGTTCGAACCTCCCTCCTCGCAAAGAATTTTTTTGGCTTCGTAAAAAGGGAAAAAAATGTATAATCTCGCAAAGGTTGTTTCGTTATCTCGCAAGCAAGAGGCAGCACAGTTGGTCACCTGCGAAGTTAATGAGTTCATGGTCGCGAGTTCAAGTCTCAACGAACGTGTATTTTCACATGGATTTTCGCAACAGTATCTCGCAAGAAGAAAGTAAGTGATTATTTTCGAGAAACACTTCGCGAAGGCAGGGGGCTAGCACAGTTGGTCAAGAGGCATGAATGCAAGCGGGAGGTCGCAGGGATCAATTCTTGCTCTCGCACATTTATTTTTGTTATGCGAAATTTCGCACAGACTTTGCTTATCTGCAAAGAAGAAAGTTGATGATTATCTCGCAAGTTAATTTAGCAAATGAGGATTAGCACAATTGGTATGGTGCGAGAATATGCAGAGGGAGCAGGTCAAGGGTTCAAGTCTCACTTCTCACATTTCTTTTTCTTGCTGCGCGAGATTGACAACAACAAACCACAAAAGCTAAGTACCACTTTCCTTAAACATTTTACTTACAAAAAATAAAAGATTTTTGATTTGATTTACAAACGCGATACAATCGCGAGAATTACAAAGATTTCACGATTACAAATAATTCGAGAACAATATCTCGCACAGATCAATTTATATATTTCCCTTAAATATTTGATTTGTTTCAAATGAGAATGATATCCAACATGGAGAGTAGTAGCGGGCAAACCTTTATGGCGTACACCTAGTTCGCGAATTTACCTTATGATTTCGCAGAGGCAATGTACCTAAAGTGCGTCATATAAGGGGTACCTATTAGGATCATTTCCATGAAAGATGTTTATCGTTTGAGACGAAACAAGTTATACAAAAAGGAAATCAAAACAAAGAAAAATGATTTGAACTTGCAATTAAATGAAAATTTTTGATAAAAGAAATGTTGAATACTAATCTAAATTTTTATTTGCATTACGCATAGCATGAGGCAAAGAACATGGGCGGGAGTTTCGCATGATGGATTCACAATACTTCTTATATTTCGAGGATTGAGTACTTCTTATACTTCTTCAAAGGATACTTCATACTTCATGCATACTTCAAGAGATAATACTTCTTATTCACTTCGCAAAGCTTGAACTTTGCAAAAGAATAGAGGCAAGTACGTACTTTTCAAGAAAAATATTCTTTCGCTCGTTCCTTCACCAATTGAAACCAAGGATTATTACAACAATGAATTTTTCCTTCAAATCGCTCTTCAAGCAATATTCAAGGAAAAGAGGCAAGATGTAGGATCATAATATCGCAACGGACAAGGTTCGCGGGATTAATGGCAACGGTGTCGCGAGAGTGTCTCGAGAGAAGGTAGCAAGACTCGCGAGGTGTCTCGAGAGAAGGTAGCAAGACTCGCGAGTGTCTCGAGAGAGGTAGCAAGACTCGCGAGAGTGTCTCGAGAGAAGGTAGCGAGAATCGAGAGAGTGTCTCGAGAAGGTAGCAAGACTCGAGAGAATGTCTCGAGAAGGTAACAAGAAACTGCGAAATCATTAAAGGGCTCATGAGAATATGAAAGCTGTATGTGTTTGTCATCCATTATGTAAACACCTATATAAAGAGGAGAGCGGAGAGAGAAAGGGGAGGAATAATTTTGGAGGAGGACACTTTTAGGAGGAGAGAGATATTTTAGAGAGAGATTTATTTTCTTTATCATCTTCTTCCCCAAATAATTAGATCTAGAGCTCTAGAAAATATCCATTAATGGAGATCCTCAATGTAATTCAAATGTAACCTCAACAATCATAGTGAAGAATCGTGGATGTAGATCACATTGATCGAACCACGTAAAAAATCTTATGTGTCTATTTAAATTTCTAGCACTTATATTTAAAATTTAGGTGATTAATATGATTTAGATCTACAAAATATAGTGAGGGGTGTAGTGTGGGATTTCCCGCAACTACATGGACGTCCATTGAAGAAAGTGATGGTCTTGCACAGCTTCGCGGAGAAACCGGTCTCCATCACCCCTTCGAAAGAGACACGCCAGCCTCCGCCGCCGAACCAGGGTTACAACACACCCATACCAAGCGAGGACGGGCTTTCATTATGGGTCATGATGAAAAAGGGAAAATCGTATATCAGCGCCGCTGTTAGCAGTGCGAGGGGAGACTACCATACGATCTCTCGCCCAATGGGGACGCAAACGTAGTGACGATCCGCATGAAGTACACGATGCACCACGACGGCTACAAGACGGGACCAACTCTACCATGGACGAACTTGAGATTTTTAATGTCGGGAGTGAAGAATCTCGCGACCCATCTCGATAGCTCTACGTGCGCGGACGAACGTGTAAGTGGTATACCTCCTCCAAGGAATATCAAGACGTATTCGCATGGACATACGAGGAAATGCCGGCTTGGGCCCGAAAGGCTAGTCACTCATCATTTACACATGATACCCGGATCCAAACCGGTCAAGCAAACCCCGAGACAATTCCGGCACGATGTAGAAGAACAGATTAAGGTATAGATTCAAAAGCTACTAACGGCTGGTTTTATCAAACCGATTCACCACCCTACTTGGTTGGCCAACGTTGTTCGGTAAAAAGAAGAATGGCGGATCGGGTGTTGTGTCGATTTTAGAGATTTGAACAAATGTTGCCCTAAAGACGATTTTCCAGCTCCCCAACATTGACATGCTAGTAGACGCCACCGGTGGACATGGTATGTTCTCTTTCATGGATGGATACGGCTACAACCAAATAAATATGTGCGAACACGACGCAAGTAAGACGGCTTTTCGGAACCCCTCTTGGAAACTTTTACTATACTTTGATGCCCTTCGGTTTGAAAAAGCATTTGGCGCTACATCCGACGCGCCATGACCACCATTTTCACGATATGATGCTCAAGCAAGTCGAAGATTATGTAGATCACATAGTGGTCAAGTCAAAAACTTCAGGCGCCCATGCGAGGTGCTCTGCGCGGGTGTTCGAAAGATGTCGTGAGTACAAGCGAAGATGAACCCATTGAAGTGTGCTTTTGGTGTTTCTTGGGCAAGTTCCTAGGTTTCGGTGTTGTAGGGGAATAAAAGTTGACAAGTCAAAACACAAGCCGTATTCAAGATGCCACCACCGCGAACCGTGAAAGAACTCTAGAGTTTCATGGGTAAAATAAACTATATTCGCCGCTTCATACCAGGATTAGCTCAACTTGTTGCTTCGTTTACCCTCTTCTTGAAGAAAGGAGCAGGCTTTGTGTGGACCACACTACAACATGAAGCATTCCGGAAAGTTCAGCAAACATTATCTTCCCCAACCATCATGAAGTCACTCATACAAGGGAGACTGCTACACCTCTACCTTTTGCATTTAGCGACACTTAACATCGAGGCTCTCCTCGACCAAGAAGATGACGAAGGGATTGAGCATCCTATTGTTGATGGTGGTTTTTAGCTTAGGTAAAAATCGTAAAACTATGCACCTAACTTGGCGTCACTATGACCATTAGCGCATTCATTAAATTAATCGGCATGCTTACGTAAGAATTACCGAAGTACCTTTTTCACGGGTCGGGTTCCACGGCCGGAACCCTTAACACTAGCGACATCACCAATCTGAAACCTAAATTTTGATGCCAAGGCATGCAAACCATGCCGGTAACACCCTGCTGCGCAAATGGCATGCCATGCCAGCCATACCCTTTGTGCTAATGGCAAACCATGCCAGGCCACATCTACCGCTCCAAGGCATGCCAACCATGCCAGCCGCACCCTTTGTGCCAATGGCAAACCGTGCCAGCCACATCTCCGCGCCAAGGCATGCCAACCATGCTAGCCGCACTCTTTGCACCAATAGCAAACCATGCCAAGCCAAACCGCACCTTGCCTTGGCCCTAGCCATGCTAAGCGGCACCATATGCCAAAACGGCATGCCAAGCCAAACCGCACCTTGCCTAGGCCCTTATCCATGCTAGCCGTACCATGTGCCAATGGCATGCCAAACCCTTGGCCCCACACGCCAAGCCAACCGCACCTTGCCTTGGCCCCCTAGCCAAACTAGCCGCGCCACCATGCTTTGGCCTTCCTATCGGCTACCAAAAACGAAGGCGTGCGACAATCAACGGTCGCCCTTCAATCCGGGAGCAAATCCTAGCCGCCCGAGGTTACCGAGACAACGCATGGTAACCATTGGCGAAAACCCTAGTTTGGCCACGCCAAGCCGTGCCAAAAGCATGCCATGCCTCCATCTTTGGCCTTCCTATGCGGCTACCAAAACGAAGGCGTACGACAATCAACGGTCGCCCTTCAAACCCGGGAGTGAATCCCTAGCCGTCCAAGGTTACTAGACACGCATGGTAACCTTTGGCCCGAATCCCTAGTTTGGCCACACCAAACCGCGCCAAGGCATGCCATGCCAACCTAGCAGCGCCATCATGCTGGCCTTCTCTATGCGGCTACCAAAACGAAGGCGTGCGACAATCAACGAGTCGCCCTTCAATCCAGGAGAAAATCCCTAATCGTCGAGTTACCGGACAACGCATGAAAACCTTTGACCGAAACCCCTAGTTTGGCCCGCCAAAGCCGCGCCAAGCATGCCATTCCAATGGCATGCCAACCTAACCATGCCACCATGCGGCCTTCCCTTTGCGGCTACAGAAGCGAAGGCATACGACAATCAACGGTCGCCCTTCAATCCCGGAGAGAATCCTAGTCGTCCAAGTTACCAGACAATGCATGCAAGGTAACCTTTGGCCAGAAACCCTAGTTTGGCCACGCCAAACCGCGCCAAGGCATGCCAACCTAGCCGCGCCACCATGCTGGCCTTCCCTATGCGGCTACAAAAAGAAGGCGTGCGACAATCAACGGTCGCCCCTTGATCCCGGAGCAAATCCTAGTCGTCCAAGGTTACCAGGACAACGCATGGTAACCTTTGACCGAAACCCTAGTTTGGCCACGTGATAGGTGTAGAATACCGTATTTACTATATAGAGTTTATGCTTTCTTTCTTTATTTTTCTTGTGAATTATGTACTTTAAGCGTGCTTTTGAGTCTTATAGGTGCAATGGAGTCGCACGGAGGAAAGAAGGAGAAATTATCAAATTGGGCCAAAGGGCGAAATTGTCATCTCACAGGCGAGCTATATGTGGAGGCGGTGAAACGCGGCAAAAGGGAGCGGAAGAGAAGTAGGTTGTCGGTTACACTGGAACAAGCGGGCCAAAGCTGGTTGGTGGCCCTTAACAATGAGTGGGTGTTTATAGTCATTTACGGCTACCCCTTATCCTACAGTGTGGGGTGGATACATCCAGGTTCTTACATAATACCTAGAAGTCAGAGAAGGAATTTATTTCCTCTTCTTCATCAATTTAAAATCGTGAAACACTGAAAATTGGAAGAGTTATTTCTTTGTTAAAATCGGCGAGGATGAGAGAAATCGGGATGAGGGGTTTGTTTACGCAGCGATAAGCAAGGAAATGTTGATATCGATCTCGGTAAATCGGAAAAGAGAGGTAAAGGGTTCGATGTTTTTGAAATTGATGCAAATGAGTGAATCGAGAGGAAGCTTTAACCGAGAGATTGTAAGGGAAGGAAGATGGTGGTCTGTCAAAATCGGTGAGGAGATGATGAAATTCAAAAGAATCAATGATTGGCTGTAGAGATCGATTTTGAGAGTTTGTGAGATGGGTTCAAAGGAGTTGATGTTTGAATGGATTGTGAGATCGATTGAGCCTAGGTATGGGTTTGTGGCTTCGAATCGGTGCGAAATGAAGATGGTTTCCGTCGATGTTGAGAAGAACGGGATGAATGGAGTGCAGCTCGAGATTCAATGGAGATGTGGAAATGGCGAGTCCGGGGAGGAGATGGAATTATTGATGGCTTGACGTGCTTTGAGAGACTTGTCTTTGGGAAGAGTTGTCTTGCTCTGGTGGATTCTTTGCTATCTTGGAAATGAGATGGGAAGCCTGTTTGGTGTGAGTGGATGGCTGAGCTTTGGTAAGCGGGATTGCGGGGTCATTAATTTGTCTTGTGCAAGGAAGTTGAGGCTGGTAATGGGGTTAGCTATTTCTAATTACGGGTGGCTGGTCATGAGGCCAACTGCAGGTGGTGGATCTGGCAGGTACCATTGCGGTCAAGCCATGAAATTGAGGATGACTTGAGATCTTTGTGGTGATGTTGGACGGGCGGGTCGGGGCGGAGCGAGTCGAGCGGAGGTGGTGTTCTTTATTAAAGGGATTGTTGGTATAAATGGTGAAGCTGATGGGAGTATTACGGATGCAAGAATTATAGGTGGAAGTGATGGATTGCGGTGGGATGACTCAGTTTGTGATTGGCAAGCTTTTGCGGGGGCAATGATGGAGCTCGGGGAGAAGATGAAGGCTGCGAGAATATGGGATTTACGGCAGAGTGCTAGGGGCTGTGAAAGTCAGGCAAGGTGGAAGCTTGAACTAGAAAGGCAGGTAGCAGCTGGTTGGATTTGGTGCTGCAATGGTTGTGGCAATGATATAGCAGGTGGTAGTGCTGTTTATGGGAAAAAGATGAATGATTGCAGAGGAGATGAAGAAGCAGCTGAGTTACAAGACTTACCAGCTCTTCATGATGTCAAACAGGCATTGGAACTGGATTGCAGGCCTGGGTCTGTGGTGGTGGCAGGCTAAGATTAAGTGAATTACAGAGATGGCTAGCATTGTAATGGCTACAGGTTTGGGTGCTCAGATGGTGAGGCTAGTGGTTGTAAAGACTCTGGCAATGGCATGAGGCCTGAGGAGGAGTTGTTTGATTGTCATGAGCTGGGTTAGTATGGGTTCTGATAGCACTGAGTGAGATGGCAGAGATGTATCCTGGGGTTTAAAGTTCCATGGCATGCTGGAAGTGGTGGTGCAGCTTGAATAGCCATCATGGCTGATGTGCTGGTGAAGCACAAGATCATGCAGCAAAAGTGCAATGGCATGGCAAGCCGGTTACGGCACGACAACCACTCGACAAACCAATCATTTGAGTGGTGCTCGACTTCGGCCTTGACTCACACAACTTCGGTCGACCTGAGTTAACTCGCCCGATTCACTTTGACCCGTTGACCCGACCGATTTGATTGATTGACGGTGGCCAAGGGGCGGACTTTGCCGGTCCACGGGCCGATTCCGTCGACTTTCGTGATTTCCTACCATAATCGATTTTTCGGCGACGATCTTTTTGGACATATTTTCTACATGGGTTTTTCTCTCTCTCGTGGGCTTGGTGGATTTACATCTAATGGACTTTGAAGACAAAACCTAGTTTTGGAAGGAGAAAAAGACTATAAAAAGAGGAATTCTACAATTTTTGGAAAGGATCACATCTCATATCTTTTCCTTGGAACTTTGGAGAGCCGTTTTTTGGGTTACACAACTAGGGTTTGCTTTTGTTCATCTTCTTCTTTATTCCTTTGATATTTTTGTGATGAACTCCATAGCTATGAGTAGCTAAATTCTCTCTTATTGGTTAAGGATGTAGTCCGATTTCTAAAACTTGTGTCTTGCTTTATGTATTAGTTTTCTCTCTTGTTTATCGTTGATTCTCTGCGGTTTCTATGATCACATGATTGAAGTATTGTGATAGGATTATGGTGTTTGATTAGTTAAGTGGCCAATTAATTGAACTTGCATCTTAGTCCATAGCTATTTTAGGGTTTTTCATCAAGCGATAACCTTGAATACGAGTAGCATGATATGTTTACGGTTTTGTAGTGATACACTCTCGTAATCATATGTAGAGTTTGACCATTGTCCGAATTGTTTTGCGCAACGCATGACAATTGCATTGATTAGCCTATTTACGAAACTTAATGCACCTAGGAATTGAACTTGATTAGCGCAAGGCGTTAGGTTATTCTTTAGGTAGAATTCACATACGCTTTGACCCTAATGTGTGTGTTGATGAACTTGAGAAATTAATAGATTATCTTGCTCTCTTGATTCTCTAGGCTTTTGATAACACAAGAGATTAAATCGTAATTCTATTCATATATGCAAACACATGTCTAAGATTGAAGATGAATTCCTTGACCAATATCTCTCTCCATTGATTATTCTCTACAATTTATTTTGTTTTTAATTACTTTTATTTGCTTAGATACAACAAACATACAGGGAACTTTAGGCGAAAGTTTATAACAAACCAACGCCTCTCTGTGGATACGAACTCTTTCTTATCGCTTACTATATTTATATTTAGTGGATCGAGAAAGTGAAATTATATTTGTCGGATTGACAACCGATCAAATTTTGGCGCCGCTGCCGGGGACCGTCGGGCCGTCGACTTTAAAACAAGCGCTAAGTGGGAGGCAACCCACCGGTTTTGTATCTTTATCCTTATCTTTTTACTTTTATGTATTTGCTTTTATCTTTATATTATTTGGAATTTCCCACCTTGAACTTTCTTTGGGCGATTCAATTTTACATTGAGGACAATGTAAAGTTTAAGTGTGAAACATTTCTATGTTTTAGTTTTTTTTATGCCTTTAAAAAAAAAAAAAAAAAAAAAAAAAATCAGAAAAATCAAAAAAAAAAAATTTGTGCTTTTTGAACTCCGAAATCTAGAAACTTGTGCCTTTAGGATGACACCATTAGTGGATGAAACCATTTTGAATGCAGGAGTTGAGGAACCAATTAACTAAAAGGGGACGAACATAGCTCAGAAATCACAAATTAACATGATAGTTGTTACCATATCTCGGAATATCACCATATCACATTCTATTTTTATTTTTCCATATTTATCTATTGTTCTCTAAGTGCTTTGGTGGGTCACTAAACATCGACGTGTTATTACTGCTAGGATGAAATAGAGTGGTTGAGTTACTAAAGAAAAAAAAAAAAAAAAAAAAAAAAAAAAGAAGAAAAAAAAAAAGAGAGAAAAAAAAAAAAAATTAAAAAAATATTTAAAAAGAAAAAAAAAGGACCGACCAATTAGACCAAAAACGGAATAAAAAGACACTTGGGAATAGCGGTATGTGTGAAACGTAGTCCCTGTCTCCGTCGCCCTAAACAAGCGTGGAATGCGGGATCCAAGGCAACTATCATGTACTTGTGACAAGAAGCATGCGCTTGGATCCAAAAGATCTAATCATGCCGTCTAAAAATTGGATCCGGATTTGATCCAATCAATCAAAAAAAAAAAAATATATATATATATATATATATATTATTGTGTTGAATAAAGTCACTTTTGGTTCCCTTGTATATGCCAATTGATTGATGTAGCATTCAAAGACTAAGTAGCTCAATCCAATAGGATTAGGTTCATCTTAGCACGGTGACCTTAGATGAGATATGGGAAACATCGAACACTTGAGAATATTCGCCAACATCTACATCTTTATCCATCTTCTTAATCTTTCATTGTGATTGTGGTTTGTAGTTTCCGAGTATTGTGGCTTGTGCAACTATCTAAATAGAGTTTATTTACTAATAATTGAATTGAATTTGCAAGGTATCTCCTCCTGTAGTCAATTTGGATTCATTCATTGATTTGTCACGAATAGACGGAGTTTGAAATATAGGTTTTGTAGGTATATCTCTAGTAAACCTTCACGAGACTATAACTCGTCCACTAGGGACACCTAGGGGGTTTAAAGGCTTGTTATTTATGCTAAAAGTGACCGTAGCCTCGACGACACGGAGTTGTTGTAGTTTATTGTTTTGTTTGATTTGCTCGAGGACAAGCAAAGTCTAAGTGTGGGGGAATCGATTAGGTGTAGAATACACCGTATTTACTATATAGAGTTTATGCTTTCTTTGCTATTTTTCTTGTGAATTATGTACTTTAAGCGTGCTTTTGAGTCTTATAGGTGCAATGGAGTCGCACGGAGGAAAAGAAGGAGAAATTATCCAAATTGGGCCAAATCTCACAGGCGAGCTATATGTGGAGCAGGCTGAAACGCGGCAAGGGAGCGGAAGAGAAGTAGGCTGTCGGTTACCTGGAACCGACAGGCCAAAGCAATTGGAGGTGGCCCTTAACAATGAGTGGGTGTTTATAGTCATTTACGGCTACCCCTTATCCTACCAATTTGGGGTGGATACATCCAGTTCTTACATAATACCTAGAAGTGAGAAGGAATTTATTTCCTCTTCTTCATCAATTTTAAATGCGTGAAACACACGAAAATTGGAAGAGTTATTCTTCATTAAAATCGGAAGGGATGAGAGAAATCGGGATGAGGTTTGTTTACCCAGGCGATAAGCAAGGAAATGTTGATATCGATCTCGGTAAATCGGAAAAGAGAGGTAAAGGGTTCGATGTTTTTGAAATTGATGCAAATGAGTGAATCGAGAGGAAGCTTTTAACCGAGAGATTGTAAGGAAGGAAGATGGTGGTACTGTCAAAATCGGTGAGGAGATGATGAAATTCAAAGAATCAATGATTGGTGTAGAGATCGATTTTGAGAGTTTGTGAGATGGGTTCAAAGGAGTTGATGTTTGAATGGATTGTGAGATCGATTGAGCCTAGGTATGGGTTTGTGGCTTGAATCAGTGCAGAAATGAAGATGGTTTCCGTCGATGTTGAGAAGAGCGGGATGAATGGAGTCAGCTCAGATTCAATGGAGATGTGGAAATGGGTCGAGTCCGGGGAGGAGATGGAATTATTGATGGCTTGAGCGGTGGCTTGAGAGACTTGTCTTTGGGAAGAGTTGTCTTTGCTCTGGTGGAGTTGCTGCTATGCTGGAAATGAGATGGGAAGCCTGGCTGGTGTGAGTGGATGGCTGAGCTTTCGGTAGCGGGATTGCAGGGTCATTAATTTGTGCTGTGCAAGGAAGTTGAGACTGGTAATGGGGTTAGCTATTTCTAATTACAGGTGGTGAGGTCATGAGGCCAAGCGCCGGTGGTGTGGATCTGGCGAGTACCATTGCGGTCAAGCCATGAAATTGCGGGATGACTTGAGATGCTGTGAACTGATGTTGGACGGAGCTTGGTCGGGCGGAGCGGGTCGGCGAGGTGGTGTTTCTTTGTTAAAGGGATTGTTGGTATAAATGGTGAAGCAATGGGAGTATTACAGATGCAAGAATTATAGGTGGAAGTGATGGATTGCAGTGGGATGACTCAGCTGTGATTGGCAAGCTGAGCTGCAGGGCAATGATGGAGCTCAGGGAGAAGATGAAGCTGCAGAATATGGGATTTATGGCAGAGTGCTAGGGGGCTGTGAAAGTCAGGCAAGGTGGAAGCTTGAACTAGAAGGGCAGGTATGACTGGTTGGATTTAGTCTTTGCAATGGTTGTGGCAATGATATAGCAGTGGTAGTGCTGTTTATGGGAAAAGATGAATGATTGCAGAGGAGATGAAGAAGCGGTGAGTTACAAGACTTACCGGCTCTTCATGATGTCAAGCGAGGCATTGGGCTGGATTGCGGGCACAGGTGCATGGTGGTGGCGTGGCTAAGATTAAGTGAATTACAGAGATGGCTAGCATTGTAATGGCTACAGGTTTGGGTGCTCAGATGGTGAGGCTAGTGGTTGTAAAGACTCTGGCAATGGCATGAAACTGAGGAGGAGTTGTTTGATTGTCATGAGCTGGGTTAGTATGGGTTCGATAAAGACTTGAGTGAGATGGCGGAGATGTATCACGGGGTTTAAAGTTCCATGGCATCTTTGGAAGTGGTGGTGCGGCTTGAATAGCCATCATGGTGATGTCTTTGGTGAAGCACAAGATCATGCAGCACAAGTGCAATGGCACGGCAAGCGGGTTACGGCACGACAACCACTTTCGGCAAACCAATCGGGGAGTCGGTGCTGAGCTCGGCCTTGACTCACACAACTCGGTCGACCTGAGTTGACTCGCCCGATTCACTTTGACCCGTTAGCCAGACCGATTTGATTGATTGGCCGGTGGCCGGGCGGACTTTGCAAGTCCACCGGGCCAATTCGGCGACTTTCAGTGATTTCCGGCCATAATCCCGATTTTCAGCGTGACGATCTTTTTGGACATATTTTCTACATGGGTTTCTCTCTCTCGTGGGCTTGGTGGATTTACATCTAATGGACTTTGAAGACAAAACCTAGTTTTGGAAGGAGAAAAGACTATAAAAGAGGAATTCTACAATTTTGGAAAGGATCACATCTCATATCTTTTCCTTGGAACTTTGGAGAGCCGTTTTTGGGTTACACAACTAGGGTTTGCTTTTGTTCATCTTCTTCTTTATTCCTTTGATATTTTTGTGATGAACTCCATAGCTATGAGTAGCTAAATTCTCTCTTATTGGTTAAGGATGTAGTCTAGATTTCTAAAACTTGTGTCTTGCTTTATGTATTAGTTTTCTCTCTTGTTTATCGTTCAATTTCTGCGGTTTCTATGATCACATGATTGAAGTATTGTGATAGGATTATGGTGTTTGATTAGTTAAGTGGCCAATTAATTGAACTTGCATCTTAGTCCATAGCTATTTTAGGGTTTTTCATCAGCGATAACCTTGAATACGAGTAGCATGATATGTTTACGGTTTGTAGTGATACTCTCGTAATCATATGTAGAGTTTGACCATTGTCCGAATTGTTTTGCGCAACGCATGACAATTGCATTGATTAGCCTATTTAAAACTTAATGCACCTAGGAATTGAACTTGATTAGCGCAAGGCGTTAGGTTATTCTTTAGGTAGAATTCACATACGCAGCCTAATGTGTGTGTTGATGAACTTGAGAAATTAATAGATTATCTTGCTCTCTTGATTCTCTAGGCTTTTGATAACACAAGAGATTAAATCGTAATTCTATTCATATATGCAAACACATGTCTAAGATTGAAGATGAATTCCTTGACCAATATCTCTCTCCATTGATTATTCTCTACAATTTATTTTGTTTTTAATTACTTTTATTTGCTTAGATACAACAAACATACACCGGGGAACTTTAGAAACTGAAAGTTTATAACAACCAACGCCTCTCTGTGGATACGAACTCTTTCTTATCGCTTACTATATTTATATTTAGTGGATCGAGAAAGTGAAATTATATTTGTCGGATTGACAACCGATCACCCCGCCAAACCGCGCCAAGGCATGCCAACCTAGCCATGCCACCATGCTGGCCTTCCTTATGCGGCTACCGAAACGAAGGCGTGCGACAATCAACGGTCGCCCTTGATCCCGGAGCGAATCCCTAGCGAGTCCAGGTTACCCGGACAACGCATGGTAACCTTTGACTCGAAACCCTAGTTTGGCTACGCCAAACCGCGCCAAGAACATGCCAACCTAGCCGCGCCACCATGTTGGGCTTCCTATGCGGCTACCAAAACGAAAGCGTGCAATGATCAACTAGCTACCTTTCCTCTTAAAATGCAAAATCTCGACCGTCAAAGGTCACCAAGCCAGCAAGTCTCCCAAGATCGACTTGCCAGGCAACAACAACATGCTACATGTTTTCCACGAAAACATTTTAGACATCAACACATATCACAAGCTGGGGGGATCTTATTTGGGTATTAGTTTGACGGTTACAGCGTGCGGCGTACACTACGCCCGTTATAAGAAAGTGTAATAAGAATAAGGCGGTTAGTAAACATGGGAAGTAATGGTGAAAAGCTTTCTTTTATGGAATATCAATTCCAAGCGTGACCGGTCATCACCTCCTCCCATTTACTCACCCATTTACCATTTTCTTAATGAGGCGGAGTATGTTTCACTTCGACTTGTATAAATAGGTCTCACATATTTCCACCGAACAACAAGTTCGGTCGGGAGCAATACAACACTCGGAAACATTTTGCTAGCTTTCCATCATTAGCTTCCCATTTTTCGACACAAGTCGTGAAACAACTACTCTTCGAGAATCAACTTTGGTCTCAACACTTTCTTCGCTTCCCTCCCCAAAACCAACCCATTCTCCTCCTCTTTGTGACCGAAGCAAGTCTGGAACGTTCATTTCTTGGTTTAGGCCCCTTGCAGTACATTGTTTAGGGTTTAAATTCGTTTCTCACCCACACACCCGAAATTACCAAAATCATCAGAATCCATTTTCACCCTCAAACAATTTGCGACCATAGTGGGAGATTGATCTTTCGGTTACAATGTCAATTTTCAATCCTCGGTCTCATACTTCAACCCAGACGTCAGGACGATAGAATCAAACGATTCACTCGGGATCGGCGAATCAACTACCGAGGCGGCCGGTGCGGTCGTGACACGGCAAGGGACGACCAGGAACTTTCGAAGGTGATAGAAGCAAGCGATCCGCTCGGGGATCTGGAACTCAGTTACCAGGCGACTCGGTTACCGGAACACGACAAGAGGTAGCCAGGGACTTCCAAGATGATAAAGAAGCAAACGACCCGCCCGAGGATCGGCGACTCGGTTATCGGATGACTCGAGATAGTAGGGGACTTTTACAATCACGGTGCTTCCCAAAAACTCGGACTTACACCGGAATATTCATTTTTGTCAAGAAATCTGAAAAACCGAATGATTTGCTACTTACACTTCCGATTGACTTGACATACCAAAAGACTATTGTTCCAAAATAATCCAAAACTCTTATACAAAGCAATCGCCTATCGGTCAAAAACCGAGAAAAACCGAACCATAAACCGGCGCTTTGTTTGCCTTTCAAAAAAAAAAAACTGATCACCTACCTGTACGTGCCTACTTTGCACAATAATGATTACCGTCACTATTCATGAGGTAGCCAAACATTACTACGGTGGTATTCGAAGAGGAATTGTTTATGATGAAGTATTTCCCGCGAGTTTATGAAAGGCATACCCATGGCTAGGGTTTACACCGATTCGGAAAGAAAAATATTTCTGATTTATGGAAGGCATACCTATGGCTAGGGTTTGCACCAACAAGAAAGCAAGAGAACAAATTGAAAGAGAAACGATGGGGTACATAGCTGGAACATGCTTGCCCACTTTATTGCTACCACGCTACCGCTAACACTAGAAATCTGGTGATCCATCCTGCAAGCCTTCCGAGTGCCGTCTCCACTGTCTCACGGACTGAAGCCACCAGCGCTATCATCACCGCTTGGTAGCCAAAGTTCCAGCACCAATATTCCGTGTCCAAGCCAATACGGGCGTGTTCTGAGGACGCGCTCACTAGGCAGCGCACCCCAGACGCGCTTACCGGACGCGCATGCCAGACGCACTTACCAGGCACACATGTCGCACGCGCATGCCAAAAAGCATGTCCAGGCCATACCGACCACAATACCACACCCTGGTCAGCACCAACAACTTGCATCCTTCCAGCGCTAGCCTACGCTCGGCAGTACCGATTCTTTGGCACTTTGCACATCCTCCTCAACGCCCAAGCCTTCTGCCCGCGTCCAAGTCGTGCCAAGTCAAGCCGCGTACAAGCCGGCGCACATTCCAAGCCAATCCAGCGCTAACAACTTGCACCTTTACAACAGCTTGCATCTTTACAACGCTAAGAGCTTGTATTTTTCAGCGCCAACGGCTTTGCATCCTTCCAGCGTTGCTTTTGAACGCCTTGATAAAGAGAATCGGCAATCCAATTTCATCACACGTAAAGATCGAGAACGACTTCTCCAAAATCAGCCCGAAAGAAATCGGCAACCCTCCACGAGTTCACAGAGACCCTCTTCCCGTCAGGAGCTGCGCGATTTCTGAGGACTTCACCCACAAAGTCGTGCAGTCTATAATGAAATAATTATGTGAAATTCTATATTTCTCCAAGGCGTAGCGTCAAGACATATTTGCATCCCTCTCTTGGTGATCTTTGGTTTTTAGCTTAGGGTTAAAATCGTAAAACTATGCACTGACATGACGTCACCATGACCTCTAGCGCATTTATTGACCATTAACACATTTATCGAATCAACCAACATGCTTACGTAAGAATTGCAGGGGGTACCTTTTTATTTCTATGTATCATGTTCCACTACAGAACCCCTAACATTGATTGACATCACCTGTACCAAACCCTAAAATTCTCATGCTCCGCGCCAAGGCATGCAGTAGCACCTCCGTGCCAGCCGGCACCATCGCGCCAAGGCATGCCATCCATTCCAGTAGCACCTCCGTGCCCAGCAGCACCACCGCGCCAAGCCATGCCCAGTAGCACCTCCGTGCCCAAAGAACACAAGCTGCGCCAAGGCATGCCAGCCATGCCAGTCGCACCTCCGTGCCCAGCAGCACCACCGCGCCAAGGCATGCCAGCCATGCCAGCCGCACCTCCGTGCCCAGCAGCACCACCACGCCAAGGCATGCCATGCCCACGGCATGCCAACCTAGCCGCGCCACCTGCAGCCTTCCCTATGCGGCTATTAAAACGAAGGCGTGCGACAATTAACTGCCCCCCTTCAATCCCAGGATCAAATCCTAGCCATCCCAGGTTACCAGAAAACGCATGGTAACCTTTGTCCAGAAATCCTAAGTTTGGCCACGCCCAAACCGCGCCACGGCATGCCAAACTAGCCGCGCCACCATCTTTCGGCCTTCCTATGCGGCTACTAAAGCGAAGGCGTGCGACAATCAACGGTCCCCCTTCAATCCCAGGATCAAATCCTAGCCATCCAAGGTTACCAGACAACGCATGGTAACCTTTGGCCCAAATCTAAGTTTGGCCATGCCCAAACCGCGCCAAGGCATGCCATGCCCACGCCATGCCAACCTAGCGCGCCACCATCTTTGGCCTTCCCTATGCGGCTATTAAAACTAAGGTGTGCCACAATCAACGGCCCCCTTCAATCCCAGGATCAAATCCTAGCCATCCAAGGTTACCCGACAACGCATGGTAACCTTTGGCCCGAAATCCTAAGTTTGTCCACGCCCAAACCGCGCCAAGGCATGCCATGCCCACGGCATACCAACCTAGCCGCGCCACCATGCTGGCCTTCCCTATGTGACTACTAAAACGAAGGCGTGCGACAATCAACAGTCCCCCTTCAATCCTAGGATCAAATCCTAGCCATCCAAGGTTACCGAGACAACGCATGGTAACCTTCATGAAAATCCTAAGTTTGGCCACGCCCAAACCGCGCCAAGGCATGCCATGCCCACGGCATGCCAACCTAGCTGCGCCACCATGCTGGCCTTCCTATGCGGCTACTAAAAAGAATGCGTGCGACAATCAACGGTTCCCCTTCAATCCCAGGATCAAATCCTAGCCATCCAAGGTTACCAGACAACGCATGGTAACCTTTGGGCGAAACCCTAGTTTGGCCACGCCAAACCGCGCCAAGGCATGCCATGCCAACCTTGTCGCGCCACCACGCTGGCCTTCCCTATGCGGCCACTAAAACGAAAGGCGTGCAACAATCAACGGCCACCCTTCCACCTTAGATGCAAATCTTAGTCACCAACCAACGCATGGTAAAGTTTGGCCCAATGCCAAAACCCAAATTTTGGCCGCGCCTAAACTATGCCTCCTCGGGCCCGCAACATCCCTCCTGAATTCTTCCTGAGTTTTACTGTCTGGCTGTTTTCAGCTCCTGAACGAGTTCAAAACCTAAATATCCCCGCGTTCAGAGATAAGAAATTCTTTTCGGACGATTTGAGGAGCGGGCAAGTCAAAATCCAGTCTGTACGAGAATTCTCGGCGCTTATAGTAAAAGGGCGCTAATTAGGTTTCCTAAAATGATGGCGTGCGGCCATCAGCGAGTCGCCCTTCAATCTCAGGAGCAAATCCTAGCCGTCCAAGGTTACCAGACAACGCATGGTAACCTTTGACTCAAAACCCTAGTTTGACCACGCCAAACCGCACCAAGACATGCCATGCCAATGGCATGCCAACCTAGCCGCGCCACCATGCTAGCCTTTCCTATGCGGCTGCTAAAACGAAGGCGTGCGACAATCAGCGGTCACCCTTCAATTTCGGGAGCAAATCCTAGTCGTCCAAGGTTACCGGACAACGCATGGTAACCTTTGACCCAAGTTTAGTTTGGTCATGCCAATGGCCTGCCAACTTTGTTGTGCCATCATCTTTGGCCTTCCCTACACTGCTATCAAAAGCGGAAGCGTGCAACGATCAACGGCTACCTTTCCGCCCAATATACAAAAATCTCGACAGTCGAAGAAGGTCGCCAAGCTAGCAAGTCTCCCAAGCTTGACTTGCCGGGGCAAACAACCATGTTACATGTTTTCACGAAAACGTTCGAGACATCAAACCACAAACCAGGGGATCTTCTTTGGGTTTTGGTTTGGGGGTTTGACGTGCGGCGTACACTACGCCCGTAATAAGAAAGTGTAATAAGGATGAAGCGGTTAAGTAAATAGGGAATTAATGGTGAAACGCTTTTCTTTTATGGAACATCAATTCCATGCGTTAACGTTTACCACCTCCTCCCATTTACACACCCATTATTCCATTCCTTAATGAGACCAGAGTACGTTTCACTCCGACTTGTATAAATAGGTCTTACCTATTTCCAAAATCGGCAGAAACCATTTTCACCCTCAAACAATTGGCGACCACAATGGGAGATTGATCTTTCGGTTACAATGTCAATTTTCGACCATCGATTTCATGCTTCGACCCGGACATCAAGGCGGTAGAAGCGGGCGATCAACTCACAGGATCGGCGGCTCAATTGCAGGACAACCGGGTGCTCCCGGTTTGACATGGCAAGGGATGACCGGGGACTTCCTAGAGTTTAAGCGAAGCGATCCAACCAGTCTTGACGCGGCAATGGGCGTGGGGACTTCCCGGAGGTTAAAAGCAAGCGATCCGCTTTCGGGGATCGACGACTCGATCATCAAGTGACTCAGGGACGACTGGGGATTTTCCACAATCGCGGTGTTTCCCACGAAAGTCGGACTTGCACCTGACTCGTTTTCGTTAGAAGATCCAAAAAACCGAGTAAGTTTTTCCTAGAAAAAATACATGGTTTACTATTTCAAGTTTTCACGGGAATGATAAAACCGATAACCATGTTATGCTTCATCCCATGTCATCTCCCAGACACCCAACGTTCATGTTTCCATATGTTCCCTGGGATGTTTGTGTTACCCACAATCATAACCAAAAACGGCATCATCCTAAAAAAGTTCATCCAGAATAATAATCCAAAACCCTCATAGGTAACACTTGTCTATCAATCCAAAAATCCAGAAAATCAAAACCATAAGCCAGGCGTTCCATTTGCCTTTCGAAAAAAAAAAACGAAACAGAAGAATTTCAGAAGACAGAAGTGCATTCAAAGGAAGCCATTCAACGGTGTTTTGCTCTTCTCGAAGAAGGCGTCCTTCGTCATTTGGAGGACCACTTTGTTTCGGCTCCAACTCTTTGGACAACCTTTCGACCTCCGCTTCTTGTTGTTCCACCACGTCCGCGGAAGGACCTTTGGTCACCTCGGCCTGCAACTTTTGGATCTCAGAGAAACCATAACGCCCAGTTCTTCGTGGAATCATCCACCTACCCGTACGTACCTACTTTGCATAATAACGATTACTAGTCACTATTCATGAGGTAGCCGACACTACTACGGTGATATTCGAAGAGAATAACAAGTACTTCTACAAGTTATGAATGACATACGCTAGGTATACACCAACACAAGAAAACAAATTGGAAGGAAACGGAGTACGGACTGGAATATGCTTGACCACTTTATTGCTCTTGCGCCCACGCCGCTTGACACCGTGCCCACTAACGATCCCGCGCCACGCCAAGCCAACGTCATTCCAAGCCAAAGCACCATTCCAAGCCGATCCAGCGCTAACAACTTGCATCCTTCTAGCGCTAACAACTTGCATCTTCCGCGTGCCGGCTTTGCATCCTTTAAGGCATTGCTCTTGAACGCTCGAGTAGGAGGAATCGAAATCCAATTTCATCACACATAGAGATCGAGAACGACTTCTCCAAAATTGAGGCAAGGAGATCAGCAACCCCCTGAATTCACAAAGACTCTCTTCTGTCGGGAGATGCATGATTTCGGGACTTCGTCCACAAATTATGCGATGCTATGGTGGAACATTTATGAGAGATTTTATGTTTTACCAGGCGCAATATCAAGACATATTTGCAGCCCTCAACGGCGTTGTGTCGGGGGAAAACATCTACTTCGGTCAGAAGACATTCCCAAACCCTTACCTCTCTTGAAAGCACGATAGATGAAGCGGGGACTCCCGACCACTTGCATTACGCTTGAAGGGTGTCCGGTTGTGACACGGCGGTTAGCGTAGCCTCTCCTTCAACGTCCTCCGGCGGCTTCATTTCAACGTTCACTTGGCCGCTCCGCTTCAGCGTATCTCCATAAGTTGCTCGAGGATCGAAGCAGGAAGCTTCGGCGTTTGTCTTCATAAGCTTCAACGTCCTCTCAAGAGCGAGCCGCAGCGCCATACTCTCTTTTGTCAAGGATCGTGATCACATCTATCCAAGGATCACAGATTATGGCCACTTTTGATCCATCTCGCCAAACCCCGTGGTCATGGACAGTTTACCGTTTGCGCATACAACCGATCCCTTTGCTTCCATGGATACCCATACAATTCCACGACCTACTTTGTTACCACGACAATGTAGTCTCTTCTGATTATATCTACTACCAAAAACTGTTACCACTCATTTGTTGATACCAGCGTAGCTTCACCACAGCAGCAATCGCTACAAAGATGAAAACATGTAAACCATACTTAGGAGCTGAGGATATACGGAATCCCTTCACTATCAAAGCTCGGAAGACCACAGTCAACCAAAAAGACCATAGCCACAATAAGGTCATCTACTCTTCAAGGATGCGGGCGCAAGAATATCATCACCTCTCTATCTAGAAGACGCGTTCAACACTTTACGAGGCCGCGGAGGATCCCAAACTGCTCGAGAGGAAAACAACTTTAAAGCCCGAAGAAAAATACATTGGGGACTTCTCATCGCAATCCATCTCGACGACCATCAAAGACTCATGAGATAACTCGAGGCGGGTGAAACATTTTCTTGAAGAAGCAGATGGAGCCATGATAAACAACATAACTCTCTCATTCCTACCACTTCACTATCGAATATTTTATCATGAATTTTCCCGAGCATCTCAGCGTCACATCGAGAATAGTACGATAATCGTATATAAAATCCCGTGGAGCGTGGATTCAAGGCGATGCAATGAAAGTAGACTACACATGGGGACTACCAACATGGGGCGGTTTCACTCCCTCAACCTGGTTATTTCGATTTCAACATCATCCCACGCTGCCGAAGTTTTACGACCCAGGAATTTCTCAACATGAAGCCGTACGTATGCATCGAAGACTCAAAAGCACGCCACAAAGATACATTCACATATTCGGCCATTGTAGGATCACAATATCGCCACAACAACAACTCGCGAAGACAACGGATAAAAACATTGCGAGTCGATCGCTTGAAGGTTAAATATAAATGACGCATGGGATGACGATAAGAGGATATGAAACTGTGAAAATTAAGAAGTGTCGTGAGTACGAATGTTTGTACGTCTGCGACACTTCGCAAGACATTTCCGAAAATAAAGGATAGCTTAGCTATCATTCACTTACGTACTACCCTATATAAAGGGATGAGTGGATGCATGTCGTGGGGGATTCTTTTTTGATTGGAGGGTAAGTCATTAGGAGAGAGAAACGGAGAATGTTTGTAAGTTCTTAAGTGTAATTCCATTTTCTGTGTAAAGATTTCAAGAAAGTCATTAATAAACATTCATAATTGTTCATCTATTATCTTTGGAATGGATTAGTTAAACAAAATATAGTGAGGGTGTATTGTGGGATTTCCCTGCAACTACATATTGGCGCTAGAAACGAGGCTTTGAAACAGCATTAAAAAAGAAAGAGACTTAACAAGAAAGAAATTTGAGATAATTTTCAAAGAATTTACCAAAAGAGAAATGGCTAGAAGAAGAAATGTACTTGAACAACCGGTGAGAAGAAGTGGAAGACTTGCTGGAGAAAGCAGAAATGAAAGAGGAGAATCGTCAAAGATGAATATGAGAAATGATGAAGAGAATCATGTCAAGCTTTAATTCCTTTTGGTAGCAAATGAGCGCATGTGGATTACGATAGAGTAAGTGTGCACACTTGGAGGCCAGTTACGAGGATGAAAGGAAGAAGAGCAACAATTGGTAAACAATGGACAAGGAGAAGAAGATCAAGAATGAATGGAGAAATGAATCCGGAAATGAAGAACTCATAGCATTGGAAACATTGAGACAAGCGATACATGAAGAGGCGACTAGGCGGGAGGAACGAGCAAACTTGACAAGACAGAACCATGAATTAAGAATGGAAAATATAAGATTGCAAAATAGAAGATCGAAAAGCACTGCGAGATCGAGTTCAAGATCGACTAGGGAAGAAAGAAGGAGAGTTTTACCAACAGAAATTATATAGAGGTAGAAAACCAACGGAAACACAAAATCTCAGCTCGAACATCATGAAAGAAGAGAGGACGCAGAAGATCGTTATATTCCCCATCGAGAATTTCAGATGAGCGAGAATGAAGAAAATCGGGGAACTAGCGTTTCGGGGCCAAATGATCCGGCCGCTGAAGGAAGAACAATCTGCATGGAAGAGAAGCATTGAGAAGGCAAAAAGAGATCGTGGACGACATTGAGAAACATTATCTTTGAACAAGCACGCTTAGCCCGCGAGAGAGAGAAGTAAGAGCGAGGAAGTGGAAAACCAAGAAGTGGAAGAAGCAATCGGCAAAATAATCACGACAACCGAGAGAGGAGGCACAAGGTCGTGTCAATAGAAATACCAATGGAGAATACGACGGGATGCGAGAGGAGAGTTGATAGAGAACCCGAGAGAAGAGAGAACAATAGATATAATGGTGTGCGAATTGATGAAAGAGACGAAGGAAAGTCGCAGATAAAGGAGAGAAGAAAATAGTGGACAAGAAGGTCAAAATAGACATGAACGCGGGAGGCGAGAGGCGAGCTAAAAAGACCAGCAGAATCAAATCCTCGAGGAAAATGAGCAAATCTTGAAAGAACTAGCGAAATGAGAGAATTGTTAAACAAGTAGGAAGGAAGGAGGAAGAAGGCAGGTTGGATGAAGCCATCGCGAGGTGCTGAAGACTCCTTTCACAATAGAAGTACAAATGGGAGGAATACCACCTAAATGCAATCTGCTTCGCATTAACCAACATTTTCGATGGAACAGCACATGCGATACAACACATCAAGGCTTATATGAGATGTATGTTACGAGTGGGAGAATCATGATGCCATATTTGCAAATACTTCGCATCAAGCTTAATTGAACATTTGAAATGGTTTGAAGGATTACCGAGAAACACAATCTGTCATTCAACCATTTACAAACTATTTTCTTGGGAGCATATATAAGTAACAATTCCACGCGACCGGGAATTGAAAGATGTATTCGGATTGAAACAAAGAGTTGGCGAGAGTTTAAGACATTTGACAATGAGATGGAGGACAATGTGCGGTGAAATGGCCGGAAGGGTAGAGGAAAGATATCTCATTTTATCATTTGTAAATGCTACTGTTCGCAACAAGTTTGTTATACATTCAAATATTCGAATTAAAAATACGATTACGATGGTTTGTGAGAACTCCAAGAAAAGAATACATTGCTTTGGAAGAAAGACAAAATGAAATGGAATCATACCGGTTGCGAATACAAGTTCGAACGCTGCGAATGCAAGTTTATTACCAAAATTTTTAAATTCGGTGGCGACCACTTCGCAAGGACAATAGGAAAACAGAGTTGACGATGGACAAGCGAGAAAATAGTGGCAATGGGAAGCCGAGATCGGGGAGAAGTTTGATAGAGAAAGGAACTACTACAACCGCGGCAACAATAATAAAGTCGAGAGATTAGATCATATGCAAGAAACTTATGGAGGACAAGGCGAATAACCATGGAAGGCCAAGAAATCGCAGTGGTATGGGAAGAGATCGGGATGCCACCACTAAATGCTAGTGTTGAGAAAATTTGGGAAGCTATACTTGTAATGGAGGACGTACCACCACCATGGAATGCAGGGAGTGAACCACCACCAAGTGACGAAGTCATGAATATTGTTCTTACCATCGCTTTCATGGACATCTAACAAATGATTGCGAGAAACATAAAAGAGAATCATCCTCAGAATGATTGATCGGAAATTGGCTCATTTTCTAAAAAATGAAGAAGGGAAGCAAGTACTAACAACATCACCATCGAAGTGCAAAGAACGGTTTCAAAGAAGGGAAAAGAAGCATTCGTAATAGAAGTGGGAACAAAGGCCAAAAATCTATTTTGCAACTCTATAGTTCATTCATATCGTACAATTGAAGATTTTCACGATAATGTGCTTAGTAAGTATACGCAAAGAGATTTTCATAACAAAGAAGTGATGAACTGGCGAGAAAGTCGCAATTGAAAGATTGGCAACTAAAAATTATTTCTTTCTGTGACGAGATACCCAAAGGAAGAGAAGCACATGATAGCCCGTTGGTGATGCGACTAGACATTAATCCAAGACCCGTTGATGGAGAAGATGACGAAGCGAGAAAATTGTTGGGCAATCAATAGAATCCTAATCGACCTTTGGTAGTTCGGTGAATATTCTGTTTTACCATACTTATAAGACCATGGGTGGAGAGGATGAAAATTTGATTCCTTCAACGTACAAAATCTACGGTTTTAACGGCACGTGAGAACAAACCTAAAGAGAGGTTCACATGAGGATACCTTTACAAGGGTTGTCGGTGACATTTTATTTTGCGTGGTTGGCGTGGAATCTCCTTATAACGCATTAATCGGGCGACCATGGCTGCACGAAATCTTGGGAGTAGCATCAACATACCATCAATGCATAAAATTTCCTCATCCAAATGGTATTGGAATTATAAAGGAGATTGGAAGGAAGGTCAGAAATGTTATGAGGTTGACGTGAGAGATTTGTGAAGAGAGAAATGCTAAACGGAAAGGTTGGAAACGAGAATATCAAAGATGAACAGAGAAAAGAGAAGGGTGATGGTGGGTACTATAGAGATAAGAAATGAAGAAGCATCGCGAAGTCTTTTTGCCAAGAATAGGCGAATGTTACGATCTGCAGCGATGGTGGTTGTATCTCATCGCGAAGTGCCGTGGAAACTTCGAGAAGTGCCGCGAGATGAATGCATGGAAGCAAGGCGAACGTTACGATGGGAAGGAGTCCTTCAGGGGGGATTGGGATAACGGCGAGGCGAAAGAGTACAATGAACAAAAGGCATAAAAAGTAAGTCAATGGTCTGTGGTAAGTAATCGACAAAGGTATATCAAAGGCAAGACTAAGAAGAAATGATACGTGAGAATTTCGACAAGAAGATTGTACAAAGAATCCGAGGCAAAAATGAATGAACAACATTGTGCGATGTCTTCGCAAATTAAATATCGACTGACAATTAAATATGAATGATTGAATGATTTAACTTGACAATGAATGGATAAATGAATGGGACGAACCTTTATGGCGTACACCTAGTTCGCGAATTACATTTCGTAAGAGGCAAATGTAAGACCTAAAGTGCGTCATATAAGGGGTATCTCTTAACATGGCTCGGGGAAAAGGTTACACGCCCCTGGAACCTCGGATCATGCGCATTTGGGGCCCATGAAAGCCTATAGGAGGAGATACCTTGGATTCCCAACTATATATGTAGGTTATACCCTGGTTGGGCGACCGAGGGTCTCTTTCAAGGAGTCGGCGTATGATCAAGGCGCCGAGGTACGGTTGAGTCAAGAGTACGGGGAGCATGGAACTTCCTTACCACTCTTGACAAGTCTTGGCGCACGCCGCACTCGGCCGAAGAAAACTCCACTTAGGGTGCGGCCTTGTAACCATAAACTCTATAGGTATAAGGGATAAGGGCTGCGAAAACAAGCGGTTGTTGTTAAGACCGGATGGGAGGAGCTAGCCTTGTATGGGCCGGGTGTACGCCTCCTTGAAGGGGCAACAGGGAGGTGATAAGGGCGGCACCCTCCATTAGGGAGTGATAAGTGCCAAAGACGCCAAATGTCACGAGGCTTTGTTTCCGCAAGGAAACTTAGGCTTGTCATATTTGTGCAATGATCTGCACAGGCAATAATACTAACGCGAGGGTAAGACGAGATCAATGGGTCCTTACATGAAAGTGTAAAGACGTCCTGCGATTTCTTCGCAAGACGACAATGTCATGGGGCTTTACTTTCGCAAGAAAATTTAGGCTCGTCATATTATTGCAAGCCAAATATCCCGCAGAGGCAAAATACTTGAATAATGATAAGACAAGGTCAATGGGTTTTTACATGCAAGTGTAAAGACGTCCCGCGATCTTGTCGCAATAAAGGGTGGTGATGAGACCTTTACTTAGGAAGGTCAAGCTTAGAAGTCCACCAAAAATGATAAGGCGAGACCAAAAAATCTCTTCTTTAATGAAAAGTTCTTGCGATTTCATCGCAATTATAAATTTCAAACATCACTCCTGATCAGAAGAAGAAAGTGCAAAATCTCAAAATTTCATTCTTTCATCCGAAGATGCATAACGAGAGGCAAATATGGGGATGGAAAAGATGAAATATTGTTATCCATCTTCCAATGAAAGAGTTATACATTAATAATGTTAGCCAATTATATTACAAGGAAAAAACTGCCAAGAAAGGGGAATGAAGATGGAATTTACGGACAACAAACCCAAGAAGTTTACAAAAAGACACAGAAATGCACAGATATTACACGTAAATAAAGAAACAAAAAGAATTATCTCTTTGGCGATTCTTCTCCTCTATCTCGATCCTTGATTCTATTATTCTTGCCGCTGGAATTTTCTTCGCCGCTTCACTATCGAAATGTCCTGAGACAGGCAAATTCTCGAGAACTTCCGGAAAGCCAAGGATATGAAGAAAGAGGGGATTTTATGATCTTTACAAACATACTCCATGGCTTCATTTGAAAAACGGCATCATTATTAAAATTCGCCACTTGTAGTTTGGATTCTTGACTTGGAATATTTATTCTCGCGAGGTTGAGACTCTTTATGATTTGTGCTTTCTCGAGATTCAAGTTCTTCAATCCTTGCTTGAAATCTTTTTTCGGACTCGCAAGTAGACAACGATAAGTTAACAACTCAACAGCAATATTGCAGTAAGAAACAATGAAGGTATAATAAGTAACCTTCTGTCGGATATTATATCTTTAACCAAGGAAGTGTGCTCGGTATGAAGACTAACATCAACACCTAAATTATTCCTGGCATTATCTAAGATTTTCGCGGCCCAAGCGAATTCATCATCATTATTTATAATAAGAAGTGAACGAATTTGGTTTTCTCGCTCAAAAGTAAGTAAGGAATTTCGACGAAGCAAGTCATCTCGCTCCATTTGCACTTCGAGAAGGGACTTTTGAAATGTTGCTAATGTCTGGGCACCATTATTAGTAATGCGATCTTTGTCATCTATATGGTCACTAATTTTCTTCCTTAAAATTTTGGTTTCCTCATGAGACTCGAGGTACATTTGTTTAAAGCGGTTGGCTATACTTAAACTAGATCTCGTGCTCAATTTCTAAGAGGCGGTACTTGGTTTGGAGTTCATTTAATGAAAGAGGATTAATTCTCGCTTGATGAACTACAAAAAGTTGTTGAGATGAGCGAGAAGAGTATCATTATCCATAGGCTCAGGAAATGAATGGAGAAGAATAGCTTCTTCGGAGAGGTTATATACATCTGCGAAAATGATAAGTCAGGTAGCAACAGGAAATTAACAAGATGAGAATAATAAGAGAGAAAAAAAAATTTATACCATAAAGTTGCTGATTAGCGTTCTGGAGAGTGGTAACCTTCTCATGCAGGCGTAAAACTTCGGTTCCAATTGTTGGATCTTTTCGCGAGATCTCGCGATTCAACTTCTAATTCTTTGATCCTTGTGCAAATTGGGTATTCTTCTTCAATTGAATGTTATACCTCCTCTCAAGATCCGAGGCAACCACAAAAGAAGTTTTCCACTGCGAAGAAAGATAAAAAGGTTATTAAGATATAAATTAAAAACGAAGTTGGAGGAGAAATATGAGTTCAAACATACCAACGAGTTAAGTGCATTTAAGAAGCTAGGGGATACAGATCTAGAAACTCCTTTGAAAGAGTCATTGCCATCAGAAAGTGTAGCATTACATATGGTGGCGAGGTTCTCGCATATAGAAGTCAATTGAGTATCTCCAATTCCTTGAAAGAGAATCCGAGAAGATCTTGAACAATTGATCCATAGGAGAATTGGCCGATTGAGCTTCATTTTGGAAAGTTGAATCCAAAACATTATCATTATCATCTTCGTCGGAAGACTCGGAACTTGAGCTAAGATGAGAGGAAGGAGTGAGCTTTTCGCTTCTTAGATGGTGGGGGCGAAGACTTATCCTTGCGTGCATTTGCTTTAGTTTTGCCTTTAACCTTCGCGGCTATCTTTTCCTCAGCGTCAACCTTCGCATACAAATGAAGATAAGAAATAGAGGCAACAATATTGTTAAGTAATACAAAAAGGATATTTCTTACTTCATCCGTAAGCGATCGAAGTATTGCCAAGGTGCTTGCTAGTGGATTTGCCTTGTAACTTTTCCTCAGTTTGGCAATCTGGAAAATTTACAAACTCAATTAATACAAGAGGAAAGAGGGATTGCAAAAGCAAACTATGGAGAAATACTCTTTCGTCTCCTCGGGCCATAAACTCCCAAGGATGATACCTGCGAGATTTGCGGGGAGTACATGCGAACCGCTATGTAAGGTCCACTTAAGAGCAAAGGAACAACCCACCACCTCTCATCTTTAGAGTGGCGAGGAGTAATGTTCTTACCCGAATGCCAATCGATATCTTGCATAAGTAATTTATCCTCGGGGATATTATCTTTTCTCTTCAATAGAGCGCCCAGCGAGATTTCTTATTTCTCATGCCTATTACTTCATAATTTTCAAAGAAGTTTTCCACAAGTGTATTTCTCGGGGATTATTTCTAAATTTACATATTCAGGATCTCTCGCACTGTTAGGGTATAGAGATCCTTTGCCACCACTATTTGGCGAACTCGAGCATTAGGCGGATACAATCGCCGCATAGTTGATAGACGGCTCGAGAAGTTCGGATGGGAAAGGATTTCATAAAGAGTGGCATCTCGGGGATCATATAAAGGAATGGGAAGTCTGAGAAGTTGACCTAGTGAAACAATAATCTTATGATCATCACATTGATGATCGAAAAAAGCTCGGGGTGAGTATAGATGAACCTTTTGATTAGGAATGATAGAAAGGGTGAAACCTTGATCTTGCAACTTTTTCTCGAGTCTCAATAAAGCGAGGTTTGTACATACGACTAAGTGAAGCCATTATCAATATGGGGATGGATAAAGAATCGAAGATTAAGATATGATAAAAAAAGATTGAAGATTTGCGGTAATAGAAAGCGCAACTTGCGGAAGAAGGAGATAAAAGAAAAATTGCGAGAGAGAAGACGAAAGAGGAGAAGAAAGATATGAAAAATATATATAGAGAGAAACATCCTCGGGAAACGAGCATTTAATGTGAGAAGGACGTGAATGGTTAAGAATAAACGATTGGAAGAAACGTGTCGGGAGCGAGAATGGAGGAATAGACATACGTAATAAAGTCCGTGTGGAAAGAAGGAACTGAAACAAGTACAAATAAACGGTTGCGGCGGTTCAAAATATCGATTCTCATGACATTCTCTCCTTCGCAGAGAAGACATGAGAAGAGGCAAGATGTAGGATCATAATATCGCCACAACAACAACTCGCGAAGACAACGGATAACAACATTGCGAGTCGATCGCGAGAAGGTTAAATATAAATGACGCATGGGATGACGATAAGAGGATATGAAACCTGGCGAAAATTAAAGTGTCGCGAGTACGAATGTTTGTACATCGTCTGCGACACTTCGCAGACATTTCCGAAAATAAAGGATAGCTTAGGCGTGTCATTCACTATGTCTTATCTATATAAAGGGATGAGTGGATCCGTCGTGGGGGGGATTCTTTTTGGATTGGAGGGTAAGTCATTAGGGAGAAAGAGAGAAGAATGTTTGTAAGTTCTTAAGTGTAATTCCATTTTCTGTGTAAAGATTTCAAGAAAGTCATTAATAAACATTCATAATTGTTCATCTATTATCTTTGGAATGGATTAGTTAAACAAAATATAGTGAGGGAGTGTATTGTGGGATTTCTGCCTTCTGACCATGCCAGTCGGATCTAACAGAAATATAACTGAGGATTTCCCTTGGATCCCATTCCATACGATATTCAAGATTCGAAGACTTGATAAAGAAAGCACATCACCAATGAGAATGTCTCCGGCTCATCTATTTAACCTTGTGTCTTGGAAGATTTCTACCATACAATCATCCACGACATATCATCATGTGATCGAAGTTCCTGACGCTAAATAACCTTAAGTCAAGAATGGACCGACAACGCAACAATAATATCCAAGATTAGCGCCGACATGATCGTCGTCGAGCATGTATTTCATCATTCATCCCAAGAATGCAGTGGAGTTTGGGTAAATTTTGGAATCGGCTGGAGAGACCTTTTGAGGCGAAAGCACGGATCCGAGCACGAACAACAAAAGAGGGTCGATACCTATTTTCATGCGGACGAGTTTCTAGAGTTTGAATAGAATGAAGACTCCTTCTTGCTCCATGAACAGGAATAGATGGTAGGGCGCGACTATACCACTTTCGGGCCCGCAACTTCCTCCCGATTTCTTCCCGAGTTTCACTATCGTTCCGTTTTCACCTCTAGGCAATCTCAAAACATAAATATTTCCGCGATAGGGGATAGGAAATTATTTTCCGATCATATAGAGGGGCGGACCGTCAAAATCCGAGTTCATACGAGAATTGAACAATAATTCTACTAAGGAGCACTAATTAGGGTTTCAGAATGCCAAACCCTAATTTAGACAAAGTTGTGCCATCACCACCATTCGATGGCCGAAGTTCCAGCGTCATCACCATTTCTACCATTCCAAGCCGACCAATGCTGACGGCTCCATTCCACGCCGACCAACGCGTGCGGCTCCATTCCAAGTCGACCAACGCGTGCGGCTCCCATTCCAAGACGAATGACGCCTGCGGCTCCCATTCCAAGCCGACAATTTTCATCTCACCACTCCACGGTCTGCACCACCAGTATGATTTATGAAAAGCCGCCAACATGGGAAGCACAAACTCTCTTTAACTCTCAAAAAGGTTAGCCGGACTTTCCTGACCATCTTTTCATGACTTATTGTTTCGATCTCTGTCCTAGCATGTCACCATCTTATGCTTACCTCGCAACGCGACTCCCGTTCCGAGCTAAGCAAGAGACTTAATGTTGATGGTGGTTTTTAGCTTAAGGTTAAAATCGTAAATACACCTGGCATGATGTCACCATGACCTCTAGCGCATTTATTGACCATTAACACATTTATCGAATCAACCAGCATGCTTACGTAAGAATTACCAGGGTACCTTTTTCTTTCTATGTATCATGTTCCACGGCAGAACCCCTAACATTGATTGACATCACCATTACAAAACCCTAAAATTCTCATGCTCCCGCGCCAAGGCATGCCAGCCATGCCAACCGCACCTCTGTGCCCAGCAGCACCACCGCGCCAAGGCATGCCAGCCGCACCTCCGTGCCAAAGCAAAGACCACCGCGCCAAGGCATGCCATCCATGCGGCCCGCACCTCCGTGCCCAGCAAAGACCACCACGCCAAGGCATGCCATGCCCACGCATGCCAACCTAGCCGCACCACCTTCGGGGTCTTCCCTATGCGGCTACTAAAACGAAGGCGTGCGAAAATCAACGGTCCCTCTTCAATCCCAGGATTAAATCCTAGCCATCTAAAGTTACCAGACAACGCATGGTAACCTTTGGCCCGAAATCCTAAGTTTGGCCATGCCCAAACCGCGCCAAGGCATGCCATGCCCACGGCATGCCAACCTAGCCGCGCCACCATGCTGGCCTTCCCTATGCGGCTACTAAAACGAAGGCGTGCGACAATCAACGGTCCCCCTTTAATCCCGAGGATCAAATCCTAGCCATCCAAGGTTACAGTGACAACGCATGGTAACCTTTGGACCGAAATCCTAAGTTTGGCCACGCCCAAACCGCACCAAGGCATGCCATGCCCACGGCATGCCAACCTAGCCGCGCCACCATGCTGGCCTTCCCTAGGCGGATACTAAAACGAATGCGTGCGACAATCAACAGTCCCCCTTCAATCCCGGGATCAAACCTAGCCATCTAGGGTTACCAGACAACGCATGGTAACCTTTGGGCCGAAACCCTAGTTTGGCCAAGCCAAACCGCGCCAAGGGATGCCATGCCAACCTTGCCGCGCCACCACGCTGGCCTATCCTATGCGGCCACTAAAACGAAGGCATGCAACAATCAACGGCCACCCTTCCACCTTAGATGCAAATCTCAGTCGTCCAAGGTCGCCATCCAACGCATGGTAACGTTTGGTTCAATGCCAAAACCCTAATTTTTTCCGTGCCTAACTATGCCTCCTCGGGCCCGCAACATCCCTCCTGAATTCTTCCTGAGTTTTATTGTCGGGCTGTTTTCACCTCCCGAACGAGTTCAAAACCTAAATATCCCCGCGTAAGGAGATAGTAAAATTTTTTTCCGGTCGATTTTAGGGGCGGACCGTCAAAATCCGAGTCCGTACGAGAATTCTACAGCGATTCTAGTAAAGGGCGCTAATTAGGATTTCTAAAACGAAGGCGTACGGCCATCAACGGTCGCCCTTCAATCTCAGGAGCAAATCCTAGCCGTCCAAGGTTACCAGACAACGCATGGCAACCTTTGACCTAAAACCTTAGTTTGACCACGCCTAAACCGCACCAAGACATGCCATTCTAATGGCATGCCAACCTAGCCGCGCCACCATGCTAGCCTTCCCTATGAAGCTACTAAACGAAGGCGTGCGATAATCAACGGCCACCCTTCGATTTCAGGAGTAAATCCTAGCCGTCCAAGGTTACCAGACAATGCATGGTAACCTTTGACTAAAGTCTAGTTTGGCCACGCCAAACCACCAACTTTCCGTGCCATCATGCTGGCCTTCCCTACATAGCTATCAAAAACGGAAGCGTGCAACGATCAACGACTACCTTTCCGCTTAAGATACAAAATCTCGACCGTCGAAGGTCTCCAAGCTAGCAAGTTTCCCAAGCTCGACTTGCCAGGCAACAACCATGTTACATGTTTTCACGAAAATGTTCGAGACATCAAACCACAAACTGGGGGATCTTCTTTGGGTTTTGGTTTGTCGGTTTATAAACATGCGGCGACACTACGCCCGTAATAAGAAAGTGTAATAAGGATGAAGCGGTTAAGTAAATAGGGAAGCAATGGTGAAACGCTTTTCTTTTATGGAACATCAATTCCATGCGTTAACGGTTACCACCTCCTCCCATTTACTCACCCATTATTCCATTCCTTAATGAGACCAGAGAACGTTTCACTCCGAATTGTATAAATAGGTCTTACCTATATCAAGTCTCTTTTCCTTTGTTTAGTTGAAATAATCAATAAAATTCTCTTATTCCTTCAAAAAATACAAAAATACAAAAAAAAAAAAAAAAAAAAAAAAAAAAAAAAAGAAAGAGCAAAAACATGCTTAAAACCCGAAAGAAACCAAACATCTCACAACTACATAACTCAGAAAAGCCCATCCAACCGATTGTAATCCCTCGAAAGCATCATCTTTAACCGGATTTGATACCTTTCAGTCCTACTCTTCAAGTTCCGGATTGACTCTTCCACCTTCTGTGACTCCATGGCCAGAGCTTTTTCCTCTTCCAGAATAGCTTTCGTAGCAGGGACCACGCCATCAAGAATATCGGCTCTGTCAACTTTCACAATGTCAAGACGATGTCGCAACCAACTAACATTGAACTTCGAGGAGATTCACAGGTAGACACCATGTTCTCCCACTTTTGAATAGTTTCTTAGCGACAAGCACGGATAGGCATACTCTCCATTTCGATGACCATCGGCAGGAGACAATTCACTATGGAAACTAAAGCGGATGAGCAATATTGCACCACGCTCCGGGTGGCAATATGGCCATATATCCTCTATCTCTTTGTGTAAAGAGTCTCTAATTCCTTCTGCACCAGAAACCCGACGTTTAGATAGTTGGAGGAAAGACACCTCATGCGGGTTCCGAACGACAAACCTGCATTGGGATACTCATGACAAGAAATTCCTAAGTCGGCGTTCTCCGGGTCTGCAGCGGTTGGTAGGATCGAGACTTGAAGAAAAAGTGGTAGCCAAATCATCTTCATCAATGATGGTAACGCACGCTCCAACGGGATATCTCTACATAAAAGAAGACTTTTGTCATTCATCGGCAAATAATGAAACATATGTTGATCAATAAGAACATACCGGTATGATCTTCTTGACCCGAATGACCCGGATGGGGGAATTGTTGCAAGAGTCAGGCCTCGCGCGTTTGACTGGAGAACCTAACTGGTCGAGGATGATTCACTTCTGATCGACATGATGAAGAAAAGTGGACTCAACGAGAGGAAATTTTTGTTGTAAAACCGGGAAGATGATGCAACTTCACCGAGTAAATACTGTGGAAACCTAAAGGAAGAAAGAGAAACACAGATCGAATAGGCGGAACATGATGGCATCACGGCCAGGAAATCGCCCTCAAACGAAACCCCTCATCAAAAACCCTAATGAAAGCAGGAGAGATAAGAGTGTGTAATACTTTAATATTTGAAAGAGGAAAGGACTTCCCATTTGAGTCGAGCAAGGAAAAGAGGCAACCGGGCCCACGAAGACAAATCACCAAGCCGTCCGCGCCATGCCTTGGCCCCACCACGCCCAGCCGTCCGTGCACGCTTTTCCAAACCACGCTTGCCATGGCCGCACCATGCCAAGCCGTCTGCTCCATTGTCGTGGCCCCATCATGCCAAGCCGTCCGCGCCATGACTTGCCGCGCCAGCACTGAAAATTCGCCAAGCCAGCGTCATGATGTTCTCTACACCATCCAAGATGATACATAGCCGGACTAAACCGAGGATCCTCATCTCGCCACCTCGCGGTCTACACCATAAATGGAATCTATGCAAAGCCACCAAACACGGGATCATGAACTCTCCTTACCTCTTGAAAAAGGTTAGTCGGACTTTCCTGACCATCTTACATGATTTACGCTTCGATTTTTCCTTGTCTGTCACAATCTTATGCTTACCTCGCAACAATGCCCCTGTTCCGAGCTAAGCGGGGGACTTAATGTTGATGGTGTGTTTTTAGCTTAGGGTTAAAATCGAAACACTAGCCGGACAATGACGTCACTGCAATTTGAGTAATAATGTCTCCACCGAGTGCATTTATTGAACCCTTTAATATGTATGCGAGAAAATTACCGAGGATACCTTTTTTTTTTAATATTAATTAGGGTTTCGACAGCCAAACCCTAATTCTGACACCACTGTGCCAATAACAAACCATGCCAGCCACATCTACCACGCCAAGCCATGCCAACCATGTTAGTCGCACCACCGTGCCAATGGAAAACCGTACCAGCCACATCTCCGCGCCAAGGCATTCCAACCATGCCGCTGAAAGACTACTCGCGCCAATAGCAAACCATGCCAACCAAACCGCACCTTGCCTTGGCCCTAGCCATGCTAGCCGCACCATATGCCAAACGGCATGCCAAAACCATTGGCCCCACCTCGCCAAGCCAAACGCACCTTGCCTTGGCCCTAGCCATGCTAGCCGCACCATGTGCCAAACCGCATGCCAAACCATTGGCCCCACTCGCTAAGCCAAACGCACCTTGCTCTGGCCCTAGCCATGCTAGCCGCACCATGTGCCAAACGGCATGCCAAACCATTAGCCCCACTCGCCAAGCCAAACGCACCTTGCCTTGGCACTAGCCATGCTCTTGCACCATGTGCCAACGGCATGCCAAACCATTGGCCCCACCTCGCCAAGCCAAACGCACCTTGCCTTGGCCTTAGCCATGCTAGCGCACCATGTGCCAAACGGCATGTCAAACCATTGGCCCCACCTCGCCAAGCCAAACGCACCTTGCCTTGGCCCTAGACATGCTAGCCGCACCATGTGCCAAACGGAATGCCAAACCATTGGCCCGACCTCGCAAGCCAAACGCACCTTGGTTACCAGAATCAAATCCTAGCCGACCAAGGCGTGCGACTAATCAATCGGCCGCCTCTTCAAAGTGATCAAATCCTAGCGACCAAGGTTACCCAGACAACGCATGGTAACCTTTGGCCCGAAACCCTAGTTTGGCCACGCCAAACCACGCCAAGGCATGGCATGCCAACCTAGCCGCGCCACCATGCTGGCCTTCCCTATGCGGCTACCAAAACGAAGGCGTGCGACAATCAAAGGTCGTCCTTCAATCTCAGGAGCAAATCCTAGCCGTCCAAGGTTACCAGATAACGCAAGGTAACCTTTGGCCCGAAACCCTAGTTTGGCCACGCCAAACCGCGCCAAGGCATGCCATGCCAATGGCATGCCAACCTAGCCGCGCCGCCATGCTGGCCTTCCCTATGCGGCTACTAAAACGAAGGTGTGCGACAATCAACGGTCGCCCTTCAATCTCAGAAGCAAATCCTAGCCGTCCAAGGTTACCAGACAATGGATGTAACCTTTAGCCCGAAACCCTAGTTTGGCCACGCCAAACCGCGCTAAGGCATGCCATGCCAACCTAGCCACGCCACCATGCTGACCTTCCCTACACGGCTATCAAAAATGGAAGCGTGCAACGATCAACGGCTACCTTTCCTCTTAAGATGCAAAATCTCGACTGTAGAAGGTCACCAAGCTAGCAAGTCTCCCAAGCTCGACTTGCCAGGCAACAACCATGCTACATGTTTTCCACGAAAACATTCGAGACATCAATACATATCACAAACTGGGGGATCTACTTTGGGTATTGGTTTGGCGGTTTACGGCGTACGCGACACTACGCGCGTCATAAGGAAGTGTAATAGGATGAGGCGGTTAGTAAATACAAGGAGTAATGGTGAAACGCTCTTTTATGGAACATCAATTCCATGCATTAACGATTACCACCTCCTCCCATTTACTCACCCATTTTTCCATTCCTTAATGAGACCAGAGTACGTTTCACTTCGACTTGTATAAATAGGTCTTACCTATTTCCACCGAACAACAAAGTTCAGGTCAGGAGCATACAACACTCAGAAAACATTTGCTAGCTTTCATCTGTTAGCTTCCCACTTTCACGATACGAGTCGTAAAAACAACTAATCTTCCGAATCAACTATTCTCGGTCTCAACACTTTCTTCGCTTCCTCCCCAAAACCAACCCTTCTCCTTCACTTTGTGGCCGAAGCAAGTCCGGAACGGCCATTTCTTGGTTTAGGCCGGATTTGTGCAGATTGATCTCTCGAATCTAAAGTACTCCTTGCAGTACATTGTTTAGGTTTAAATTCGTTTCTCACCCACACACCCGAAATCAGCGAAACCGTTTTCACCCTCAAACAATAATGTATCTATAAAATTAAATCTTATTGTTGGCATCTAGAGCTAGTGTTTAGAACTCATGATCGTTCATTGATAAAATGCAATTACGTATTATTTTTTTGTTTGCCGTTATGTATATATATCACATCAAAGTTACATCCATTTGATAGTGATGATGTTTTCATGATCGATGAATTCGTAAAACTTAAATCGAAATTAAACGTATAGAGAAAATATGCGCCTGCATTAATGCTTAGAATTTGTCTCTTCCCTAAAGAGAAAGGCACTATTTGGTACTCCCAAGCAAGAAGGTAAACCGTAAATATAATCGTATTAATGGCATAAGTTTCATATAACTATATATATACACACACTCGCAAGTTTAAAGTATTAGTCATGAGAATTTATAATTAGTAATCATTAATTACTAATCAAACATTGAAATCTGGTGCTTCGTTAGATATCTATATTTCCAAACCAGAAACTTGTTTTGGTCCGTCTGCAAGATTCGTCAAATCGTTATGCCAAAATTTTGAGTGCAATGAAAATAACGAGGATTCGTCAACAACCTCGTCCCTGTTGCGAGAAGCTAGATATTTAACGTCATGTACGTTCGAAAACAAGACTTAATGGGGTGATCGGGTAAGTTCAATAGATCAAGTCAATACAGTAAAACTTCCTTGAGACTGGTAAATTCTATCAATTTAGCGAAGTATTAATTTATTTATAAATTAATGAGTTATTAATATATTGAAACATACCTAACTTAAGTTTTAAAGATAAGTGTGTAGATCATTTTCCTATAATAACAATATTTGGAGATTTTAATTTCAATTCAAACTATTTTATGGCATAATATCCGATAATATATTGCATATTATGTGTGTGTGTGTGTGTGTGTTGATGTTATAATTAAAACAGTAAGAAGAATAACACAACAAGGTCACTCCGGAACTTCTTAAGAGACTACAACGTATTTAAGATGAAGTCCTATGTTATATAAATGTGAACAAGAAACAAACTACTTTGGATTCCTATTTTAATAAGGCATCATAATGTAGTGCTATCACACTAATTATTAATTTATATATTAGTTGGCCCTAATATAAGTTTAAATTTTTATTATCTTATAAAATTATAGGGTTATATATTAACCTAACATACTGTCCCAAGTCCGAACTGGTAAAAAATATTATTTTAACGAAGTTATTAATTTATCGCGGATTAATTTAATTAACGAATTTCTACTGTATTTGGTTCTTGTGTATTTATTTTGTTAATTAGTTAACATCACTTGGTTCTTACAGATGGGGTTCTCATACAAGTGTTTACTAGAGAGTAGATTTACTGGGTACCTATTACATTGCAAAGGATGGACATCAGTATATTGCTTTTCATCAAAACCAAGTTTTTAGGGTGTACCACAATGAATATGAAGGATGCCATGGTTCAAACCATGAAATGGTGCTCAGGATTATTTCAAGTTGGGGTGTCTACATTCAGCCCTTTAACTTATGGAATGTCAAGAATGTCTCCACTTCAAAGTATGTGTTATGCATATTTTACACTGCACCCACTCTACGGCGTATCTTTTCTCATATATGGACTCGTCCCTCATTTGTACCTTGTCAAAGGCGTCCCCTTGTTCCCAAGGTATCGGATCCATGGTTCACAAGTGTTTGTCATTGTTTATGTGTCCTCTCTTAGTCAACATCTAGTAGAGGTACTAATTAGTGGTGGAACAATAAAAACATGGTGGAATGAATAGAGTATTTGGATGATAAAATCAGTTATAGCAAGCTTGTTTGGATGTCTCGATGTTGTTATGAAATTGGTAGGAGTAACAAAAGCTAGTTTTCGGTTAACAAACAAGGTAATAGATTCTGATCAACAAAAAAAATATGAGAAGGGCAGCTTCAATTTCCAAGGAGCTACTATTTTTATGATTCCCCTTATTCATATTGGTAATCGGAATTTGGGATGCTTCATTCTTGAGTTAAGAAGAGTTCTCATCGACAAGAGCCTCAAGATATGTTTGGACAAGTTTACATTTCGTTTTTTATCCTAGTTTCAAGTTATCCTATCCTTGAAGGGATTATAACAAGGAAAACCGGGAGTATTTAGGAATATGAAGCTCGAGCAATTATGTAATGTTTTGTAACATTTTCTTTCTTATTCCATCTTAGATATAATGTTAGGTCAATTCATGAATCAAAGAGATAGTTAGATTTCATTCCATATTTTGTCATCTTTGAATCATCTCATTTTCCATGCCTTGTTGAATATATGAAGTTTTTTTCATTCGTGTCGCCGAGTGATGAGTGATACGTCTTTTAATTCAATATTTTCTTGTAATCCAAATTGCATGTCAAGTTAACTAGTATGCTATCATTTTGAGAATGTTTGAGATTTTTTTTGGTGCGCTAATTAATTTATGTGAATAAAAGTGCAATTAAAATATTTTGCTCAATTTCTATTGATGCATGCATGTAAGTAGCACTCATAATACGATTGCATATCAAAAGGCTGGCGGGATATGATATCTTTAACAATTTTTATTCTTTTAAAATGGAACATGGAGCCTCATCCACTATATAGGAATTAGAGCAAAGCCAGGAATTGGCAAATTAGTTTATTTTGGGTCCACTTGGATGGGAGAATAAGTTTCTCACGGTGGAAGAGAGAATATCAACGAAGATTGAGCCAAGTGAGGCTCGTTTGACGTTGGACGATTGATTCGATTTTCAACTACAACTATTAAATTCCAACAGAATAAAATGCCTATACTTTTACACCTATAAACCATATCCATTTTCAAATGCTCATCTCACATTGAATTTCAACTTTTTCTACAATTTATCTCCTACTAAAATTTCTTTTAATTAATTGCTCTAGTTCTATAAATTTCTTAATAGAAATTTCTCAAGTTACATCAAAGTCAAACAATCAACACCAGATTTTTATTTCTCTTACGCTTATTTGAAAGCCGTTGTTGATAAGATATGTGTTGGTTTTAGAAAAAATAGGGAATAGAAAGATGACTTCCAAGTTTTGGAACTTTACCCAAGGAAATCCGCTACTAAAAGGAAAAGAATAATTCAAGTTTTAAAGTTAACTACCATGGTAGCCATTATCTTCGTTACAAAAACCAAGGAAAATATTTTAAAGAACGCATCCAATGGAAATAAGTCAAATGAATATTAATAGGAGGTCAAAGATTGTCCAACATTGAATTGTTTATAAAGTTTTTATTATCAAAGTTTATATCTTGTGAAAAATGGTTGAATACTATGAATTAACTCAAAAAATTGGACGGGATACTATAATTCATTATCAAGTTTCGATTGCCCAACGAATATAAAAGAAATTGTTATATAACGGATATATAATTTCTTATAAAACTATACATTGCTAACAAAGTTTTCTAAAACCTACCAAAACATTCACAACCGATACCAACATAAGCAACGAGAAAAGAATGTTAGGTCGGTTGTGAATGTTTTTGGGTAGGTTTAGAAAAAATTTGTTAGCAATGTATAGTTTTATAAGAAATTATATATCCGTTATATAGCAATTTCTTTTATATTCGTTGGGCAATCGAAACTTGATAATGAATTATAGTATCCCGTCCAATTTTTGAGTTAATTCATAGTATTCAACCATTTTTTACAAGATATAAACTTTGATAATAAAAACTTCATAAACAATTCAATGTTGGACAATCTTTGACCTCCTATTAATATTCATTTGACTTATTTCCATTGATGCTTCTTTAAAATATTTTCCTTGGTTTTTGTAACGATATAATGGCTACCATGGTAGTTAACTTTAAAACTTGAATTATTCTTTTCCTTTTAGTAGCGGATTTTGCAAAGTCTCCAAAACTTGAAGTCATCTTTCTATTCCCTATTTTTTCAAAAACCAACACATATCTTATCAACAACAGCTTCAAACAAGCGTAAGAAAATAAAAATCTGGTGTTGATTGTTTGACTTTGGATGCAACTCTGAGAAATTTCTATTAAGAAATTTATAGAACTAGAGCAATTAATTAAAAGAAATTTTAGTAGAGAAAAATTGTAGAAAAAGTTGAAATTCAATGTGAGATGAGCATTTGAAAATGGATATGGTTTATAGGTGTAAAAGTATAGGCATTTTATTCCTGTTGGAATTTAATAGTTGTAGTTGAAAACTGAACCAATCGTCCAACGCTGAAACGAGCCTCACTTGGCCAATCTCTTCGTTGATATATTCTCTCTTCCACCGTGAGAAACTTATTCTCCCATCCAAGTGGACCCTAAAATAAACTAATTTACCAATTCCCGGTGGCTTTGCTCTTAATTCCTATATAGTGGATGAGGCTCCATGTTCCATTTTAAAAGAATAAAAATTGTTAAAGATATCATATCCCATAGCCTTTTGATATGCAATCGGTATTATGAGTGCTACTTACATGCATGCATCAATAGAAATTGAGCAAAATATTTTAATTGCACTTTTTATTCACATAAATTAATTAGCCCATCAAAGATCTCAAACATTCTCAAAATGATAAAGATACTAGTTAACTTGACATGCAATTTGGATTACAAAAGAAAATATTGAATTAAAAGACGTATCACTCATGACTCGGCGATTCGAATGAAAAAAACTCTTCATATATTCAACAAGGCACGGAAAGGATGAGATGATTCAAAGATGACAAAATATGGAATGAAATCTAACTATCTCTTTGATTCATGAATTGACCTAACATTATATCTAAGATGGAATAAGAAAGAAAATGTTACAAAAACATTACATAATCTTTCGAGCTTCATATTCCTAAATACTCCCGTTCGCATGACTTGAGTAGCTTATGTTCTAAAATCGGTTGTTTATGAACTAATACATTTATATATTAAGGAATGCAATCTTTTGCATACCGTGGCTATAATGTTCATGAAATGATTCGAGTGAATCAAAATCGATTTTGTTTCAATTGTGTCTTGTATACTTCTATGAGAATATAAACAATTGAACAACTCTCTAACTAGTTTCATTTGAGTCATTTGAACTAGTTATGATAAAGATGAATTATGTTGATATGGAAGTGTTCATATGGCTAACCTCGGTTAACTATTGTTGAACCAACTAAGTGTACACGTTTAGGTACGGTTAGCTTTATCTAAATGTTGGTACATTTCATTTGTGTATAACAAGCTAAGTTCGATCTAACGGTTGAAAGATATTAGCTTGAATCTAATCAGGTTTTCATCTAACGGTGAATATTGAATGCTTTGTTACCAAGGTAACATTGATTGCAAACCCTGATTTGAAGACTATATAAATGAGAACTCTAGCAACTGGGAAACCTAATCCCCATGTAGTTGCAGGATTTCCTACAACACACCCCCTATAATATTTTGTAGATCTAAATCTTATTAATCACCTAAATTTCAATTATAAGTACTAGAAATATAAATTGACACGAGGATTTTTTACATGGTTCGATCAATGTGATCTACATCCATGGTTCTTCACTATGATTGTTGAGATTACATTAGTATTTCATTTACAATCTCCATTAATGGATATTTTGTAGAGCTCTAGATCTAATTATTTGGGGAAGAAGATGATAAAGAAAATAATAATCTCTCTAAAAATATCTCTCTCTCCCTTACCAAAATTGTCTCCCTTTCTCTCTCCTGCTCTCCTCTTTATATAGGTGTTTTACATAGTGGATGACAGCTCATACATAGTGGTGTATAGCTCATATATCTCGTGCTCGCTACATTCTCGTGTGTTCACTCTATAATTTGCAAGTTACTCACATTTTCCTCATGAATTATGCCGATGTCATCTCGGCTACGTCATTCTTTAAGTACTCATGCGAAGTCTTCGCAATTCTTATTAGTCACGATTTCCGGGCACATAGTTGTTGCGAGATTCTGCTCCTACACCCCACCACCTCTGTGTGATACTAGTTGCAACTAGAGTCGATTCTCCTTTAACCTTAGGTTTTTATAAAAACCAATGAGGTTAACGACTTAAAGACTTCATTTGATTGTGAAGCCGGACTCAACTATTTCCGTAGTTGCGTGTTCCGCATCTTGCTATTTTCTATTGTGATTGAGTACTATCTTCTTTAAGATTTGCTCGAGATTTATCTCCAATAAGCAAGATTGAAAAGTAGTCACAAACATCTTCGTCTCATCGTTTGTGATTCCACAATATCTTGTTTCGTTAATCGATTAAGATTATGTGAGGTGATTGATAATACTAGGCTGTTCTTTTGGGAATATAAGACCGGTTTATCAATTGGTTCTTGTTCACCTTGATTTATCAAAAGACTAACAAAATTATAGGTATATACGTGGGAGACGGATTTATCTAATCAATAGGCTTTTGTGTGATCAATTTGTTTATCAAGTCTTCAAATTTGGGTCGTAGTAACTCTAAGTCATGGGTGAGATCATCTAAGGGAATCAAGTGCGTAGAATCCCGTGGTTCAAGAGGTGTAAAGGAACGAATCGTACCTTGATCGTGTGATATTGATTAGGGCTCAACTACATTCCAGTCCGAAGTTAACTTGGAGTAGGCTAGTGTTTGTAGCGGCTTAATACAATGTGGTGTTCAAATCTGGACTAGGTCCCGAAGTTTTTCTACAATTTCGGTTTCCTCGTTAACAAAATTTCTGGTGTCTGAGTTATTTCTTTTCCGCATTATATTTGTTTATATAATTGAAATATCACAGTTGTGCGAGTTCAATCATTTAGATAATCCAACCTTTGGTTGTTGATATAAATCGATTGGTCTTTGGTACGTTCAAGTTGTTTCACATAATAATCAAGCTCACAGATTTCTATCGTTTGATTTTTGATTACATTGTGAAACAGAGATATAACTCTTTGATATATTTCTTGATCGAGCTCGCTTTATTAGTTGGTGCTCTTAGAACTATATTGGAGTTAGTCCATACAAATTGCTAAGAGAAATATTGGGTGTGGTCCCCACTTTTTTAATTGGTATCAGAACAGGCAAACACGTTTAAGACCTCATAAGTCTGTGTTTGTAGCAATCTGAATCCGTGGTCAGAAATTCATCTCTTGTTTTTACGCATACTAAAATGTCTTCCAAAGCTTTTAATTATGCCAAATGTCTTGACTTACCTCAAAGGATAACTCCTTAGTTGATTCTTCCGAATCCCGAGCTAGAAAGTTTGTTTTATCAAATGTTGATAACATTCCCTCAAATGAGACAATTAGCATTATGTCGAAAGTTCTAAATGAAACTCACCGTAACTTCAAAAAATCTACCGAGTCTATTGATTTTCATAATCATGCTCAACTCATTGATGAATTTGAAAAGTCTCTTGGTCGAGAATAGGAACTCTATAGTATCGTTGAGTCCTTCTCCAACAATATCGAAAAAATAATTCAAGAAACTACCCTACAACGTGAAAAAATTAGTGCTCTTGAGGATATTGTTAAAGAAGATTCAATTAGATAAAAACGTTTGATCGAGACGCATTCATCTGATCTGAACAGACTTCGTGTTGAAAAAGAGAAACTGGGTGCATCCCTTATTTTAGCCCAGGAACAATGCAAATACTTGAAGAAGGAAAACTCTGTTTTAATGAGAAAATCTTCTGTGCCGATTACTAATTCCTAGACAGAATTACAGTACATGAAGAAAAGTTCTCCAAAGGAAGTTCCTGCTAAGAAGTGTTCACATAACTTGTAGTCTTCTAGTAGGTCTATAAAATAGGTTCCTTCGAAAGTTTCTCTTCCACAAACCTGTTCTGTCTGTGGGAAAAATAATCACTATGTTCAACATTGTTTTGCTAGAAAGAAACATATTTCTGATCTTCAAAATCTTCTTATTTTTATTGCCGACAGAGTAAAGTGTCTGTGATATCAACAATGGATTTTATTCCTGCGGAAAGCCAGATCTCTCATAAAAGAGACTTCAATGATCATTCATCTCGAAATCTCTACAGGGATTGTGTTTCTTCTCATGGTGCAAATTCTTACACCACAAAAATACACATTCCTAGTGTTTATGAGAATAATTCTGGTAGATCTAAGTCTAGAAGGTGGATACCTCTTTCATTTATTCCTCTAGAACCAATTTCTAGAGGTCTTAGACTTAATCCTCAGAAAAGTCACTCTGATGGTTTTTCTGGAAAGGTTATGTCGAATTCTTCTGGAATAAGAAATAGCCGAAGGAAGGTAAGAAATACTAGGTTCAAACTCTCAGATGGTTTTCACAACTCATCTCTCAAGACTCATGGTGGAATTATATCTCACTCTGCTACCTAGCTCTAGGTAATTTCATCCTGGTATCTAGCTTGATAGGTGCAAGGATGATATTTGTGAGATGCTCAAGCCTACTATTGGTTACCATTTGTCTTGTGTTTGATTTTGCTATTTTCCCTTATGAGAAGGTTGAGTCATTCTTGACTCACTTTGTATGTAACTAATGTATCTCTTCATATGCTCGATTAAATCTTTAGCTATTGAGCTATGTAAATAAGAGATTTCTAAAACAGATCAGTATTTCTGTATTGGATCCTTTCGATCCATTAACCTCCCATAATCGGTCCACGAACGTCCGTGTATTCTACTTGGAAGTTCTTAGGTTTTTTAACAAGAGATCCTTTCTTGTATATAAACATATATATACATATATTGTTTATCCTTCTTCTCATAATATTTTTATGGAGAACTCTTCAAGACCTCGTGAAGTTGTGAATCTTGAGATGGAAGAAGACTTGAAAGGATGTGATTCGGTTCAAGACCTTGTCTTGAGAAAAATGATGGCAAGGAAATGGTACAACTCTTGGATTGGAGAATATGTAAAAGATTTAATTCTTTTCGAGAATGACTCTAGTGGTTTAATTTGTAAATCTTCAACTATAAATAAATCAGCTTATTGATGGTCAGATCAAAATCCTTGATAATCAAAAGATCTTGATCAGAATCCCGAAGAAACTCATCTTGGACTTTGTCAAAGCTAGGCATCTTTCCCGCATTGCCGACGGAAAGTTAATGTCCTAACTCATGAACATGGAGTCTTTACGGTAAAAACAATCAAGGATATCGGTGATACCTTTTATGATGGACCCTTTCAAAGGTATGATGTTATCAAAGTGTAGATGGGGAAAACTATTTGGTCGGGTTTTACGAATTGAGGAGACGTCCGTGTGGAGACTCCTTGAACCGAGCAAAATGTTGAACCGAGCACAGATACACTGCAAGAAGGGAGTGCTTTAAGTTCGAGATCAATCTGTAGGACTCCGGCCTAAACCAAGAACAATAGTCGTTCCAGTCAATTCGGTCACAAGAGAGGATGGGTTGATCCGTAGGGAGGGAAGCCGAGAAATATGTGAGATCAATGGTGATCCGAGGTTGTAGGTGTGTTGTGAATTCAGCGTAAGAACGCTCCGAATGATTGAATTTTGCTCAATTGAGAGTGAATGCTCGGACGATGAGTTCGTAGACGAAAGATTGTCCGTATGAACTTGCCGAGAATTCCTTGTTTAGACGAATGTTCGAGTGTTCGAATCTTGTCTTTCAATCAGATTCGAGACCTTTTATAATGCGGGAGTTGAAAACACCATGATCCCATGAAGTGTGACAATTCTTTGGAATCAAAGAGTAGGAAAGTGGGAAATCGTGTTAAAACCGGTTGCTCATTGTGCGAGACTTGGTTAATTTTCCACCCACTACTTTCTTGACTCTTCCAATCGATTGCACGACTTGCTCACATTCTCATCGTGGGTGAACACACGTCTTGCCGCAGTCGCCGACCAAAACCCTAGTTAATATCCCCATGTGACACGATTCATATCTCGTGATTGTGGAGTCGATTGCTGACTTTGTGGTACGATGAGTCCATGTATTTTTGAATTGAACATGTTTTGCAAATGTTCAAATTCATGAATCAAATATGTCCGCGATACGAGGTATTATTATGTTAATTACCTAAGACGAGCAAAACTGTGTTCTTTGAATTGTCGAATAATATTGATAGTTGAACCAATATTTTTAAATCTGAGCAAATATTGCTGGTTCGAGCAAATATTGCTAGTCTGAGGAATATTGCTAGTTTGAGCAAATATTGCCAGTTTGAGCGAATGTTTGCTCATTTGATGAATTGCTGGTCGCAGGACCAAATAAAATATTAATTTAAGATACTACTGGTCGAGTAAAAATGTTGATCATGGAATCAACATAAAATTATCGTAGTATTTGAATCTTCTTTAATCATGTTTTAGAGCCTACGGATTCAAAACCCTAATTTACTTGAAATGATGATTTATTGCAAATAAATCTGCGAGTGAATCGGGGACCAGCTACATGGGATGAAGAGTCCACCATGTACGCCGTATGCTCGAATGATCAAAATACCAAAGTCTCGAGACCCGATTGGTGAAAGAATGATGTAATGCTGGTTTAATCATTTATTGAAATAATGCTCGTGTGAGCGACAAATAATAAAACTCTGGCCAGAGGGACCGACCAAGAGGTCATGGGACCGGCTCTTGGTGGCCGTGGGACCAATGGATGTTCGTTCAACCAAACTCTTAATTGTTTGAAGAAGTTTGAACCTAATATGAGCAATTGAGCAAATCAGGTTAAAATCATTAAAACATGTGGGACCTGATTTGTTTGCGAGTGCCTTAGAGCCACCCTTGGTCGGTCAAAGGATGTTCTCGTGTCACCATAGTGTTCGTGTCTCGGTCTTGAGAGTTTCAAGATTTTCCATGCGCGTTTGAGCAACATTCTCGAGAAAATATGCAGAATCCGGGTTTTCTCAAAACTAGGAAAAATACATGAGATGATGAAAAATGATAAATAAAAGGAATTGCAAGGTGTGGGACCGACCACGGCTAGGGCATGGTCGTAGGTTGACAAGCACGGTCCCACACTTTCCAGCTTTTATGTAATTTTATGTACTTTCTCGATTTGAGGAAATTCCATGAAACTCGAGAGTTTTATGAAATTAAGGAACTTCCATGAGATGAGAGAGATATAATAATAATAAAATAGGAATGATGGAGTGTGGGACCCAGCAATGGCCAAGGCACGGCCGGTCGGCCAATGGGCACGGCCCCAAAGCACTCTTCCCAATTTTATGTAATTTTCATGATTTTAGGAAATTTTCATAAAATCAGAGAGATTTGTTAAAATCAAGGTATTTTGTTGAAATCAGGGAGTTTTCATGGAATCATGAAACTAAAACAACAAACAATAATAAAATAATAGGCGTGTGGGACCGTCTAGGGCATGGCCGGCCGGCTAGAGCCTGGTCCCACGAGTTTTCCTAATTTTATAATAATTTTCATAATTTTAGAGAAAATTCATAAAATTAGGGGATTTTCATGGTTTTAGGGAAAATTCATAAAATCAAGGAATTTTCATAATTTGAGAGAAATAATAAAATAATGGGGTCGTGAGGTATGGTAGGCCGTACGGTTAGTGGCATGGCCTACCAGCCGGTGCTCGGTCCCACGAGTTTCCTAATTTTATAATATATTTCATGATTTTAGAGAAAATTCATAAAATTAGGGAATTTTCGTGATTTTAGGGAAAATTCATGAAATCAAGGAATTTTCATAATTTGAGAGAAATAATAAAATAATGGGGACGTGAGGTGTGGGACCGGCCATGCACTAGGGCATGGTCGGCCAGGATGGTGCTCGGTCCCGTGACACCTTTCCCTAATTTTATTATTTCTTTGATAAAATCATGAGATTAGAGAATTTCCTTGAAATGAAGGAGATTAGCTCGAACGAGAGAATTTTCACGAGATCAGGGAAAAATAATAAAATATGACAGAATATAAAATTAGGCGCGGATCGGGGTCACGCATGACTGCCAACTGATGAGCCCAGTCCTCTGGCGCCTTTGCTAATATTTTATTTTTATTTTTATTTTTCCTTCCTATTTTGCATAGGTTCATCGTTCATTTATATTTTTGAAATGCTCGTTTGCGCATTCAACGCCGGGTCTCAGGCATTTGTTAAATACACTTGCACCATTTTAGTCGTGGCTTATTCGATGCTCCAGATGCTCCTGTCTCGTTGAATATTTATCACTAACCCGCGGGAATTCTGGCTGGGAAGAACCACGAATGAAGTGAAGAAATATAACGAAGAATCGTAGAATATTACCGGATATTCAGTGATTAGAGATAATTAATTGATGGCTCTATACTAGCAGGCTTCCTATCTAGGAGCATTAATTATCCGAGGGTCGAGTAATATGAACTTGCTGGAGTGTCATATTCCTCTTGTATAGTCAGGGAAAACATGGTTGCATCCTGAAGACGTTATTGCTATATACTAGCAGACATGCTGTCTAGGAGACATCTAATCTTGCAATTATATACAATATGAGATGTGACGTGGTCTCAGCTGGGAGACTGCACATTTTCATCTTCTCTGAGAGACTTTCTTGATCGTGAGGTTTTATGGCATGAGCTTTCACGCTTAGAGACATGAGTCTCAACACTCATCCGATTGCGGATGGAGCAATTCTTGAAATTGCTCGTATTCATGAGATGTGTCGTGGCCTCACCGGGAGACTACTCATCTACATATACTCGAGAGACATCCTTCTTTGTCGAGATTTATGGCATGAGCTTTCATGCTTTAATGAGATACATGGGCCTCAATACTCATCCGATTGTCGGATCAGGAGTATAGTTTTACAATTTTACCCTTTGTCGAATCCACCATCTACA